>OU343220.1:89072631-89087741 GCA_910596185.1 Chrysanthemum makinoi | reverse complement strand
TGAGCTTGCTTTATTTACCAATTTCATTGTATTGGCAGAAGGGTGTTATGGTCATTTAAAATCTTTTTGGATTTTTAGGGTTTACTAATGATCCTAATGGCTAAAATATGTTATACAAGCTATTATGGAACTATATTAAGCTACTTTTAACTTAACAACCCAAATAATGATAAAACTTACTCTAAGTACTTAATGAGTTAATAATTAAGATGAGTTTTAGTTAATTTTGACTTCTAATGTTCCCAAGGTGTAATTAAATGAGCTAATTGACTCTAGTATATCTAAAGATGACTCTATGAACCGAGTTTAGGCTCTTTGAGAAGCTATAAAACTTCAAGCAATCGACTTATACCACCACTTTTAGGACATATGTGAACTATTTTATCAACTGATTATACTAACACCTGAACTATATTGATTATGGTCTAAAAACTATATTAGAGCGTATATAAACTAAAGCTATAATAAATTCAAGTAACCTGGATTATGCAAATAATTCTTAGTCTTTGAAATAAGAAAATACTTACAAGCGGCCCAACCGTAGATAAGCTTAAATGTGAACCAATTTTAAACTAAACTGCTTAGAAAATCAAACCTAAATATAACCGCCAACTGCATCACCCAATTTCATTTTGAATCCAAATCGCCTTCAACAGTGACTTTTTTTTGACCATTAAGGTATTTTTTGAGTAAATTGGTAAGTGAGTTTCTAAGTAAATGATAAGCTAAAGTAAGCAGAAAAGTTTATATAAGAACTTATACAAGCTTATTATCCCTTTTCAACTTATAATCACATATACATAAACTTGTAAATTGCATAACATAAATTCGAACTTGGAAATTGAAATCGATTACTTAAAAAAGTTTTATATCACACTCAGATTACATAAAAGTACTTGGAAGCTTAAACATAGACTGGAAATCTTAAATTTATTAAAACGACATGACAAATTAAAAATTACACTCTTCTATTTTCTTCTCCTACCATCCTTGTTATTGACTTAGCAGAGTTCTTTGTCGACCTCTCGATTGTTTCCCAACTTGTTTCAACCATTGGACCATTGGAATTCATCAACACCGTACACTGGCACTTTTGGCTGGGAAAAGTGGTAATGAGTGGGTTTCGCAATTATCACGGTTTGGTTGGATGTGGAGGTGGAGGGACAAGGTGTGAAGTGGTAAGTCAGGGTGGTAAAAACAAAAGAGGTGGAAGCCATGGATTGTAACAAAATGTGGGCAGGTAGGGGATGAACAAAATAGCGTTTATTTTTTTAAAAATCATGGGTTAAGGACGGTTTTGGGCTTGGGTTAATTAAAAGGGTTGGCTGGGTTATGTTTTGGTTATTGACTTGGATTAATAATACAAATGGTCCGTTTGGTTTTAGCATAAACGAGGACCAATGTTGTAATTCTGCCAAACATGAAAGACCTGTCCTTTTCACTTATAATAAGGACCAATCACGCCAAACTTTAATAGTACAAGGACCATTGTGCATAAATTCCATTTTAATAAATCAAGGACTATATTTGACATTTTAAAACTTGAGGGACTAAAGTTGTAATTTGAATTTTACATTTCAAGGGTTTGTTTTGACAACTTTGAATCCTTGGACCTTAAATGACATTTTATTTAGTTTTGATTTACGGGGCCGATTTGACAACTTTGAAACTTGGGACTAAAGCGCCAATTATGCAAACTTGATACGTTTTTCATCCGATTTTGATATTTTTGCATTTAAAACACATAAAACACTTATTTGTGATATTATTATCATTTTGATGCATTTTAAGTGTTTTAGGATGTTTTGGCATTAAGCGGTACAAAATGATGAGTATTTAGGCACTCATCAATCCCACATAAGATATTGCTAGTCCCTAGCAATGTTTTGAGAAAAATTAATGGATTTCATCTCTTTACCAAAAAGCCATTACTTCGGAGTATCAATTGTTTGGTTAGTAAGAACCTGGCACAATGATAACCAAATGATTTTGAGCAAATCACCCGACTTTCAACGGTTTTGATTTGTCTTACCGAGAAGCGTTTATACTGGACTAATAACTCTTAGATAAGTTATCAATATTATCTTTGGTGAGCTGATTACCAATTATGGTTTTCCATTGCCTTTACCACAAGCCATAAACTTGCGGGCTAGTTAACTTTTTACTAATTAAGATATGGTGAAATTTGACACCATATGATTTTGTAGCAAGTGCAAGCCGTCAATTTGAGATATCTTATATGAAGAAAGTTTTTCTGGATAGCCATCCTTATGTGGGTTAGACATGGTGGGTGATTACATTTGTTGTGTTTAGTACATAGTACTTCCACTTACAAAAAATTTTAAAATTTGGTTATTTTGGGGAAAAGGGACTAAAATGGTACATTATGATCAAATTCTGCGAATTTCCCACTTAGAAATGAATATTGTCCTCAATATTCAAAGTACCTAGCTGTTATGTGCGAAACTTAGAACGTAAAAAGATAACATTACTAGCCAAGTGTGGAAACCAGTGATTATTCTCTCTCTTTTTTTTTTTTTTTTTTTTATCTGCATATGCACATGTGGGGCATCTCGGTGGTTGACACACGGGTGAAAACCCATGTTTAACTACTGTTTTTGATTACCGAAGTCGCTAGCTTGACTTCGACCTCAATTAATTTGTTCATGGGAAATAAGTGGAAGAGACAATCTCATTGGACTTTCATTTAAGATGTTTGTATAAACTTGAAGAAGTCGGAAAGTTCCACACCGATGAGATATACATAAGCGCTCACAAAATGATAAATGAAAATGCCGGTCAAAATAATCTTCATTCGAAGGAGTGAAGAACCGTAAGCCATAGGATAGGTGAAGAAGATAAAGAAAGCAGATAAACATCATGACTAACTCATCATCATCAGAAGGAGAATTCATGATTTCTGGATCATGAATCTCATCATTAAACTCATTTGATCAAGACATATTACGGGTGGGAGGGATGGATTTTGATATCAAGCAAGTTCTCATGGTTGAGATATTTCCCTCAGGAACACAAAAGATCATTTTTTGTCTAGATCAAAGTGGAAGTTATCATACTCTGGTGAGATATGATGAGTGAGTTCAAAGGAGAACTCCTCGTAAAGAGAATCATTCATGTGATGTAAGTCAGTGAACTCTTGTTCCAGCAGACTCATCACTATCCTCAATGGAGTATCAAAGAGTGGATTAGAAATTAAGTGAATTGATCGAATTCAAATAGAGGATTAGTGAAAGTAGCTTTGAATGCTTGAGAACAAGGTGATTAACATTCTCTATGGTGTTAGGGTGAGAAGTGAGTGATCGATCATTACAAAGGAGACTTTCAATTTCTCCTAGGTTGGCTTTGAAATCAAAGAGATCATCATCACTTTTCGATGAAAGTGGAATGATGTGAGTGAGTTCATCGTTGAACTCCTCAAGAAGAGGATCAACATCAAAATGTGAAAGTGATGCCTCAACATTCTCTTTATCTCCCATAAGATTTACAATCATTGTAAATCGGAGAAAGTCTCAAAATGATCTTTTGAACACTCAAGAGGGGAAAGAAAATCACACATATGATGGGAAGTTCACGTGAATCTCTGGATTGGGACAAGGTCCTCAACACTAGACTTTATGAATTCGTCGATTCGCTTTTGGGAGCCGATTGTCAAGATGCTCATCCCGTGTTCGGAGGTGAGTGGGGCTTGGGTGTGATAGCGCTTGGTTGAGAATGAACCTCAATCTGTTGGGATATCAGAACTGATGAACCCATTGGATCTTTATAAAATTTAGGATACTGCAGTGCATCCTCATCATCACCATCATCGAATAAAACAAAATTGAGAGCTAGATCGTTGCTTTTCTTTTGCAATTGATTTAATAGATTTTCAAAGGCAATTTGGGGAATTTATTTTAGACGCTCTTCGCTAGCAATTCTTCCATGGATTTCTCATGTGAATTTTGAATGATGGGACATTGTGTGAGTGGAGATTTGTCAAAACCGGAAGGTTGACATTGATATCATCATGAGGACCCCCACAATATACACAAGAAAAAACTGGGAGCATTTTGAAATCTTTGTTTTACTCAACTCAGTTCTTTCAGCGACTCGGAAGCTCTGATAAGTGTCTTGTTGAGGTTTGTGAGGAGTTTGATTCATTTGGCAATGTGGAGGTTGGTCGTGATATGGATAGTAAATCCAGTATTTACAAGGAATTGGATTCACTTGTTTGTGTCGAAATGGGGACCTCCAGCGGTTCCAAGGTAAAAAACTGCTAGTGCGAATTTGGTGAATTATATAGATATTGGTCATGACCAAAGCGTGCATCCTGCAGGAAATAAATTGGCCCGATTTAAGACCCAATGGTTAAATTTGGGTCTAGTTGGGTAAATTTTTTAATGAGATGAGTCTAAATGGGTTTAGTTTATTTTAATATAGATGAGTCAGTTGGGTATAGTTTATTTTTAATTAATTAATATTGATGGGTCTAGTTGGGTCAAATAATATCCCAGTGCAATCTGATATTTACATGGTTTAAGTTGATTGTTAACTAAAATTATAAAAATCACTCACAATATAATTTTATCATTTTCGTTCGTTTTTCTCCGTTTTTAACGGTTTTACATTTTTGTAGTTTTTAGCGCGTTTTAAGTCTTTTTCACGTTTTTGTCCGTTTTACACGTTTTGTCTTTGCTGGAATTACGTTTTTGTCGTTTTAAACTTGTTTTTTGGGCTTCCGTGTTTTTAGGATTTTATCCGTTTTGCGTTATCGTCCATTTTTCGTTTTATTCAGTTTTGACTTAATTTTATGCGTTTTTGCCCGTTTGGATTTTTCACGTTTTTTTAATACGTTTTAGGTCCGGTTTTCGTTTTATTCGGTTTTACCGTTTTAGATGTTCAGTTTTTTACGTTTTGTCGGTTTTACCGTTTTTGTATTGTTTTTCTACGTTTTTAAGCGTTTTTAAGTTTTAGGTATTTCTTTCGATTTTGTCGTTTTACGAATTTAAATTATTCTTTTTTACGTTTTTTGTCGTTTTACACATTTTTTGTCGTTTTTGCGTTTTAAGTAGTTTCGTTTTGTTCGCTTTTTTTTCGTTTTGATGTCCGTTTTTTCACGTTTTTAGCGCTTTTGCGTTAAATTACATTTTTTCACGATTTTTGTCGGTTTTTCTGGCGTTTTAGATGCGTTTTTCGTTTTCTCGTTTTTTCCGTTTTAGGTAGTTTTTCACGTTTTTCATGGTTTTTACCGAGTTTTCATCAGTTTTTCACGTTTTTGTCGTTTTACGTTTTTGTCGTTTTTCGTTTTAAGCGTTTTTCAAGTTTAGATCTATTCTTTCGATTTTGTCGTTTTACGGCGATCACTACGTTTTTGTCGGTTTTCACGTTCGCGTTTTTTCAAGTTTTAAAAGTCATTTCTTTCGATTTTGTAGTTTTACACGATTTAAGTTGTTTTTTTCGTTTTGTCCATTTTTTATTGTTTGTGCGTTTTGCCCGTTTTGCATTAAGATTTTTACATTTTGTCCGCTTTAGTCCGGGTTTTTTACGTTAAATTGGTTTTACCTGCGTTTTAAATTAAAGTTTTTCGTTTTATCCGTTTTTACCGTTTTAGTGTTCAGTTTTCGTTTTGGCATTTTCGTTTTGTCTATGTTTTTACGATTTTGTCCGTTTTTACGTTATGCATCGTTTTCACGTTTTAAAATTAGTTTTTGACAATTTTATGCGTTTTTGCGTTTACGTAGGATTTTTCGTTTTTATGCGTTTATTCCCGTTTTTACGTTTTTAAAATTAGGTTTTTACCGCGTTTTAGTTAGTTTTTACGTTTTTGTCGTTTTTGCGTTTTTCGTCCGAGTTTTTAACGTTTTAAGCGTTTTTAGCTGGTGCATACGTTTTTTGCGTTTTGTAGGATTTTTTTTGGATTTTTGTATTTTAAATTAGGTTTTTCACGTTTTAAATTAGGTTTTTACTGCGTTTTAGATTCGTTTTTACGTTTTTGTCGTTTTACAATTTTCGTCCAGTTTTTCGTTTTGGCCAGTTTTTTAGCGTTTTCGGTATTTTTTACTGATTTTTATTAAAGTTTTTCAGCGTTTTATTCGTTTTTTTCAAATTTTAAGTCAGGATTTTTTCACGTTTTAAATTGAGTTTTGCGTTTTGTCCGTTTTTCGTTTTTGTCCGTATTTTAACGGACAAAAACATAAAAAAAATAAAAATAGATGAAAACATAAAAACATGGCGTGTGAATTGACAAAAGATTAAAAAACCGGAACGGCATTAACCGCTGATAAAAGCGTAAACACAGCGTGTAAAAGCAGATAAAATCGTAGCGTTAAACGGACCAACGTGTATAACCGGAACAAACGTAAAAAGCGGACGAATGTCGAAAAGGCGAAAAACAAAAAACGGGATAACTAGCGGCAGCATAAAATGAGCAGCGTTAAATTGAGCGTGTAACGGACAAAACATAAAGTAACTAACGTAACGGGATAAAAAAGAAAAACATGACGAAAATGCAAAAAAAGCACGAACGCAGATTAAAAGCGGTATCGTAAAAAGCGGCAAAACGTGAAAAAGACAAAAACGGGGCGGCATAAACAACGGAAAAGCGTAAAAACACAAGCGGACAAAAAGTTAAAATAAGCGTAAAACAAACGACGAAAATGATAAAACGAGAAAAGCGGTAAAAACGCGTAAAAAAAGCGGGGCGGAACAACGTGGCGAGCAACGTAACAAAAGAAAGCGTGTAAAACAGACGTCAAAAAATGAACGAGCGTCATGGACAAAAAAACTGGACGAAAACGGACAAAATCAATCTGGCGCTTGTCTTTGAGCAGCGAGAAGGAGCAATGCGCGAAAAGCAAAAGCGGACTAAAACGTGTGGCAGGCAAAAACGTATTACTGACAGCGTTGCGTAAAACGGCAAAAAATAAAACGAATAAGGGTAAAAGCGGGCAAAACGTAAAAGGCACGGCAAAAGGACAACGTAAAGGGGGGTAAAATACGGTAGCGTAAAAAAAGCGGCCAGCGAATGCGAGGAGAAAAGCGGTAAAAAGCGAAAAAGCGGATGAAAACCATGGCAAAACCGCGTAACAAAGCTTGAAGGCGTGTAAAAGCGGTGAGACAAGCGTCAAAACGGCAGCGATGTAAAAGCGGACAAAAACGTAAAAAAGACGAAAAGTGTAAAACGGACGAAATTATAGCTGATGGCGATAAAATGGATATCCAATCTTTGTCTTTATTACAATAATTAATTATTATGTTCGAAAGTGATGAAACAAAATAACAAAACCCCAACGGACCAATTCTTTACCATTTATACTAAACCCATCCCAGGACCATCCTTCCAAGTGACCCATCTAGACCCATACTCATATAGACCCATACCCATCTAGACCCAAGACCAACCCAACCCAACCCAACCTTTTCTGGAAGTTTCATAGAATAACGTGTTTCGGATTGACCTCAAATCCTTGGTGAGGTCTCACAAAATTCAAACGGTTATGTTGATTATATGAAGAAGATAAGTCGTTTATGGAATTGGTAATTAGGAAGTTTGAAGGGTCGTTAAATGAGTTCGGATTAGGATCATAATCAAATGAATTCCTCGAACCACAAAACAAACAACTCCTGTTATGAATATCATTACCACAATGTACACCGCATTACACAGTGACATAATTGGTGAACAAAAGAGGCTCACCACAACCGGCACAAGGAATAAACGATTCCATTTGAGAGTTATGAGAAGGAATTGGTTCATTCAAAGAATCAATAAAACCAACATGGTGAACCAATGACTATTAATTCTCGAAGAACATTTTGAAAAATCCGGAGGTAGGACAAGTGGTGTGCTCACGAGCTAGCAATTTCCACCTTCCGTTATGGTCTCGGTTACGTTTCTTGAGCGTGAAGATTAGGCAAGTCATTCTTGCTAGTCAGCCTAAATTCTCCATTTGCTTTTAACCGTAAATTGTGAAAGTTTAGGATCAATTTTAGACGGCTTAGGAGCAATTGAGGGTTAGATCTTTGGATAACCGTAGGTTGGACGTATTTAGCACCTCCATTATCGAAGGAAGTACCGTCCTTTTTCACCTAGTTTCTCGTTCCATTTCCCTCTGCTTAATTAATGGATCATCACGAACAACCACGATTCTTGATATTTGTGATAAAGTATGAAGTTTTTCAACTTCCAAATTTTAATCGTAGTCGAGAGATCCATGAGAATAGAAGAAGTTAAAATCAAATGGATAGAGGTAAAAGGATAAAGAATCAAAAAATAAGAGGATAAAGAGGAATATTTTGGCATTTTGAAAAACATTTTATAAAACAAAGAATGAAAATATTTTTGGTGTTGTTAACACTTTAGGAAAAGTGTTAATGAACTTTTTGATAACTTTACAAAAAACAAGACTCAAAAGGTGGTATATGTGGAAAGTATGGATCTGAGAATGCTTAAACCACGCTAAAGCCATCCGGCGTGGTAAAAATTTGATTCATTTCAGAACGGTCCCAAGTTTAATCAGCCGGTATTAAGCATGAAATGGTCAACCGTAATATTGAAAATAACTCGAAAAGCAAATGCAATTAAGATCGAGGAATATAGTGATTCTGGGTCGTTAAGTCCCATGGAGGATGAATGGTGTTTAACACGACGGATGTCGAATAATCCTAAGGATAGTGATCGAAGGATTTTGGAATATATACCTAAAGAAAAGTTTTGTAAATTACAGGGCTTAAATGAATTAAAGAAAATTAAAAGATAAATTATGATAAACGCTATCAACTGGCGAAAATGATGAACGTTTAAAACCTAAAACTTACGTAAATTAAAAACTACGTAATGCGAAATAAAAGAGAGTGAGTTTTAAGAAATAAAATGCCTACAAATATAAATGATATTTTACAATCCTAATAATAAAAGAAAATTATTAGAAAAAGAAAATTATTTTCAAAACTATTTATTCAATTATTATTAAATAAAAACTATTTTTAACTAATTAAAATGCACTTAAATTCAAGAAAATATAAAATTAACCTAGAAAAATGAAATTATGACTTAGAAAAATCTAAATAATGATAAAACTTATTTTAAAATTGAAAATATATTTTACACTTTTAAATATTTATTATTAATTAAAACTATTTAAAAACTAATTAAAATATTAGAAAATACTATTTAAACTAAGAAAATTATGGAAAAATATTTTTTTGGCTTTTATATTTATCTTAATCTAGGAAAATTGAAAACAAATTTTTTTAAGCTTTTTCTGATTTATTTGTATTAAAAGCTATTTAAAAGGATTAAAAGCTAGTTTAAAATAAGAAAAATATCAAACATCTGGAAAAATATGAAAATTCAGGAAATGTCTAAAATATTATTCTAAATCTATAAAAATATCATATGCTTATGTTCAAAATTATGGCCTTGGTAGAAAAGTGCTTATAAATAGCTCAAAATAAGCTAAAGGACACAAATGAGCACCAAATAATCACGTAAGCTAGATTATGTTATAACTACTTAATACTAACCTATTCCAACTATCCTAAACCTCTGAAAAGCAATTTAAGCCAAAAATTAAGCAAGGCTAAACTAGTTTCAATTCAGAAATGGGACAATATTATGGCTGATCTAGGAGTGGGGTCCACAGAGCTTAAGCTCAAAAGCTTGGCTGCAAATGAGAGCTAGCAAGGTGGTGAATTCTATGGAACCAAGAACCACTACTTGGGGCTCATGATGTGGCTGTGGGACCCTTAAAGTGGTGAAGATGGCCATTGTGGTGGTGGTGATTAATTTGCCGCGAGGGCATGCTTTTTAAAAGGGGTCAAAAGAAGCTAAGTAAAAAGCACTTAATAAGCTGATTAGGAGTGAACTACTATTTTTCTAATTTAGTTAAGCAACTAAACTTTAATATGCCAAAAGGATTTAAGCTAAATCTTAATAGTACACTGATAAAATTCTTAATTTTATTAGCCCGACCAAAAGAGGTTTGACTTTTTAATAAAACATGCAGTTTGACTAATTTGAGATTCTAATGATCCTAGGCTACTAAATATGTTATATTAAGCTATTATGGAACTATATTAAGCTACTTTACAACTTATACCTTTGAAATAATGATAAACTTACTCTAAAGTACCGGTTAATAATTAAGATGAGTTTAAAGCTAATTTTGACTTCTAATGTTCTAAGGTGTAATTAAATGAGCTAATTGACTCTAGTATATCTAAAGATGACTCTATGAACTGAGTTTAGCTCTTGAGAAGCTATAAAACTTCAAGCAGCGGCTTATACCAAACACTAGTTTAGGACTTATATGGAACTGCTTTATCAAACCTGATTATACTAACACTGAAACTATATTGATTATGGTCTAAAAACTATATTAGAGCAGATATAAACTAAAGCTAATAATAAATTCAAGCAGCTTGGATTATGCAAATAATTCTTAGTCTTTGAAATAAGAAAATACTTAAGCGATCAACCTGTAGATAAGCTCATGAGAACCAATTTTAAACTAAACTAAGCAATCAAATCCAAATATAACCAGGTTCCGTACGCATCACCCAATTTCATTTTCAAATCCAAATCGGCTTCAATAGTTGACTTTTTGTTGACCAAGGTATTTTTGAGAGTAAAATTGAGTAAGTGAGTTTCTAGGTAAATGATAAGCTAAAGTAAGCTTATTAAAGCTTATATAAGAACTTATACAAGCTTATTATCCCTTTTCAACTTATAATCACATATACATAAACTTGTAAATTGCATAACATAAATTGAACTTGAAATTGAAATTGATTACTTAAAAAGTTTTATATCACACTGAGATTACATAAAAAAGTACTTGGAAGCTTAAACATAGACTAGAAATCTTAAATTTATTAAAACGACATGACAAATTAAAATTACACTACTTCTTATTTTCTTATCTAACTACCATCCTTATTTATTGACTTCTTAGAGTTCTTTGTTGACCTCGATTGTTTCCCCTTGTTTCAACCATTGGACCATTGAAATTCATCACACATTACACTTGGCACTTTTGGCGGGAAAAGTGGTATGAGTGGGTTTTCTGCAATTAATCTGTTTGGTTGGATGTGGAGGTGGAGGGGACAAGGTGTGAAGTGGGTAGGTGTAAAGGTGGTAAAAGCAGTGAGGTGGAAGCCATGGATTGGTAACATGTGGGGAGGTAGGGGATGAACATTGGCGCGCGTTTTATTTTTAAATCATGGGTTAGTGAATGGGTTTGGGCTTGGGTTAATTAAAAGGGTTGGTGGGTTGTGTTTTGGTTATTGGACTTGATTAATAATACAAATGGTCCGCTTTGGTTTTAGCTTATAAACACAAGGACGAATTTATGTAAATTACCCAACATGAAGGACCAAACACAATAACTTTCCAAAATTACAATAAAGGACCAATTCGCTAAACTTTAATAGTACAAGGACCATTGTGCATAAAATTCCATTTTAATAAATCCAGACTATATTTGACATTTTCAAAACTTGAGGGACTAAAGTTGTAATTTTGCAATTTTACATTTCAAGGGTTTGTTTTGACAACTTTTGAATCCCTTGGACCTTAAATGACATTTTTGTAAGTTTTGATTTAGAGGACTGATTTTGACTTGGGGAACTAAAAGCGCCAATTATGCAAACTTGATCGTTTTCATCCGATTTGATATTTTTGCATTTAAAACACATAAAACACTTATTTGTGATATTTTCATCATTTTGATGCATTTCAGAGTGTTTTCAGATGTTTTTGGCATTAGCGGTACAAAAATGATGAGTATTTAGACAACTATCGATTGATTTTGACATCACGGGGCATTGACTTTATGGGGCCATTTCCATCATCTCGAGGAAATAAATACATACTTTCGTGGCGTTGACTATTTGTCAAAATGGGTTGAGCGGCTTTGCCTACCAACGATGCCGAGGTTGTGAAATTCTTAAATCTCTTTTTGGGTTTAGAACTCGAGCTATAATCGGTGATCGTGATGCGCATTTGCAATGACGGTTTGATAGAGTCTTGCAAAACTATGGTGTAACTCATCTCTGCTGCGTACCACCCCCGAACAAGTGGGCAAGTGGAAGTTTCCAACCGAGGTATTAAAAGAATTCGGAAAGGACAAAGGCGAAAACCGTGCCTCTTGGTGGGATAAGCTAGATGGCCTTTCACGGGCCTTCGTGCGGCTTATAAAACACCACCAGTTGTACTCCATTAAGCTTGTGTAGGAAGGCATGTCATCTGCCGTTGAGCTTGGCACAAGGCATCCGGGCAGAGCATGCTGCACCGATATTGAGGCGGTGATCACGGAAAGTTCAAATGAATGAATTAAATGAACTCCGTGATCAAGCATACGTGAACTCTTTGATCTATAAAGAAAAGACAAAGAAGATTCATGACTCGAAATCAAAACCGTTTTCCAACGTCGGTGATCGATCCTTTCTTTTCAACTCAAGATTGAAGATTTTCTGGAAAACTAAAATCGGCTGTGCGGACCATTTACCATCACTAAAGTATTTCCTTATGGAACCATGGAGTTATCTCAACCCGATGGTCCAAATTTTAAAGTGAATGGTCATCGATTGAAGCACTATTTTGGAGAGGACATTCCACCAGTGGTTGTCCCGGATCTCAAACTTTCCCATGAACCAATGAATGCGAGGGGATCGAGTCAAGCTAGCATTTCGGGAATCAAAAGATAGCATGCCATATGGGTTTTCACCCATATTTCTGACTTCCTTCTATTTTCTATCACCCTAGTGTGGGGAGTTGATGTATATAAAGTTTTCAAAAGTATAAAAAAATTCAAATAATGGCCGTAGTATTTCCCTTTTCGTTCTATGTTTCCAGCATAACCGCGGTACTTTGAATATTGAGGGCAATATTCATTTATAGTGTGGGGAATTCTCACAATTTTATCATGTAATTATACTTGATTCCCCATTTTTAAAATGTTTTTTGATAAGTGTTTTGCACTTACTCGACTTATCAGTTATCGGTCATGTCTAATAAACAAAATGATTGGCTAATCGAGACAAGGCTCTTGGTAAAGATATCTCAAATCCGTTGACGCATTTTAAAAATTGTATGGTGTTCAAATTACCATATCTTTAATTAGTGAAGAGTTGGCTAGCCCACAAGTTTATGGCTTGTGGTAAGAAGCGTGGAAAACCATAATTGGTAATCGATCACAAAGATATTTTATCTAAGAGTTGGCTAGTCCGAAGCAAGCGGCTTACGTAAAGACAAATCAAAACCGTTGAAAGTGGTGATTTGCTCAAAACCATTTGGTTATCATTATGCAAAGTTCTTACGGCTAAACATTTGGCTACTCAGAGTGGCAGCTTTTGGTAAAAGAGATTCAAATCCATTAAGTTTTCTCAAAAGATTGCTAGGGACTAGCAATAGTTTAGTATGGGGATTGATGAGTGTGTAAATACTCATCATTTTTGTCAATCTAAAGCGAAACATTTAAAAACGTTTCGAAGTGCATCAAAATCAAAATATCTCAAAATTGCATTTTATATGTTTTAGATGCAAAATGTTTAAAATCGGATGAAAATCGAGCTAAGTTTGCATAATTGGCGCTTTAGGTCCTGACACCATCTTGTCAAAAATAGTCCACGAGCACTTATTTTAAAGAAAAGTCACCAAGGTCCTTTTGAAATCATAAGTTGTCATAATTAGTCCTTTGGTGAAAAATTTCAAAAGTTTTGAGAATTTACAAGTTTGGTCCTTTAAGTTTCATAATTGGCAAAAATAGTCCTTGGAAGTTTGAAAATATCTTTAATGGTCCTTGTACTATTGAAACTTGTCATAATTGGTCCCTTGGAATAACTTTGGAAAAGTGCGATTTGGTCCCTTGGTTTTGTTAGATTTGCAAAAGGTCCTTGTTATTAAAACCAGCCATGACCCTTGAACCCTTGAACCATGACCCCCACTGCCAAAACACCTTGATTTGACCCGTCCACTTATTAATATATCCCGGTCAAACCACCCGGTCAACTAAAGCCACTTTCCCTCCCTTTTCCTCCTTCCCATTTAATGCTCAACTCTTGGAGACCTTTCTCCTCCAGCTAACCCTCACCTTTCATGTCCCTCCACCTCCACCAAAAAACAAAATCATTTAATGCTTCTCCTTCCATTCACTCAACCCCAATTTATTAAAACCATTTTGGCCAAAATATCATCAATGGCAAAAATGACTCAAGTCATCAATGGCTCCCAAAGCAGTGGATTTGCTCGGATGAGGAAGAGAAGACTTTTTGATGTATAAAATAAGAGAAGCAAAGAGAGTAAAGTAGTTCTTAGTTTTAATTTCCATGTATGTCGTTTTAATGTCAATGTCTTAAATTAAGTTCTAAATATTTAATTTCCTTTTGTATTGTATTAAGAAAACACTGTTTTATCGGTTGTAATTTAATTTCAAGTATTGATTTGAAGTTTGAACCAAAAGCTTTTGCTTTTATATTCAACATTTAAAATCAGATTATCATGCTATTATATTTAAGCTCCAAGTAGCTTCATTTTAATTCAAATAAGCTTATTTAAGCTATTGATAGCTTTAGGTAAGCTTATAACTTCGAGTGCAAGTAAGTTGGAACTCGGTCAACAAAAGTCAACTATGATCAAATGGGAAGTTGAAATGGTTTAAATACTTGTTCTGTGAGCTTGGATTGGGATGGAATTTAGTAGTTTAGTTAATAGTTTTGGTTCGATTCTTCAGCTTATAATTTGGATCACTTGTGAGTTTTATCCTATTTCCATTACTAGTATAGTTTGCATAATCTATTTGAGTTTGAATCACGTGGGTAGAATTAGTTTTTATTTGTTCATTTGCTTGTTATTAGGGCATATTGATTCGCTTTAAGTGATAGCATAAGCTAGTTCGATGGATTTGATAGTGTTTATTGCAAAACAGCTTAGATAATCTAGTGTTTGGATCATAGGTTAAATCAGTGTTTTAGATTAATCATTGGTTAAGATCTGTTGCTATAGTCCCATATAGTGGTAATATAACCAGTTTAGCCTTCATTTTGCATCTCTAATAGCTCAAAGTCAAAATCACAAATACTGTCTAATTGCATATCTGTTGGATTTTTAA
>OU343220.1:88978335-89072531 GCA_910596185.1 Chrysanthemum makinoi | reverse complement strand
GATGGAGAAAAGATTAGGAGATCATCAAAGGAAGAAGGAAAAGATCAAATCCGTTACTCTAAAAGCAAAGGCGGAATCAAGTGATGATGGCGAATCTTGCTCAGATAGTGAAGATGAGGGAGTATGCCATGGCCGTTAGAGACTTTTTAAGAAGTTCTTTAGAAGAAGAGAGGAAAGTTTGTAAGACAACCCTCGAAGAAGAAAAGCCATTAAAAGATGGGATGACAAAAGGGGTAAAGGTGAAAGAAAGTGTTTTAGATGTGGTGATGCAAGTCATCTCGTAGGAGAATGTCCCAAGCACCACAAAGCAAAACTCAACGAGCTTTTGTAAGTGGTGCTTGGAGTGATAGTGAAGATGATGAAGAATCAAGCAAGGAGGAAATCGCTCTGATGGCACATGAGTCAAAAGGTACTTTCGACTCTTCTTATTCTTATTGATGATGACACTTTGCAAAAACAATCAATTAATTGTGAGCTAAGTCTAAAAATCATAACTAAAAATAAATTTTTAAAAACTAAAAAAGAATTTTTGGAAAATGAAGTCTATAAGTTAAAAGAAAAAGCAAAAGATTAGAAAAGGAAAAGCAAATGACGATGATTGTAAATAATGTCAAGAGCTTAATCTTGAAATAGAAAAACTAAAGCTCACACAAGATGTTCTAATCAAACATAATTCTAAGTTTAAAAGGTTTAACAAAACATAAACTGCTTGATGAAATAGTTAAAATTCATAAAACACGGGAGACATGAATGGGCTAGGTTTAATGAAGTATTAATTCCAAAGAGTCAAAACAAAGCGGCGAAAAGGACGAACATTCATCCAAAGCTATTGCGATGCAGCACGGACAACGGACGAAATAAAGGTTCCATCAGTTGAACAAAATGGTCCGTGGGTACCAGTGAGACGAATGTTTGTATCACGGACCGTAATGAATTTGTCAAAGTAACAAAGAAAACCAAGGATAGTGTTAAACTAAAACCATTTGTTACATCGGGAGTAGGACTTGCTAAAAATGAATTTAGATCAAAAACTACTCAACAACGATATAAAACACCTTTGCCAAAGCCCTTTCTAAGAGCAACCACAACGTACAACCCAACTACCAACACAACGGTTGGAATCAAAACTTTCCTAGACCATATCAAACTCAGTTACATGTCATGGAACTCTTACCCATCGTTTCCATACATGAATCAAATAAATGGTATGTTTAACCCAAACGGACCCATGAGATATTGGGGACCAAATGCTTGAGTTATTTGCTTCTTAGGTATGCTTGAAAGTTGGATTGGAACCCGATGAATGGATAAAAGATAGTGGATGCTCACGACACATGACGGGCAACAAAGTCTCTTCTCATCATACCAAGAGTATGACGGAGGTAATGTCACTTTTGGTAGCAATCTCAAAAGCAAAATCATTGGCAAAGGTACGATCGCTCATAACTTCCTAACTATTGAAAATGTTGCTCATGTAGATAGGTTAGGATTTAATCTACTTAGTATTAGCCAATTATGTGATAAAAGTATAAAGTACTATTTGATGAAAATGGTAGTAAAATACTAAAAGATGGTATCACCATAGCTAAAGGAGTTAGGAAAATAACATATACGTCATGAAAATAGATAAAACATCTAATGACAAACTTTGCCTAACAACATTAGATGATAGCTCATCTCTTTGGCATAGACGCTTAGGTCACGCTAATATGAGACTTATACAAAACCTATCTTCAAAAGAGCTAGTTAGTAATTTACCAAAACTAAAATATGACCAACACTTTTAAGCGGCTTGCAAAATTGGTAAACAAACCCATAGTAGTCATAAATCTAAAAATATGGTGTCCACATCTAAGTGTCTAGAATTATTGCATATGGACTTGTTTGGTCCATCCGCTATAAGAAGCTATGGAAGCAACTTATACACTTTGGTCATAGTAGATGATTACTCAAGGTTTACTTGGACGTTGTTTTTGAAAACCAAAAATGAAGCTTTTGATAAATTTGAAATTCTTAGCAAGAAAATTCAAAATCAACTATGCGTTAAATTGTGTCGATCCGAACGGATCATGGTCGTGAATTTGACAAGAAACTCAATTTGGAAACTTTTGTGATACAAATGGTATAACACATAACTTTTCGGCTCCACGAACACCTCAATCAAATGGAGTAGTAGAACGTAAAAATAGAACAATTCAAGAAATGAGTAGAACAATGCTTAATGAACAAAACATTTCTCAAAAGTTTTGGTGTATGCTTGACACTTCTACATATATTTTAAATAGAGTCTTAATTCGTCCTTTCTTAAACAAAACACCATATGAGCTTTATAAAGGTAAAAAGCCAACTTTAGGATATTTTAGAGTTTTTGGTTGTAAATGCTTTATTCTTAATACTAAGGATTATCTCACCAAGTTTGACCCAAAGTCTTATGAAGGTGTATTTCTTGGTTACTCTCAAACTAGTAAAGCTTACATTGTCCTAAACAAAGAAACAATGATAGTCGAGGAATCGTTGAACATAACATTCGACGAAAGTCCCCCTCCCTCTAAGACATCACCTTTGGTAGATGATGACTTAGTTGAAAGTCAAATGATAGAAAGTCAAGAAATAATTAATAATAACAAGGAAGATGAACCATTAAATAAAGAGATTGTAAACATCAAAGAATCTAAAAGTCATCCTTTAGAGAAGGTCATAGGACAACTTAATCAAAGAACCTTAAGGTCACAAGCCCAAAATCAAAGTAATTATTTTGTTTTGTATCCACCATTGAACCGAAAAACATAAATGAAGCAATAAAAGATGAATCATGGGTAATTGCCATGCAAGAAGAGTTAAACCAATTTGTTAGAAATGATGTTTGGAAATTAGTTCCAAAACCCAAAGATCAAACTATAATTGGAACAAAATGGGTCTTTTGAAATAAAATGGATGAAAATGGTGTAGTATCTAGAAACAAAGCTAGGCTTGTTGCACAAGGTTATAATCAACAAGAGGGGATTGATTATGATGAAACTTATGCACAGGTAGCTAGACTTGAATCTATTAGAATATTACTTGCTTATGCATGTGCTTATGACTTTAAATTATTTCAAATGGATGTTAAAAGTGCCTTTCTTAATGGGTTTATTAACGAAGAAGTGTATGTTGCTCAACCTCTCGGTTTCACCGACTTTGAGAAACCACATCATGTCTTCAAACTCAAGAAAGCATTATATGGTCTTAAGCAAGCACCAAAAGCTTGGTACGATCGACTTAAGACTTTTCTTATTGATAACAAATACACTATGGGATTAGTAGATAATACTCTTTTTACCAAGAAAAGGAATCACATATTATCATTGTTCAAATATACGTTGACATTATATTGGATCAACTTGTCAAGAACTATGTGATGATTTCTCTAAAATCATGCATGATGAGTTTGAAATGAGTATGATGGGTGAATTAAACTTCTTTCTAGGACTTCAAATTAAACAACTAGAAGATGGCATATTTTTTAACCAATCTAAATATATAAAAGACATGCTTAAGAAATTTGGTCTTGAAGATTCCAAACCAACTAAAACACCCATGTCCTCGGACACTAAACTCACCAAGGATGAGGAAGGTGAATTCGTAGATAACACTAAATATAGAGGAATGATTGGTAGCCTACTCTATCTTACGGCTAGTAGACCCGACATTATGTTTAGTGTTGTTTGTCTATGTGCTAAACTTTCAAGAAAACCCAAAGGCATCACACTTAGAAGCCTTAAAAAGGATTTTAGATACATTAAGGGAACAACGTGTTTAGGATTATGGTATCCCAAAGGATATAGAAACCATAGTGTATGCCGACTCGGATCATGCCGGTGACTATGTCGATAGAAAAAGTACAAGTGGTATTTGCACTTTTGTTGGACATTGTCTCACCTCATGATTTGCAAAGAAGCAAGGCTTTGCCATCTCAACTCCGAAGTAGAGTCGTCTCACCGGAAAAGCATGTCAACAAGCTCTTTGGATGAAGCAAGCTCTCGTAGCTTATGGAATTCATCTCAACGACATTGTGATACTTTGCGACAACAAAGGAGCCATCGATCTCAACAAGAATCCCGTTCAACATGCTCGTACAAAGCATATTGAAATCCGCCATCACTTTCTTCGCGACAATGTTCAAAAGGAAACATTTCAATCGAGAAAGTATCCTCCGAAGACAACATTGACATCTTAAAAAGCCTCTTAGCGAGAACCTTTTAATCTTCTTAGACTTGGTTTAGGGTTAATGGAACCAAACATGTAGGATAAAACATTAGAATAGTCAAAACAAAACAATTTTGTTTTGTACGCCCTCTTAACCACACTAGCGACAACAAAGACGGAACCAAAATTTGGTACCGTCGGTCCATGTGACTAGAAACATAAAATTGCTACCTACAAACATCTTCTTCCTCAAAACCACTTTACCAAAACGTGTAAACATTAAACCAAGCTCATTATGTACCTTCCAACAAACAATCATGGAGATAACATCATTGTAAGTATCCTAACTATATTTTATCTCTTAATTTTGAGTCTAGGATTCTAATTTGTGCACAAAATCATTACAAATCATTACATGGGCTTATGTATGCTTTTACTAAATGAATTCAATTGGCAAATTGCATAACTAGTCATTGAAATTAGATACTACATTATCATATTAACATAAACAAATCATGCTTCACTAATCAATAGATAATCTATAACTATTATCAATTTGTGCAAAATCAATCTAAATGAATTTTAAATTGGGCACATTTAGTTCTTAAATCATTATTGCATTTAAATTAAATGGGCATACCATTCTCAACATTAATTGTTAAAGAAAACTAGTTTATTAAATTAAATGAAGTACTTCATAATATATTGCATAAACATATATGATGCTTCATGCTTCATTGATAGATATAATATAAGGCCTTATTCAAATAACCAAACACCATGTCAAAAAATTGAAAAGCTTCTCACTTGTAGGAAAACAATTTTTCATTGTTAATACAAATAGAAGCGTTAAATTTTCATCACTTGCATGCTCTTGAATACTAAAGGTATTGCATAACTAATATGCATTCTCGGGTATATTCAAATGAAGCCACATTGAATTAGGAGCATTTGGGTTATCTCATGGTATTTGCCAAACACCCCACTAAAACCATTTTGTGCATAAAATGAGTCGAGATAACCGCAACTCCAAATTGTTTTCATATAGGCACACACTAGAACCAAAACGTTAAAATTTATTCTCATTTTTAACATATTAATTCTTGCTCCTAGGAATAACCATGGTAGCCGCAAGATTCTATGATCACAAGGACACCCTTAACTACATTCCCAAACATCACAAAACCAAAGGACTTTCCAAGGAACAAGTAGAAATATTTAAGAGTCTAGAATCAAGGTATTTCCATGAGGGTAGAACCATTCACCCATCTTTCATTTAAAATACCAATCTCCGTGAAGAACTAGCCGCCATTCAATTCGATTGTCTTCTTGACATCGATGAACCAATTTGTCCTAGGTTTGTGTTAGAATTCTATGCTAGTGTGACCGGTTTTAGTGATGAAGATGATGATGAGTTTTGTCTTAGGTTTAGAATCAATCAAAATGACTACACCATCTCCTTAACCAACTTTGCTCAAGTGCTAGGAATTCTCAACCGAGGGACATGTGTCTACTCGGATAAGTGGTCACTCACGTTCCTTGATGATCAATGACCGCTCTCCTCCTACCAAACCCTAGCAAATAAGGATGTCATCCGTGAGCACCTATTTATCCCAAGGGGAGATACAACCCGAGTTACCCGAAAAGGAAAAGAAGTGAACCGAGATCCATATGGAATGGAGCTAAATGAACTTAAGCCCGAATTTAAGAAATGGGAAGAACTACTTAGAGCCAACGTCATTAGCACCATAGGAAATAGGGATCACATCAATGCTTGTCTTTGCCATATGCTCTACAACTTGTCCACCCGTCAACCATTCAATTTAGCCTACTACATAGCTAGGAGAATGAGTGATATTCCAACTCAGGATCGGTTGTCTTCCATACGGGATGCTTCTCACCGTCTCTATAGAAACCTTTGACCAATTCCACCAAGGGATGCACCTTCACTATGAGCTCATCCCCCACATCTTTGTACCTTTGAGTGATGCACGAGTTGCTAAGACAAAAGGCAAGAGAGCAAAACCTCCAACTCCATCATCATCATCATCAAATAGCTCAGAGGATGGTCTTCCAAGCTCTCATCTTCCACCTCATGAGTATTATGCATCTCTTCCCGAGATTGAGAATGAATCAATGAGTTCAAGCAAACTAAGGGAATGTTCAAGTGCCTTGGTAGGATGATGAACAAGATCTACAAGAAGTTGGACAAATGAGAATACGTTTTAAGGAGTTTGGGACAATACATTATCTCTAATGTTTGATACAATTTGGTTGTTTTTATTTTGTAGGATGATAATATAACTCAAAACAATGATGTATGCTAACAATCTTATGCAGGGGAATAGCACAAGTATGCTATCAAATTTACCCATTTTCACTATAATGTGAAAATCAAAAAGCCTTGCTCAAAATCTATGCTCCACTATGTTTATATATGTGTTATTTACTTTTCCTAACTAGAAATGTTTAATGTCATGTTTTGAGCAAAATTTCGGGTTTCGAATGTCCCCGACACCTTAAAATATACTCACCGTGAACTTTGCGCTGCACGGATCGGGACGGCACCAACAATTTTGGTACCGTCGTTATAAGAAATGGTACCGCCGTGCACCTGTCGCAATTGGACCCTTTCAGGGGTCCGTCCGTTTAAATTTGGTGCCGTGGATCCTCGGGTAACTTTAATTTTGGTTCTTTCGACATTCCAAATTACCATCCAATGCTTATAAATCAATCTTAACTAGTTTTACCCTTATTAGAACTAGTATAATTCACTTAGGCATATAAGAAATCCATTTCCCACCAAAATTCAAAAATTTGAAAATTTCACCCAAGGAGCCCTTTGGCATAAAGGAAGGAACCAAATTTTGGTACCTTGCCCGAAATTGTTAAGTTTTACAATCATTAGAACACATTTATTGCAAATCTTTTCTTCTCACTCCATCCCTCTTGTATGGCTTGACTTGGGTGATATGACTAGCATTTAATCTACTTCCAAATCATTAGAACCTCATCCTTCAATGGTTTAACATCAAATCAAACACATTTCTCCATAATTTTCACTTCTATAAATTGAGAGGTTTTACCATGATCATCTTCACACCTTCTCCATTCTTACCATCAACTAGCAAAGCACAAAGTCAAAATGACAAATCTTCACCTTCCAAAACCTTGCAAGAAAACCGCTAGAATTAGTGTAAGGCCTTGTTGTTTTGTTCAACTTAGCTCTTCATCGAATCTTCTCCACTCACAATCATCTCCCATAAGGGATGACACAAACCTAACCTTGGCTACTCAATCACACATTGTGATCACCTCCACCACCAACAAAAACACCAACTTCACCTCCAGCACCCTCTCCAACATCAAAAACACCATCACCTTCCCAAGGTCTCCAACCCTCATTCCTTTGGAGTTATTTTCCACACCACCCATTTCTCCAAATCCTTTCTTGGAGGACTTGGATGACTTGCCTCCTAGGCCCAATCATCCACCACCATTGCCATCATTTGGCACCATTGAGCAGATCGCTCATGAGTCTCCTAGACCCTCGTTTGACCCAAACGCCCATTAGGGCCAATCTTCTCTTCCACCCCATTCACAAAGACATCCATGGTCCTTTGTATGGGGATCAACCACTTCCTACATCAATGTCCCTCATAGAGGACATTGAGGAGTCATGTGGGATGCTAATCCACAAGAGAGGAGATTCGCGGAACTCCAAAACCTCCACCAATTCAAAACATGGTGGATTCTCACTAAGTGAGACTATGCAAATGCAAAATGCTTTGCTAGCCTCCATAATCACCAACCCAAACACTACCACCAACATCAACATCTACCATTCCACCACCACAACCTCATCAACCATACTACCCCCTAGGCATGGTTGCTCAACTTGCGAGCAAACCGCCCAAACATTGATCGGACGGTTATGGTCCATGACTTCCAAGAAGAAATGAGTTCATCCTCAATCACATCCTTGGCGACTCAATGCTTTCTCATCCACCATCTCATTAGAATGGTCCTAGATTAGCTTTTCTAGCATTTTTTCTTTTCTATTTTCTAGGATTTTCTTTATTGTACTAAAACACTTCATTGTGTTCTCTTTTCATGATTTTTAAATCATGAAAAATTTTAACTAATGAATGGTGTTTTCTATATTGTTGGTGCTTATTACATAGTGTTTGGAAATGCTTGTGAATGATCATTATTACTAACATTTTTTTTTTTGTAGCTTTTTTCAATCCATGTATCTTCCCATTGGCACCCAATTTAGAGCTTTGATCAAGGAGATAATGGCTCGGCTCATTACATTCCATAGATCTTCTTTTGTTGAGACAAAAGGGGAGAATATATAGAACTTGGTTATATTTGACTTTTCAAGAAAAGTCAAGCATACATTGACTTTCTAAAAGTCAAACATGATACTTTTGGTAATACTTGACTTTATGAAAAGTCAACGCATACTTTGACTTTCTGAAAAGTCAACATCATCACTCAACTAGTGAAGACTTTGACTTTCTGAAAAAGTCAAACATCATACACTTGCATTATCATTTTCTTTTCAAGTTCTAAAACTAATATTTTTATAACTCTTGCACAAACTTTGTATCTTTTATAAAAATAAAATTTATATTTTGTCCTCAACAAAAAGGGGAGATTGTTAATACAAATATCGTCATTAAACGTTATTTATATTTTTTTTTATCTTTACCTAAGTTTTGTTAACGACAAAAGTAAATTTATTTTATAAAAGCTTAAAGCTTGTCAAGTTTAATAGATATTAAAACAAGCTTTTTCAAATAATATCTTCATCATTCAAGCATTTACATTGTGATTAATCATATCTTGATATGACTCTAACCATAATGTATGATAGTAGTTTTAGAATGTTTAGTTCTTAAAAACTAAACACTTACTTATGTATTTGCATATTTCTAAAAATAGAAATACAACATATGACATCATGTGATGCATCATGTAAATCATTGGAAGATTTCATTAGATATTTTGTGTAGATTTGTACTCTTCATATCTTACACAATCTAATATAGATATGGTTGACTGGCAAGATTTGATATCTTGTTTGTCCAATTCTGACACCAAAATGTATAACGGACGGAACCCTTTCAGGGGTCCATTCGTGGTTTTCTTGATGGTTTTTATAAATAGCAATGCCAAACCAAGTAGTTTTTCATCCCTTTCATTATACTCATACATATCTTCTCTCTAACCTTTCTAACTCAATTTTCATATCATATTAGTGATCTCTTTTGTAGAAGATCAAGTCATTCAAGCTTCAGTTGGAAGTCTTGTTTGTTTAGTGTTGTATGATCTTGTGTTGATTCATACTTCATTGTTGTACTAAACCATCATAATCTTGTGAGTGTGAGTGGTTAGTATTTTAGTCCTCAAAATACATTGTGTGGGAGTGGTTGTACCCTTGGAAAGAACTCGACATTTAGCTTAGTTTCAGAAATAGTGTAAGTGTAAAGGTTTCTCCACCGATGAAAGGAGCTTGTTGACTAGTGAAGTTAAACTCTCGAGTGTGAGACTCTGGGAATGGAGTAGGGCAAGGAAAAAGAGTCCTTGTAGACCGAACCACTATAAACAACTTGTTGCGGTTTGATCATTTCTTTCCTTATTTACTCTTTATATATTGCTTACATATTTCATCAACATATCAAAGATCAATATCAATTGATCTTTCAATAAGTTTCAAAACAAAGTTTTTAAGTGGTAAACTATTCAACCCCCCTTCTAGTTTTCTACACATAATCTATCCATAGTTAAAGTAGTTAATTAGTAAGTAATTAGTAAAAGTAGTTAAAATTGGTAAAAGTACCACCCCCCGATAACATACTCGAGAATATTTACCTTGCTATCACAAAAACTACAAGACTAAAAGAATGCAGCTGACCTTACCTTCCTCATCATATATCTCTTCTAGCATTCCTATTCCCTGAAACCAGATCAATCCCCAGGCTTACCCATACTACACTACTGGGATTAGGTTCATTTTACTGAGGGTCTAAAAACTTTAACAAGTAGAAGGAAGTCTTGGACCCGATTACTGATATCAAGTTTTGGCAGCCATTCTTGGGAATAGAATTGCTAGTTAGATTTCTATCTCGTTTAGGTCTACTCGCTTGATTCCTATCAAGTGAAGCTTTTCTCTTTCATTAGCTTCCTTTTAGTCTATCCCCCTAACCGTGTTTTTGTTCGTAATCTCTTTTTCATCATGGAGGTGATAACCACCCAACGATCCACCACCACATCAACAGCCACTCAATCAACCACCATGACCATCAGAGTTGTGCTCTTGGTGAATACTTCAATGAAGCCATCAAGGCTATAGGAACCATTGAGCTCTACTTAAACTCGAACTATGGCCTGTGATCCGACACCATCCGGTTGGTGCAAAACGGATGTTGCATTCCATGGATTTCGTTAGAAGATCCTAATCAATTATCGAGGATTTACTAATAATCGTTTGACTCCATTGACCTTGATCTTACCACCGGGATACCACGCAGTGCTGTCTCTTCCAATTCTCTCTTGGACCAAGCTAGTAATGGCTTGAGCGACTTCTGGATCCATCTTAAGTCGATGATCTCACCACGTTCCACCCTGATTTTCCCTACCGAGGAGAATACTACTAAGGAATAGACATCTTGATGTTCCAACAACGTCAAGGCAAAACTTCTCTACGAGTGGACCGATTGAAGGACTTATCATAAAGTCCCTCATCACGATATTGATCTTTGGCACAAGTCCAACTTTTATGATCATGTCAATTTTCTACAAAGTTTATCCATTGATGAAAGTAAAATGTAAAAATAGCAATCTCGCCTGGAGAATCATGGGATATCATTGAAGAGCTCTGGTCAAACCTACTCAAATTGGAATGAATCTCATTAAACTCTAAAAGCACGGTAAATGCCATATCGATTCCGTAGGTCTTAGCATCACCGAAGAGCAACTTTGTGCTCTAGAAAAAAAGATCGACTATCTAGTTGAAAGGCAAAAAGTGCCTCGGACCATCCTCGATCAACGGTTAAC
Source organism: Chrysanthemum makinoi (assembly GCA_910596185.1). Classification (NCBI taxonomy): domain Eukaryota; kingdom Viridiplantae; phylum Streptophyta; class Magnoliopsida; order Asterales; family Asteraceae; genus Chrysanthemum; species Chrysanthemum makinoi. Next base: position 89,061,281 of record OU343220.1, on the reverse strand, counting down.
TTTCTTTTGACCGCCTTCTAGCCCAACACCTATATGAATGCTAGTCGCTGAAAAACAAAACTTCCCTAAGACGCTCACTTCCACCTCACCAATACCACTCTCACCGAGCTTCAAAACACAAATGAGAGAATATATGGCGGCTCACTCGGAGAGATTAGCTAAATTTAAGGAAGAAGTTTATAGACAAAGGGGAGAAATGTTGGCAAAAATGGCTGAGATGATGAACTTGGTGAAGGAGTACACTAAGATGAAGGTTCCCGAGAAAGTGTTAGTAAGGAATGATGACCGCTACCCCACTATGTTCATTACGCCTTTCCTATTGTTCGTGATAAGGATGGGGTAGTTGAGGAAAAAGATATTGGGACTAACGAGAATAGCTCAATTTGTAAGGATGAAGGCAAGGCTAAGGAATTAGATAAGCCTAAAAATCGTAGGGCACTACCTTAAGTATGAGATCAATAGGAAAACCATTGTTAACCAAGTAAATAATTTTAGGTAGAATGATGCTCTTAGGAAGACCTTCTTAGGTGAAATAAAGGAGGAAGAATATGATACTATGCCTATGGGGCCTTGTATGAAGAAAATCTTAAGAAACCAGTACCTAAGAAACAAGAGATTTGTGGAAACTTCATAATACCATGTAGCATTGGTGACTTAGAAGATATAAAAGTCTTAGCTGACCAGGGATCCAATGTAAGCATAACGTCGTTATCAATCTACAATAAGTTAACTAAGGAGAAACCAACTGTTAGGATCGAATATCTGTTAATTTATGTGGTTTTGGGAGGTTTAGGTTGGTGGAAGAACATAAAGATCTTCATCCTTTAAGTGAGAGAAAGTAGAGAGAGGGAGGAGAAACAAATGATACTTTTATTAATGAAACAAAGAACACACAACTAAATGCTTAACCTCACCTCATGGAGAGTCAAAGGAGGCTTTATATACTCAACAAACAATTACTGCCACTTAAACGTATACTAGTCCCTATGGGCAAAAGTATACTACGCATCTAGTCCAATTCGTAATGTGACGCGTTATCTTAATAAAAAGCGAGGCTAACAATCTCCCTCCAAGATATCGTCCACGTGAATTGTTACAATGAGATCCTACAAATACAAAACAAAGTAAATTACAATAGTAATGAACAATGTTGACTTTGTTGAAGGCAGTCTCGTAGTCTAGAGATAATCGAGGCAAAATTAGGTTCGCCTCTTCCGACGTTTCTCGGCATTTGATCTTTGGCCGACGACACAAATCCTTGTAGCTCAACTTCAACCGTGGTCTAGTTAGGTTATTACTCCTCCTAACTAGTGAGCCTTTTTCTTTTTCTCTCCCAGACAACACCTTCTAACACGAACTGAGAAAGTAAACTCTTGATTGTAGCACAATGGTTTGCACGCTCGGGAAAATCATAACAACATAATAACTCACTTAGTATTGCATCCAAGTAGGTAAAAAGCCCCGATGTACACACACTACTTCTCCTTCTTTTAGTCTTAAGCACAATTCCTTCTGTAATCCAATCACTTAAGATGAAATACCAACTTCCTCCTCGATGGTTGCGAGCTATCAGAATCATCATAATGTTGCGTAAATGCCGTGATATTTTTTCTTGATGCAATATTAAAGCCTTAGCTTGATCAAAAATTGCTGAGAATATGTCATAAAAATACTCTCACAATTCTCTCAAACCAACCTTAATCGAACCTCCTTTGAATTCACCCGGCTAATAGTAATGACCACATGTGGAGATAGCGTCGGACTAACTTGAAAATGAAGTAAACATCCCAACTTTGTGACTTACTACTTGTTCTAAATTTTTGAACAATCCACAACGTTGTGGGACACTAAGCACTATAACGTAACCTTAAAGTGATAATTACACCGTGAGCACTATAACGTAACTCCTTACATCGCTATAAACAGATTTTAAATTCATACGTAAAGCTCCCAAGTTATCTTTCGACATGCAACCAACCAACCAACCTCACAACGATAAAGAAGATCCTGCAGAAACATTACTTCAATTTCGCGTAAGTAATACCGTACAAAAACCCCGTAGTCATTTTTCAAATTTTCGCTCAATCTGTGAATTTTGTATCTTTCCGTGAAAATTTATAGACCAAAATACCATTTAGGATTTCCAATAATAAAAAATTGTATCCAATAATTTGTAACACAAAAAATTGGATAACAATTTTTCATTTTCGTATATGCTTATCTCAGCTCACAAGAGATATCCAAGTCCAATATCCACACCATATTTGAAGCCCACGATAGATTTAGCAACTTAGGCCCAAATCCATTCAAAATCCAATAGACACATGTATTAAGTTAAAGCCCACGATCCAACTGAGACACCAAAGCCCAAATCCCAAAGAAAAACCCACGTTCGGTTGATATAAAAATCAAAATTACCCTAATTTATCTCATAACGTAACCCTAATCACTTCTCAAAAATACACAGACCCCATCTTAATGTTATTTTTTCTTTCCCAAACATCTCTCATCTCCCATCTCAAATCAATCTCTTCTCAGCTTCATCTTTCCACTGACATCGTGATATATCAAAGACCAAACATCAAAACCCTCCCCTTTTTTCTTTTAATGTTGTGGCTAAACCAAGAGGCCCAATCGTTCATAGTGGCTGCAAGATCCTTGAAAAAGGGTCTCGGGTAGGTTTTAATTGATTGTCTTGATGTTCTCATCCTTGTTTCTTTTGTATTTTTTGGTGTTAAACGAAACATGAAAATGATTTTTAACAAACTTGTTATAGATCTTTTCATATAACTTTTGGATATTTAACAAGAAGCATAGCTTCATATGGATTGATGATGAGATTGGTTCACTTGAAATAATCTTAAAAAGATTACAAAAAAATGAATCAAATCTGAGATCTATTTGATGTAACTGTTTTCGATTTTTGATTAGAGTTAAGGAAGATTGAGAGATGGGGAGTGATAGTGAGGGTTAATTGATGAGTCTAGATGTAGGATTAGTTGGTTTTGGTTTTGGATCTCACGGATTGATGATGGATTCCTGAGGTCTTGATGATTCGTGGTAATTTGGTATTGGTCATATGTTTTGTGGTCGAGGGTCATTAATTTCAAGTTACGCATAACTTTCATTTTTTCTGATCTTACGCGTAAGAATCTTACGCGTAACTTCTTTCATCTAAACCTTATGCGTAGACTATCTCATACTTATCATGCGTAGTGCTAAGCGTAACATCATATGTTAAAAATCCCTCACGCCAGAAGTATATGCTTAGGCGTAGTTTTTTCTTACTCGTAGTATTACTGTATTCCTACGCCGTAAGCATATCCATAGGCGTAGAAAACTAGGGTTTTGACCCTTTGACCATTTTCCGGCGAGAATTCCGACCAAGATTCTTACCAACTTCAAAGATAAACCCAGAAAAAGCATAAACTGCTTCATTAAGCTCAGTTTGACCAGTGTTTGACCACATAAATTTCACGGCTTTGGTAACAAAAAAAAACGTCATTAAAATGAGACACAAAACTGACTTGGCTTAAAGTTGACACAAGACAGATTTTGTAGACTTTGACAGACCATGTGATTTTTTTACAAAGAAGATACACAATATTTGTTAAAACTGTTATACCACAGAAATAGGGAAAAAAAATTTCCGGATCTAAAAAATATGGTAAAGACAGCCTAAAACATGTACAAAACCAACATAAATCATCAAAAACATAACCATGGCTCTATACCACTTGTAGGACCGTAAATACTATATGATTTATGTGGTTTTGGAGGTCTAGGTTGGTGGAAGAAGATGAAGATCTTCATCCTTTTAGTGAGAGAAAGTAGAGAGAGGGAGGAGAAACAAATGATACTTTTATTAATGAAACAAAGAACACACTAACCAAATGCTTAACCTCACCCCTCATAGAGAGTCATGAGGGGTATTTATAGGCTCAACAAACTATTACTTTGCCACTTAAACGATACTAGTCCCTATGGGCAAAGTATACTACGCATCTAGTCCAATTCAGGTAAGTGACGTTATCTTTATAAAAAAGCAAGGCTAACACCAACCAAGACCAATCTTAGACTTTCCTTAGCAAATCAGTCATATGTTTACCCCTTAGGAATAGCAGAGGATGTATTAATTGAGGTTGCAAATAGCATCTATCCGGTGGATTTTGCAATTGTAGATATTAAGGAAGATGAACACATGCCCCTCATTCTCGGAACACCTTTCTTAGCCACCTCCAAGGCAACGATCAAATGCGCGAGGTGTTATGGTACTTAAAAGGCAAAAGCAAAGTTAGGATACCTATAACTCGATACACCTTTGAAGTTTAAGGAAAAGAAAAGATGATCATGAGATTGAGTTCCCAATAAGCAGTTAAGAAAAATCATTGAATGAGGAGAAAAGATTAGGGAGTACAAGGATAAGGAGATTGAATTAGGAGAATGGAAATAGAATAAACATATAATAGGGCCTAACTACACCACGGAGAAACTTCATGAAAATCATCATGAAAAAGGTGATACTAAAGGACATAACCAAGGAGTTAAGAGCCCTAAAGAGTTTGTGGAAGGAGACAAGGTGCTCTTGTATAATTAAAGATTAAAAGCACTCAAAGGAAGGGGTAAGCTAAAATGGTGCGACCCTTAATTGAAAGGGGCAAAAAGAGACGGAACCATTGTGTTACTCGATGGCAATGGAAAGGAGTCCAGAGTGAACATATGACGTGTAAGACCCTTTGATAGTGACCTAGTAAGTGAAGAACATGATGTTAAGGAAGTCACATAGGGGCACGACTTCGAGTCTAGCTACAAGACTCATAAAAAAAGAAAAGCGCTTCATGAGAGGCAACCCATGCGTAATTGTTTGATTGTTTTGTTTTTCAAATTTTGTTTGTGTGTTTATATATTTTTTTCATTGTTGTTTATTCTCATGTTAGACTTTGTGAAAATGCTTTATTTTGTTTTTAACCTCGTCTTAATTGTATATAAAGGTATTTTACAAAAAGATAATGTAGAAAACAAGAAGGGGGGTTGAATAGTTTTACCGATTAAAACTTGGTTTTAAACTATTTAGATCGACTTATGTCAATCTATTAAAGATGTGTGTTGGATGTTGATAGACAAGCATAAATAAATATGTAATGAAAGAATAGGGAGTAAGAATCACAAAACCACAACGCGAGTATTTATAGTGGTTCGGCTACAAGGACACCTTCCTTGCTCTACTCCACTCCCAGTACCTCGAGTTTGTAAACACTACCGACGACCCAAATCCTTGTGGCGGAGAAGCCTTCACAACGTTGCCTACTAAAGGCTAGATACCGTGTTCTTCACGAGGTAGAACCAAACCTATCACAACGCTTAGCTACCCTTTATCCGGTACTAGGCTAGATACCGAGTTCCATTACAATGGATGAACTACTACCCAACACTACACCAACAACTAACCCCAAAGGATATCCACTCCTTATAACAATATCAACAAGGATAACAATATCCTTTGACCCAATACTAATCTATCTTGTACATCGAATCACACCATATCGAATGTACACCTTAGGCACCTTTCACTAATGCCTTTGGCTTGTCTTCTAGGCACCCTTCACTAATGCCTTGAGACTTGACTTCTAGACACACTCAATGCCTTTAATCTTAACGTCCAAGCACTCTTCACTAGTGCTTCTAATGTGGACGTTCAACACCTTTCATTAATGTCTTCGTCTTAACCCTTTAGACATCTTTCACTTATGTCTTCACACTACAATTTAATGAGAGAAGAGAACCATCAACAAGAGAACTTCAGTAGTCTTGATGATGACGAAGCATGGCAACCCATGGACTTGAGCTTGCTCGACTTCAAAAGGTGGTGATCTTGCCTTTAAGAGGAACCTAGAGAATCACACAAAAATAAAACTACATACATAGATCACTTGGATCTGAGGTTAGAGATTTTATAACTCAAGGAGAAAATATATGTGAAAGGGGTGTGGAACAATGAAGAAATGGCTCACTCTTTATAAAGGAAAAAAAGTAACGCTCCATCGAATCCCATGGATCCTCTCAGGGATCAGATCCAGTCTGCGGCCTGGGGATCTCAGGACGCTCCTCTTGCCCATAGGTTTCGTGGGTCATGGGTCGCGGGTTATGGATCATGGGTATCCAAGTAGATACAATGTATCTACAAGATGCAATGCATCTAGTCCGTGGGTCATGGGTTAAAACCATGGGTCATGGATAATATCCATATATGACTTAAGCATGATGTCATGCAATGGGTTATGGGTCACGCTCCATGGGTATGGGTCATGGACTTTGGGTTATACCCAACTACATTCAATGTATTTGGTTAATAGGTCAAATACTTAAGTTTCTACCCATTTATATTACCCATTATAATACATACTAGTTATGTATATATTTACCCAATATGTAAACACTAGTTGTTGTGCATATGCATTAGTAAATCATAAAATCACTTATACTTGTTTTAGTGTTTTATGTGAAAACGTAAGTGTGTTAGAAAACTATTGGCTCAAACCATTTACGTATTTTATTTGTTTCGTTAAAATGATTTTACGTTTGTTATCGACAAAACATTAGAAGATCGTAAAATATAAATAAGCGTTTTTACGGCTTATTTGTATTAACAATCTCCCCCTTTTTGTTGATGACAAAACATAAAATTATTTTAAGGAAAAACTAAAATTCGTAAAAGTATGAATTTGTAGTTTTACTTTCTTTCTCCCCCCCCCTTTTGTCTAAAACAAAAGAGCTTCGAAAAACTAACACATCGCTTTAAGAAAACATGTGAAAGAAAAAAATTAGAGAGCAAGTGACGGGAAGAGTTCTCGTTTTAACTCCCCTTGATCAGTCCATCCCTCAAGTGAAGGGGCTGGCAAGTAAAAAAATACTAAGCTAGTTCATTTGCAACTAAGTTTGCAAAATATTTCGTCTATGTGACGAATATGCTCCCCCTTGATGATTGCAACTTTGCGAAGGGACGTCATGAAATGTAATCCTAATATTGCAAGTGATTTTGCAATGTAATGCTTTGACACAAAGCTCCCCCTAGCTTAGGATGTCAAAGTTTTCACGTGTAAATTGAAAATCTACAAAATAAAGGTTAGAAGACAAGTATATAATTCATAATTTCCTGTAAATAAGACTCAAGTTAGTAAAAAACTGGTCTTCTGTTGCACGGATCCCATGGTTCCCTCTTTGGAGGGATCCGTCAAGGCAAAACTCAGGGATCCGGCTGTCTGATAACTGAATTCAGCAATGGTGATGTACCAAAAGATGTTGGCATCAAAATGAGATATGTATTAGACCAATAAACATATACTCAGAACAATAAAGCAAAGGGAAAATGATGCAAATAGACCGGGCGCCCTGAGGCTTATCACTTTCTGGACCACGCTTTTTTGCATTATGAAAATAGACTAGTTGCCCAGCGATTTTCTTGGAGCCAATCAGTGGATGCCATGTGTCCGACAACCTATGACAAAAGTACATATGTTGAAAGTATATGTCATGTATTGTAAGGTATTGTTTTTTGGGCAACCTGTATTGTTTTTTGGGCAACTTTATATTTCGTCATTTTACATTTTCAATTAAAAAAAATTACACACCCACACAAAACAAAACAGATTAAATTCGTGATTCGTACATGGGCAACTTCAGACTCACCATCTGATGATTATTCTTCATCACCACCACCGCCTTCGGCCTCTCCTCCACCGCCACCTGTTTCTAGACCACCACCTCCACCTCCAAAAAAATATCCACCGCCATCACCATCAACCCCGACTGGTGGTGATTCGGCTGTTGCTAGTCTTGCTGCTGCTCATGTAGTTGAACCAGCTTTGGAAGCTGCAGAGGTGAAGGTTGACAGTGAGAAGAAAAAGAAGAAGAAGCATAAGGATGGGGAAGAAGGTGATGAAGGGAAAAAGGAACGTAAGGTCATATGATAGAGTTTTATGTGTTTATATAGACGCTAAGCTTAATTGATTTCATACCGCTGGTAATAATGATCGCACCGTTATTTTTATTATTTTTTGTGTGTGATAGCGTGTTCGCCATATGATGCGAAAGCAACATGTTGAGAGGAGAGTTCCTGCACGGAGGTCCAGTTCTTGATTGTTTCTTTCATGATGATACATCCGCCAAAGGTTTCAATGCATGGCGATAATACTTTCGTAAGGCATGCGACAACTTTATTGTTATATTCGATGTCATATTTTGTCAATACACGACTCATAATTATGCCCTTTTGTTTTGGATATGATATGCCCGGATGGTATTGTTGTACTTGCTTTGTTTTTTATGTATACTGATACCGATTCCTCTCATCCCACAAAACAACTACTCTAATTTCACCATCTTCGTCATTATCTATAATTGTGTGTTTTTTTTTCTAACAGTCTCATCTTCAATTTGTAAATTATGTATACGTAGTTGGCATAAGCAAGTTGAGGGCGCAGGCAAGAATCTTGTATGCAACGTGGTCCAATAAGCGTTTGAAGTCGAATCAAGCAAATGTAATTATCAGTAATACAACAAGGCCAACAAATTCATGCACAAATAATAGTCAGTGGAATTAACCATGTGAGATATGAAAGAAAGACAGCCATAACTAAGGTAAAGCTTACACCTTTATTGCTTTTTATATAATCTTGAAATACCCATTTAACCCATTTTGTGTACACTTCAAATTCATATGTAGTTTATGTTAATTACTGTCATTTATGCTGATATAATATATGGGTTTTTGTTGTTGGAGTCAAATGTGACATAAAGGTTGCAACTTTCAGCTTAATTTGGTTTAGTGTAGTTTTTTCTATTTTTATTATTGATTATGTGTTTTTTATTTTTATGAATTGTTCTTGAATTTTGATTGATCATGTGTTATTCGGCTTATATAGCGGGCTTATGGCTTATTTTGGCTTTTGACTTATGTTTTTTAAACTTTTTTGTGGGTTCTTTTGAAACTTTTCGGCTTATATAAGCCTATCATGTCATAATAAGGTTATAGAAGCCGAAAATGTTTAAAAATGTCACAAAAAATAGCTTATGAAACATAAGCCGAAATCCAAATAAGTCATAAGCCCACTATATAAGCTTAAGCAAACACAGCCCTAATTCATATGCACTTTATGTTATTACTGTCATTTACTCATTTATGCTGATATATAATTTATGGGTATTTGTTATTAGACTCAAATGTGATATAAAGGTGGATACTTGCAGCTTAATTTCGTTTGGTGTTTTTTTTATGAAATGTTCTTGAGTCTTGATTAATCATGTGTTATTTGAATTAATCCTCTTTTGGGTATATTAGACACTAATGTGATGAAGGGGGTGTTTGTTTAAGCTTATTTGATTTCGGTATATTTTTCATAATCAAAATATTCTGGCTTATTTTGAGACTTATCAACTTATATAAGCCCTTACGTTTTAAGCCAGAATTTATGAGTTTATGAAAAATAAGCTGAAATCGAATAAGCTCATAAGCCCACAATGTTTAAACAAACACCGAAAAGTTTGAGACTTTCAAATTAAGTTTGTTGATGATGTGTTTTAATAAAATGTTCTTGATTGATTATGTGTCACTTGGATTAATCCTCAAGTTATCACTGTTGTTTCACAATAATATAACAGAAGGGGTTTGTTATTTGACTTAAAATGTAATAAAAAGCTCGAAACTTTCAGCTTGTTATGTGACGCTTAAATATACCTTTTCGCTAATTGTTGCCGAATCCTGTTTGGAACATGTTATTTGGATCAATCCCCTTTTGGGTAAGCTTCAAATTTCACAAGTAGTTTATATAATTACTGATGTATCTATGAGCAAGGACAACAACTGAAATATTTAAGGTAGAGGTAGTAAAATTGGCGGGTTGGCTCAAATGTTTTTTTTTTATTTTTTTTAATATATATATTTTTTTATTTTATTTGACACAAGTAGTTAGTACTTAGTATATCAAATGCGATGACAGAGCTTATATTATTTTACTAATAAACTAATTTTATAAAAAGGACGAAAGGTTTAATGCATTAAAAACCTAACATTGGGAGACTTTGACCTGTTTGATCATTTCATTTTAATTATTTTATTTCCTTTCTGTTATAACAAAAATTTAGTGTATGTTTTTTGTATGAAGTTATTATATCCTTCAAATCATTGAAGAAGATAAAGGGTCTGACTGTCATGTGTTTCGAAAGTGGGTCGAGTTGCAATCAAAAAATTGGCAGAATCAAGCTGCAAGAGTTCTCAAAGACGTAGTTTATTAAGGAATTCAAACGATCTGCTTGTTTTTGAAAAAACTGGGAATTCATGGGAAGCTTGGGAACAAAAGAAACTTCAGAAGCAGCCCGGAAAATTCTACCCGTTGGATATTGTATTGTCAATCTTCCCTAATTACTTATGTGTAAAGTTTCAAAATGGGTGTGTTGGGTAACGGTCAAACGGGTCATGTTCAACTCAAGTAATTCTTCTAATATGAGTCATTGTATGCTACTTTTGACCCGTTTGACCAATTTGTTTGGTTACAAGATTTAGGGTCAGTCATGCCTTCATTAGCTTCGTTTAACACATGAATGCTTTGACCTTGTAGGATTATGGGGTGAACAAAGATGCACAGAAGACAAACAAAATCAAAAATGCTAAAAGCCAACTTGCTCTACCATTAGCAGAGTTAATGAAAATGGTGTTTAATGTGGAAACATGCCGGTAAATACAATCTATATATCTTATATTTAATTGTATATGCTTAAAGGAGGAGGAATGCATATAAAACTTCAAACTTTGCAGAGTTGCAATGATGGAATTTGAGATTAATATGGCGGAAACGCCCCTCGGGAAGCTTAGCAAAAGTAATGTCCAGAAAGGTATAGAAAAACGATAAATACGTAATACCATGTTATGAGTTACTATGAAAAAAAGAAAGCAAAACAATTAAGCCACCATCCAACACAAAAATATACCTTGATTGTCACATTTTTTGAATTGCAATCTTTTTCCACTACCAATATAGATTAGAGTTTCTACACTTGTAGAAGAAATCATTTCTCCCTCTCTGTCTTGTAAGAGCAATGTTCCACCTCTACCAACATAATGCCATCAACCACCAAAGGCTTTTGAGGAGAGACTGTGAACACTTCATCACTTTGACTAAAAGTTGGTTTCTCTAGAATAAGTGCATCAAAGAACTGTTTGTACAAAAGATTGCACTACCAGGCTTCGATGATGATCAAAGGTATGAGGGGTGTATGTTCCAGCCAAAACTTGCCTTTCACCTGAGAATAATAAATATGAAACACTACGTTAAGTGATTACGCAGGGGTAGGACCCTACGAACCACCTCCGGCGTGAGAGTAAGTATAATTTATGGTTGTATAAGTGTGTGTAAGTAAAGAGATGAGTGTGAAATGATCTTACCATAATCCATTGCGGCCCAACCTATTTATAGTGGAAGAAATAGGGTTAGAGGCACTTCGCCAATGCTTCTTGAATATGGGAGATCATGGGGGCATCCCATGATTGTGGGTAACCGCTAGGGCTTAGTGACCCACGTTCTCAAGCTTGGCGGGAAGCAGAAGAGAGGGAGATCATGGGTTTGACCAAGTCGAGGTTCCCTATCCATTACTCCTTCGTCAACCTTACCCCGAAGGGCTTAGTGCTTCGAATGGTGAATTCCCCTGAGGTAACCTTCGTGATAACGAATGGTTTGACGCCTATGGATATTTTGGAATCCTAACTTGGGCCTTCAAATGGAAGGGCTTCGAGCTACTTGGAGGAGTGTCCTTCGAGCTACTCGTAGGGTACATCATCAAGCCCCCCAGTCGAAAGTGATGTATATGAGCAAAGAGGCATTGCTTTCGACTTCATGCTTCGAAAAAATACCATCCTGCTAATCGTATTAGCTGGAAGATAACTATGCACCTAACTCAACGCATTTAATGCTAATTAAACTTTTCGGCTGCCCGCTACAGGAATCACAATTTCCCATCTTACCCGGAGACCAAAAGACTTATTTTTAAAATTTAAAACTATTGAGATCGGATAAGAGTAAATATTAGTTACACGTGTGCGGCTAGGAAAGCGGTAAAAACAGTATTTAAGGAGGGGTTGTTGAAACCCTAAAACATTTTCACTCTCTCCGCCATATTTTTCACGCAGTAAAATTTGATCGCCACCACTCCGAAATCAAAAGGTAAACCTTCCTTCTCACTTGTAGCTTTTTTTTTTTTTGTTAAAAATGGATTCCAAGTTTATCATAAAACAGCAAAAATGTACATTGTCTGCAAAAGATTTACACGATCACTTAGCTGAATACCCTATCCCACCAGAGCATAAAGTGATGTTACCCAAGGCTAATCGTGGTATTTTTGATGCTCCTCAAGGTTTCGTAGGACTATATACTCATGCATTTAGCCATTCCAACCTTAGGATTCCACTGCACCCACTTATATTAGAGTTTATGCAGTACTACAAGGTTCATATCTCTAGGTTCAACCCATTTGGTTTAGCCAAACTGACCACATTCATAGTAATGTGTTAATACAAATAAGCCAGAAAACGTTTATTTATATTTTACGATCTTCTAATATTTTGTCGATAACAAACGTAAAATCATTTTAACGAAACAAATAGAATACGTAAATAGTTTGAGTCAATAGTTTCCTAACACACTTACGTTTTCACATAAAATACTAAAACAAGTATAAGTGATTTTATGATTTAGATACATATGTACAACAACTAGTGTTTACATATTGTGTTAGCATATACTTAAAACTAAGTATACTTAAATGGGTAAAAACAAGTATATACTAAAATGGGTAAAAACAAGTATATACTAAATGGGTAAAAACTAGCAAATGGTATTGACCCATAACCCATGGTTTTATATATACCACTTAACCAAGTTCATTGTATCCTTAAGATACATTGTATCTAGAAAGAAAACCATGGATCAACCCATAACCCATGACCCATGACCCATAACCAAAAATACCCATGGGCAAAGAGGAACGTTCCACGGATCCCTAGCTTTGTGCTAGCCGGATCCCTTGTGGTAGGGATCCGTGGGATCCAGGGAACAGTAGAAAATTTACTCTATAAATAGAGAGCCATTTCTTCCTTTCTACTCACAACTTTACATACATACTTCCCCAAGTATTATAACCCTCTAACCTCAGATCCAAGTGATCTATGTAGTTTGTCTTTTGTTTTTGTGTGATCTTCTAGGTTCCTCTTAAAGGCGAGATCACCACTTCTTGAAGACGAGCAAGCACAATTCCATGAGTTGCCATAGCCGTTATCATCAAGACAACTAAGGTTCTCTTGTTGATAGTTCTTTCTTTCTCCATAGATGTTGGGTTGAAGGCATTAGTGAAGGATGCCGAAAGTGTCAAGATGAAAGCATTAGTGAAAGGTGCTTATCGTCCGTGTCAAAGCATAAATGAAGAATGCTAAAGGTGTCAAGACGAAGGCATTAGTGAAGGGTGCCAAGCGTTGTGTCAAAGGCATTAGTGAAGGATGCCGAAGAATCAAATCAAGTAGCATTTGGGAAGAATGCCTAGGTCGTATAATCGATGAGGTGCATCGTTATACATTTAAGTATTTGTTTATTTCCAAGGATGGTGATATCCTTGATGGTGTTGTAACAAGGAGTGGATCTCCTTGATATTAGGTGTTGTGTTGTGAAGGGTAGTAGTTTCTCCATAGTAATGGAACTAGGTGCTTAGCCTAGTACCTAATAAAGGGTAGGCGACGTTGTGATAGGATTAGTTCTCCTTGGTGTGAAAGAACTCATTGGTTAGCCTAGCACCTGCATAAAGGGTAGCGTTACATTGTGTTAGGTGTGGTTCGCCTTGGTGTGAAGGAACTCGGTATTTAGCTTTGTACTGGAAAAAGGTTAAGCGACGCTATGAAGGCTTCTCCCTACCATAAGGAGTTGGTGTAGTGCTTACGAACTCTCGAGTAGGTGACTCGGGGAGTGGAGTAGGGCAAGGAAGGTGTCCGTGTAGCCGAACCACTATAAATACTTGTGTCATGGTGATGTGCTTCTTACTCTTTATCTTTCATTACACGTTTATATATCTATCTATCAACGTCCAACATAAACAACCAAATAGATTGACATAAGTCGATCTAAATATTTAAAAAGAAGTTTTAAATTGGTAAAACTATTCAACCCCCCCCCCCTCTAGTTTTCCACAATTGGCATCAGAGCTTCGTTACCAATTTTCTTAAAGTATGTTGTACTTTAAAGACTTGATACGATCCGTGTATGTTTGAAAACTACAAAGAAGGATTTTTTTTTTAAAGGTCATATTTTCTTTTAAATCATTTTGTTGGACATTCATAGATCATTCTAACAATTTTTGTTTTCAAGAAACCTTCATGCTAGAATCTCTCCAAAATCTTCATCTCTATTCAAAGAATAATGAAGTCAAGGAAGGATCTAAAAAGTAATCACAATTTACGTACACCAAGTACAAAGGATTACTTTAAAAGCTCATGAAGTATGTTTGGTATTACGCCAAACCAAGAAGCATAGAGGTATGTTTTACTTTTCATTAGATAGGTTACATGAGTTTAATTTATTTCATAACTTTCTTCGTTTAAAAATTACTAGCATAGTTAGAAGTCTCTTTCGTCACTTTTCTATCTTATTCATCATCGGGAATAGTATTCCTTTTGATTCGTCAAACTAACGCCGTCGTCACATATGAACCCTCGATATGTGATTCATCAAAACCCGGCATCCATAAACAATTCTCATCTAATACCTCCAAACTATTTTTTAGTAAGATAGTTTATAATCCTACTACAAAAATAATGCCAAAACAACCCTTTTTCATTCATGGCCGGATCCCTCTAGTTGTACTAGCCGGATCCAAATACAAAAGGATCCGGGGAACCGCGGGAACGTAACTCAACTATACGCCTGTTTAAAAAATCACCACCGTTCTTTTCCCTCATTCACATAACACAAAACGACTAAGCTTGAATTCATCCTCATTTGGATTCCATACTCTCAAGTATTCCTTCCTAGAACACCATTGTAAGTAATTACATTAACTTGTTCTAATTTTCATCATCCTCATTCTAGGGTTTATGGTTTCTTAATTTCTAATTAATTAATTTAATTAGGGTTTTTCAAATTAATCATGAAAAGGGGCTTTTAACAAAATCACATTGTGTTCACAACATTGTTACTACAAATCAAAACCATAAACCCATCTCAACTAATTTTACCTAATTGGAAAATTTGTATTTTTAGGACCAACCATGCCCAAAGCCACTCAAGAAGATCATCATGACACTGTCCATTACCTTACTCATTACTATCGTAAAAAGGGATTGACCAAAACCGACCGTAAAATATTCAAAAGCCTTGTAAAAACGACTTATCCACTAAGGTCGTGTTGTCAAGGAATGTTTCCTTGAAGATACCGACATTCATCAAGTTTTCTCGACAATCAACTTTGATTGTCTCCTTGACATAGATGAAAAAATTTGTCCGGTTTTCATTTTTAAATTTTACAAAAGCTTTAGGATCATTAGAAACAC
Source organism: Chrysanthemum makinoi (assembly GCA_910596185.1). Classification (NCBI taxonomy): domain Eukaryota; kingdom Viridiplantae; phylum Streptophyta; class Magnoliopsida; order Asterales; family Asteraceae; genus Chrysanthemum; species Chrysanthemum makinoi. The sequence continues at coordinate 89,045,701 of OU343220.1, read as the reverse complement.
CGACAATAGCATCTCAATCACCTTCATCATCAACAAACAAAACTTTACTCTTCCTCTCAACACCTTTGCTCAAATTCTTCGCATTCCTTGTGAAGGAATTTGTATGTACTCTCAAGATTGGGCAATTAACGCTCAAAACCTTGCACTTGATCCTAAGCCTCTCTACAACACTCCTCTCGACAATCCCAAAACCATTCGAGATACTATCTTCAAAGTTAGGACTGACCAATCCCGTTACAACCGTAACAAAAAGCTCATTCACCGTGATCCCTTTCAAATGGAACTTTTCGAAATGCATCCCATGTTTAGAAAATGGGAAGAAATCCTTAGGGAAAACGTCATTAGCCTAGTTGGAAACAAAGATCATCCAAACTCATGTCTTGTGTAAATGATCTATTGTCTTACGCACCAAAGGCCATTTAATCTTGCCTATTACATGGTAAGGAGAATGGCTGGGGTATTCAAAGCTTCCAACATGGTACTTCCGTTTGGTATGCTCCTAACACGACTTTGTAAGTATGTTGGTGCATTGCAGCCATCTCCTATCAACGATGATCATTACCTTTCCGATCACGTCATGGTACCTCTTACCAAACAACCCCCTAAACGGTCCATGGTCAATGGAAAGAAACACAAGCTCTCTCGGACTCCTCGGTGGTGAAGAAGAAGAAGGTGAAGAAGAAGAAGCGCCGACCCCATAGCAAACATTGAATTGGAACCCTTCGATTACTATGAGCAACTTCCAACCATTCCAAACGAGACCGCGGAATTCAAACAATTGAGGGGCATGATTCAAAACCTCGCACACAACCTCACTAAGCCGTCAAAAAGGAAAAGAAAGGATTGATGAAAGAGACAATAGGAATATGCTTATTTTCTTTTATTTTATGTTTGGATGTTTACGTTTTAGCACTTTGGTTTATGGTAATTTGGATATTGTTACTTTATCATGTCTTTATAAGGTTTTGTGATAACATGCGTGTTCTTATTGCTTTGTTTAAAGATTTATTAGTGTGTAAAATATGCACAGCAATTCTGTGAAGATTCTGATCTACAGATGCCGGATCCCTAGGATTAGCCTAGCCGGATCCCTCCCTTGAGGGAACCGTGGGATCCGTGACATCAGATCAGCAATACAACATGCTTTACATCAAGATAGCTGATAAGGTTTTAAAATGTACCTTTTTGAGGGGTCATTTAAGCCCTTATTTGATCACTTTTGTATCCGTTATTACTTAATATCGTTCCTTTTCACTTTTTAGGTCTCTTGAAATCAAATTGCTGTAATGACACTTATTTGGACAAAAGGCGAATATCTGAAGAAAATGGCCAAAGTCAAGAATCGAGACACTCAAAGCTGCCGAATAAGCAGACGGTGTCACAGCTTATACGCACCCGGAGGATTTTGTGACGGGACAGAAGCCAAAACTCTTATTTTCAAGTGACGACGTCAAGTTATAAAAGAATAGGCCGTAAACCGACGCCTAGATTCGATCAGACGGCGTCGAAGCGAAGAGGACGGGCGCCACAAGCACAAGGTGACCCGCCGTGGGCGCAAGACTAACGTGGCTAAGATGAAACCCTAATGACTGGCACCCGGCGGTGTCACAATTCAAGGTGACGCACATAAGCCATTGCAATCTGTGAGTCAAGTCACAACATGCGCAGAAGTAGTTGATATCGTTTTGGCCATAACTTTTGCATACGAACTCGGATTTAGGTGATTCAAAAGCCCACGCCGATCGAATGAGAAAATCTACATTTTGGTGAAAAAATGGTCGTGACACCGTCACTCTTTAGGTGTGACGCCGTCACCCTTTGCCGACAGAAAATCTGCCTATAAATTGAACATTATAACTTCACTTTTTGTAGGCTCTAAACCCTAACTCCGATTCCAGGGTTTAGATAGGTGTTTTCCAGCAACTTTGAAGGTTTCAATCACTCCAAAAACATCTTGTAATGGTTTGTTGATTATATCTTAATCCATATATTCAATTTATCATTATGTCTATCCTATGTTTGATTGATTGTGTGTATGCTTGCATGTTCTCCATGTCCGGCTAATTACTTGTGTGTTTGCTTAGGGAATATGAAACTTAATTATTGAATATTGATTGGTTGTCTCTTATCTTAATTGTTAATGATCTAGTAATGAGATAGGTCATTCGTTGTGTAATTAATGCTTGATTAAATCTTTGTGAACCTTAGAATATAACTCCTTGAGTAGTTGTAAGCTAAACCATCCAAAGAGTGCCTTAGAGTTAGAGTTTATCATCCCTAGTGGGTTTTGTAGACGAGACCCTTTGGTAACTTCAAAGAGTTAGGGAACATACGCATACCCTACGACTTTAGACACACAAAGCAATTAAGAATAAGGACGTGACAATTCAACCATCAATAGAAGATAATTAAGGAGTAGTAAAACCTAAGTGAACAAAGCTTTAAACTATCATACGAGCACACAACAATAAACATAGACTATCCTTAGCTTAGTTAATTAGATAAGTAGCGTAATCGGTAGAAATACCAACCCCCAAATCCAAACTCCGAGATTCGCACCTTCCATTTCATAAAATATAAAATACAAAATAATCATCCTCACCTTTAGACTTAAATCGACATACACTTCAGCCTAACGACACTATTCCCCTAGAGAACGATATCAATACTCGTGGCTTACCCTAATTATTGCACTACAACGATTAGGTTCACTGCCTAGGGTGTTATAAAACTTGCTCGAAGAAAAGGAAGTTACTTTGACCCCGAACGACACGTGTAGCGTTATCAAGTTTTGGGCGCACGGGAATAGTTATTGTTTAAGCTTGATTTATATCTCGTTTAGGTCTACTCACAAGATTCCTATCAAGTGAGATTTTTTCTTTTTATTAGCTTCCTCGTAGTCTATCCCCCTTCTTTGTGTTTATGTTCGTAAAACCCTTTTCATTTGTCTCTATGGCAAGTGAAGTTGCATTTGAATCATTAACAAATGAGGAACAATTGAAGTTCGCAGATTGGTTTGGTTTTTATTGTTCTAATGAATTTGTGAGTGAACTTAGAGATATCCAAAAGGAGACGGGTGTAAGGTTGGATGGATTTGATATATTTTGTGCTTGTGTGGCTTCTATTCAATGATCGTTGTCAGGATCAACTCCTTATAGTGATACCATCTAGAGAATTTTTTAGAAAAGCCTCCTATGCATAAAATATCAGTTGAATGATCTTAGGCACCATGATCAAAAAGACCTAATTCTTAAGAACATGGAACTAAACCCTTAGAACAAGATTGTGAGATGGTTGATGTCAAAATACTTAGTTGCATGTGTGGGATAGATTTCAAAACATATGACACACGTGAGGAATCCTTTAGGCAAATAGAACATAGTGATCAAAATTTTGAGAATGATTCATATGAATCGGACCAAGAATTTGAAATGGCCAAAGAAGGATTTGACATGCTTAGGAGTGTATTTGGGTTAGATCATACTAAAACACATGATGAACATTTAGGAGATCTAGATTTAATGGAGAATAAGGTGGAAACCCCAAGCCCACAATCCCTACCATCACTGAGGAACACACATAAGCCTATAACTTACCCGAAGAAGTAGAAGAGACTATAGGAACCCCAATTGATATAGAACCTTTGGACCAAACGCCACTAGAGAATGTAGGTTTAGATGCTTGTTGTCATAACCTTTCTCTTAGTCCTAGGAAGTTCTAATTTTGATGAACCGGAGCCTCAACCAAAAACCTTACCCAATTTTCCATCTTTAGACGTAAATCTTGGAATTGAATTAGGCCCCAATCCACCCATCAAAATAGATAGTCCAGGTAGTTGCTTGATAAAGGTGGTAGACTCTAGGCCATGTAGAGTGAAAGCTAATATAGGAGTAACCCATGACCTTACACACTTATATCACCCATTCATGGTTGATAACAAGAAACACTATGGGTTTAAACCGGGTTTATTAGGTCAAGATTGATCCTTAACTAAGAATCTTTTGAAGTTGATAGAAGATGATCCATTTTTAGGAGGGATATTTGATTCACCCGCTACACCAATAGACTTAGGTAAGGTTATAATGAATGGAGCACACTCCTTTGAGCATATAAATCACCCATCACCCTCTCCTCACGTACCAAATTTCCACCCTAAGGGTGTGTATCGCTACTATCACCCGCACTTAAACTTAAGTGTAGGAAAACCTCCCCTTTATCTGTTAAATAAGGGTAGAGTCAAGCTCGTGACTTAACAAAAAAAAGCGCTTCTTGGGAGGCAACCCATGTGTATTTGTTTTCATTTTATGTGTCATGTATATCTTTTATTGATTGTTTATTCTCATGTTTGAATTTGTAAAAATGCTTTATTTTGTTTTTAACCTCATCTTAATTATATATAAAGGTATTTTACATAAGGGATAAGTGTAGGGAGGATTACACACGTTTTCAACGAACGTGAACATGAGAATTACAATTATTTAAAAGATATACATGTGTGTTTGTTTGAGTCAAATGCTTGTATCGAGTCATAATGGATGTTTGGCAGAAATTTTTCCAGATTCTAAAGATGTAAATTTTCCGAATTTTTCCGTAAAAGTGCACCGGATTTTGTCGGGGATAACCCGACGGCGTCAGATCATAACTGACGGCTGCAGGAGGAGCGTAAACAACTCATCATACTTTTTCTCGTTTTTCAGGCTACTTATAAATTTTGGAATTTTTCAGGTCTTAATTTTCTAGAAAATCTGCAAACATCCATTCCACAAGCATTATATCTTATTTAAGTCAGGAATTACATCTTGTTGTGATTTTTCTTTGTTCGGTTTGATGCGTTGGGTTGTTTGTTTTCTTCAAGTGTACAGGTTTTATTTATCAAGAAGAAGAAACAAAATATTGGAAGGAGCTTTTCACGCACACATTCTTCTTGGAAAGGATTTAACCACTACTTCACACACGGATCCTACCGAGCTAATCAGGGGAGTATTAGTTTCTTTCGTTTTTCATTACCTTCTATTATCATAACTTTGATACTTTCGGGGAACATTGGGGACAATGTTCAGTTTAAGTGTAGGGAGGGAAAATAAAACGGGAACTTAGAAACTATGCTTATCCTTGATTATTTGTTTTGTCCAATTGTATTTGTGTAATAAACCATGAGAAAATGTCGGTTAGGGTAATTTTGGCACCAAATTTAAAATTTTTCATGACATATAGGAGTGGGCCATTAGTCTTAACAAAAGCGTCTCACGGATAGCAAGTTGCATGACTAGCACAAAAACCCTTTACCGCCTAAATTCCACCCAAAATGTGAGGATCGCCCTTAGATTAGTAGGAATTAAAAGCATTCATCTTCAATGCTTAGAGTGTGAACCGGTAGTATATTAGATTCTAGAACTTGTTTTGTGACGCATTTCGAGATCGCTAGTAAGACTACACTTGTGTAGTTAGGAATAACTAAATGATAAGAGGCATTAAGATAACCCTTGTTTGATACCCGTAATATAATTACTTCTTCCATATCGGTTGAGTAATTCCCTCACACCCTTTGCGTTGTACTCATCTTTAGTACACGATACCCCTAGTTAACCCCTCAGAGCCTATCCTTTTCGCGGTTCTCGTGATGTTTCGGTTTTTCGGAATATCAATGAAGAGCATTGTTTACACCCCACCCCCAAATATACACCCAAATCGCCTTAGCCTACCCTGTATGCACTCACTTTTAGTGCATTATTGTTATCACCCTAAACCCTTAGTTCAATTATCTAGTTGCTTGCATGAGTTGCTAAGTCGAGTCATATCCTTTGTACACGTTTTGGGACGATTGGGACTCATGGGAAAAGTTAAAGTTTATGAAATGACCGGAAGGGAACGTTAAATTCAAATTCCCTTTGTTTGCGTAATAATGTACCCCAAGTGTTTTGATCTTTTCAATTCGGGTCAAATTAGTGTTAGAATAATAAAACTCAAGTGTAGGGATGTGCCTATAAATCCCTATCATTTTGATGTTACCGTAGAGGATGGTAGAGTAAAAGTGTATGAAAAAAAAATCGAAAAAAAATAAAAAAAGATAAAAGCAAAAAAAAATAGAGTGTTAAAAAAACGGGCTACCATCCTACATCTGTCCTTTTAAATTTATGTTTGTTTGTTTCAGTTAGCTAGAGTCTAGAGTGTCGAGTCTTGGCTTAGCAACGCAATTCTTTGTATGCTTGTAACATAAGAGATTTTTTTACTTGCCACCACTAAATAGCCTATCCCACCAAACCCTTTGTTTCCCTACCGTAAGTCTAACGTTACAACCCTTTAAAGACCTCTTTGATAGTCTTTCCTAGGTGCTTACGCCAAAGCGATGGAGGTTTGATCTATTCTCAAGCCTATGGTAATCTATGTACTAGGACCGGTTAATGAGTTTTTAATCTTCCATTTCCAACTTATTATATTGCATTGATGAGTGTGTAAATACTCATCATTTTTGTATAAAATAAACTGCAAATTCATCTGAAAACACTCAGAAACACATCAAAATGATCAAAATATCACAAATCAGTGTTTTATGTGTTTTAAATTCAAAAATATCAAAATCAGATGAAAAATGTATCAAATTTGCAAAATTGCGTTTTAGTCCCCAAGTTTCATAAATTGTCAAAAATAGTCCCTGAGCCATAATTTCAAAAGCAAAAGTCACCAAAGGTCCTTTTAAAATCAAAAGTTGTCAAAATAAGTCCTTTGGTGAAAAATATACAAAGTTTGAGAAATTTACAAAAATGGTCCCTCAAGTTTAAAAGTTGGCAGAAATGGCCCCTGGAAAATGGCAAAGTGGCAAGTTTGGTCCTTATACTTTTGAAGGTTGTCACTTGTGGTCCCTTGGAATAACTTTTCAAATTGGCAGCCTTGGCCCTTGACTTTTCAGAAATTACATAACAAGTCCCTTTAATTATTAAACCTTAAACCATTTTGGACCTTTACCAATTCTGGACCCCCTGTCATTTATCCCACTTGAACCCCCCTTTGATTATTAGCCTGCCCAGTCAAACAAACCACCCTTTTGGCGCCAAATTACTTCCTTCCCCACTTGATCTCTGCTAACACAGGCAATCCCATACCACCCCATCACCTTATCCCTTCCCATGTCCCCCCTCCTCCACCACAATCCAAAGTGCATTTAATGCACTCTCTCCCCCAACACTCAAGCCACAACTGTCAAATAACCATTTCCCGCCAAATTCAATCTATGGCCAAAAATGACCCTAAGTCATCCAATGGTGGAGATTTTTGATGGGATTCAATCAGAGTAGTGAGAGAAAGAGAATGGGTATAAAAGAAAGGAGAAGGAAGCAAGAAAGAGTAGTAGCTAGTTTTAGTTTTTCACTTGTATGTCGTTTCATGTTTTCTTAGTCTAAATTAGATTTTCGGTTGTAATTTAAAGCTACATTGTGTTCAAGTAAACCATTTTAGTGTATCTCAACTTTATTTAAGTGTCAATTTCAGTTCATGTTAAATTTCCATAATCTTTGTTAACTGTTGAAATTTCAAGTTTCAAACTTACTTGCTTAAGCTTTTAACAACTCATTATCAATCTCAAATAAGCTTATACAAGCTCATGAAAGCTTTCCATAAGCTCACAATTCATTTTTACTCACTTGTGAACCTTGGTCAACAAAAGTCAACACGGGTACAAAATTGAAGCGAATGGATATGGGTTGATGCGGAGCTTGGAATGGGTTGAATTATAGCTTATTGGATTGGTTTGTATTAGATAGTGGTTCTTGTTTCACATTTGGCTAGCCATTGTGGCTTGGACATGTGTAAGTCAAATTTATAAGTTTCTTAGCATAGTTAGTAATTGTAGTTTAAATCTGTTATAATCTGTTCTCATAGAAGTATTTAAGTGTTATTAAATCAGTTTGATCATTTAAATAAGTAGGTTCCTGGTTTAATTCTGTTTTGAGCTCAAATCAAGTTATAAAGGGGTGTTTGGTTTTACTGTACTATCTGTCATATTGGTTAATTCAGTAGTTAAGTTTCATTGCTTCATGTTTATTAAGTGTAAGTGAGCTCAATTGAGTCAATTACTTGGGTCTGCAACATCACAAGGTCAAACTTGGCTCTAAATCTGTCTACCTGTTAACTGTTGGGGAATTGGGATTAGCAGGCCATCATTTTGTGTTTAGAAACCCATAAACTTGCTTTCATTGTACTTAATACATCTTATAACATCCATCTCAGCCATAAAATTTGATCTAAAGTTCAAATTAGTCAAAGTTCATCAATATCTTGAAAAGTCAAAAAAGTGCAAAAAGCTGTTTTGGGCTCAGTTAGTAGGAATTGTTTTGAGTTCATATTTGGGTCTTATCAAGTAAACTTTGGTATTTCAAAAAGCTCAGCTGGTGCTCTTTCTTGCCATCATTTTATCTGATTTTTACAATTTTTGCAAAAGCTTCAAACAAGCTCATTTTTCAGGCATACAGTGCCCTGCACCACTGTACTCAGTGAATGCTGAGATTTTCACAGATATTGTAACTTGTATACAGTGCTCATAAGAGCTTGTCATAAGCTGATTTTTGGAACAATTACTCTCACCCAGGTCCTTTACAAGTTCCAATTGGTAGTTTTTTGTTTGAGCTTATTTTGAGGCTTGTGCATGAGCTTAAACTTGTCACTCAGAATCTGTTTTGACTTGGAATTCATAGAGATCAAATCTTTGCTATCTTGTGATTCTGTGGTTGTAGCTTGTTATTCTTAGTTGCATTCTAGTACTATTAGCATATTTAAACTTCTGTAATCAGTAGGTAGCTTGTGTGTTCCATTTGGCTTATTTTAGTGCTTAATAATAAGCACTTGTTTAAGCAGTTTCTGATTTCTCCAAACAAGTGCCTGTTTTTCCAATTTTCTCATATTCCTAGCATCATTTTAGACTTTTCCTGAAATTTTCAGAATTTTCCAAGCTTGTTTGCTATTTTTCCTAATTTAAATTAGTTTTTAAGTATTTTTAAATAGTTTTTAATACAAAAAATTAAGAAAAGGTTCAAAAAAATAATTTTTCAATTTTCTTAGGTTTAGATAAATATAAAAAGCCAAAAAAGTAATTTTCCATATTTTTCATAGTTCATTTTGTAATTTTTAGTAATTTAATTAGTTTTTAATAGTTTAAAATTCCTAGAAAATAGAAAAATAATCAGAAAAATACAAAAATAGTTTTGAAAATTCTATTTTGATATTTTAGATTTTTCTAAGTCTTAATTTTATTTTTCTAACTTTATTTCACATTTTCTTATATTTTAGGTAATTATTTAATAGTTAAAAATAGTTTTTAATTAATAATAACTAATTAATTAGTTGTAAAAATAGTTTTATTTTTCTAAAAAGTTTCTTTTATTATTAGGTTTGTAAAAATATCATTTTCATATTTTTAGGATTAATATTGCTTTAGTTTCACTTTTTAATTTGTACGTCGCGTAGATTTTTAATTCAGTTTTATAAAAACTTAAAAAACAAAAACATCATTTTAATTATAGTGATAGCGTTTATTTAATAGATTTTATCTTTTTAATTTCCTTTAATTTGCATTTAAGCCGTTGTAATTTGTTGGCTTTTCCTTAGTTATAATCATAATTCATAATCTCTTTTTCGTTCAAACTTCTCGATCACTAAACGTTTGATAATTCATCGCATAGCTCGCTGGGACATAACGACCCGGGGAGACCCTATACTCTCCTGGATTTCATTGTATTGGTTTTGAGCAGTTTTAAGTCTGTCTGTCATTCACAAGTGGCAGACTTGCGTGATTAGACTTGACCGTTGGAACCGATCAAATTTTTGCGCCACGGGATTTGTCTTGATCTATCTTCCGTTTTAGCGATTAGTTGTTTGAATCCTCACTCTTTGTTTATATCATCCATCTCTGTATATATATATATATCCATATTCTCTTCTAAAAAATCCAAAACCCAAAAACAACCAAACGCATTATAAAACACAAAAATATTTTTCTTTTGTTTCTATATATGTATCAAAAATAAAAATACAAAAAGAATCGTCGTTTTCTTTAATAATTAACAACTTAAAAGATTACCACCGCAAACCAAGGCATTGCACTACCTAACTGGGGGTGCGACCATAATAAGTTCTCGAACTAAAGATTTAAAACTTGCCTTTGTGTCCTTGTGATTGGTGTACCTTTTTCAAAGAAGCCATTCATCTTGGATTATTGGTTAAGTTAACTGTTGTTTTGCCTCGATCTTGTGTTAATTGATTTTGTTGTGATATCGACGTTTCGAACCGAGAAAACCCATAAAGATTCTTCTCACCCCAGTTTTTATAAAACGTCTTCATAATTCTCATTCTCATCTGAAATATCTTCATAATTCCATTTCTCTCCTTAGCTCTGAGATCCCTTAGAGTTAACTCTAGTGCATGCGCACTCGTTCTTCTAGATCATTGAGTCCTTTGCGTGATCTAGCAGAAAGTCCTAGACGACGTTCGTAGGCGTCTTTGCCCAAATAGTCGAACCCGAGATTCGTACTATTTCGAAGCAACACCATGGCGCGACGAACGTACCATGGCGGAAATGCTCCGTGCACCCACCGAGGGTTATGGAGATGCCATCGCCTTTACCGGTAATCAATTCGGATCACTTCAATTGAAGACACATTTAATCCAACTTGTGTCTACGAATCAATTCCCGGTTCTGACGAGAAGACCCGTATGCACACATCCGTTGGTTCAACCATTTGACATCAACTCTCAATTACAAGGATGTGCCACAAAAGGTGATCAAATTGATGCTATTTCCGTTCTCACTTGGGCAGCCGGATTTGGTTGGAAAAAGAACCCCTCGATCCATCGAAACTTGGGAGGATCTTGTCCAAAAGTTTGTCAATTATTTCTTCCCTCCATCAAAGACGACTAATCTTAAAAATGAAATTTCTGGATTTCGTCAAAATTTCGATGAAAATTTTGGAGAGGCATGGGAGAGTTTCAAAGATCTCCTCGAGAAATGCCCCATCATGAATTCACTGAGCTTCAACAAGTCAATATCTTTTACAATGGGTTGAACGGTAATGATCAAGATTCCTTGAATGCATCCGCGGGTGGAAATATCTTGAATCGTAGACCTAAAGATGTGCTTGAAATTTGCGAGAGTAAATCAAAAGTTCCTATTTCTCGAAACAAAGTCAATGTTCCGAACACTCCTGCTTCTACATCCAGTAACTCTTCCGAGTTAGCCGCTCCGTTAGCCGCTCTAACGGATATGATCCAGTGTATGATAAAAGAGGTGAAGGAAATCAAAAGCGAAATTCATAAGCCGGAACCAATCAAAGCCATAAACAAGGTGTGTGAAATTTGTAGTGGTCCACACGCGGATTATGATTGTCAAGCAACCGATGCTTCCTTTTACCAAGCTCCCGTAGCTTCGGTAAACCACAATAAATACCGACCACAGGTGATCCTCACTACCGTGCACCTAGCGGTATGACACCACCTGGTTTTCCTCCTGTGCAAAACCATGGCAATCAAAATCGCTTTGTTTCGAATCAAGGACAAAATTTCAATAACTCTCAAAATTTCAATCAAAACCGGAACAATTTCAACCAACCTTATCAAGCTCCAAATCAGCAAGGTTATCAACAACCTTTTCAAGCTCCTAATCATCAAAGTTATCAACCACCTCCTCAAGCTCCCATGCCAAATGACTTCATGAAAATGACTGAGTCAAACATGCGTTCAATGCAAACTCAGATCAATAACATGAGAGGTGAGCTAAGAAAGGAAATTGATACCACATCGTCTCGGCAGACAAATGAGTTGAAGAATATGATGAGCAGTTTCATGAACATGAATATGAACAAAGCCTCATCATCTTCTGGAGGACTCCCAAGCAATACTATTCCCAATCCAAATGCCGAGTTGAAAGCCGTCACCACTCGTAGTGGTAAGACGCACAATGGACCTACGACTCCTATGCCCCCTCCTCCTGTGGCATTGAGTCAAGTTACCAAGGAGACAACGGACAAGGTGCATTATTCAAGCCCACGAAGTACTGCACACGTCCCACCTTCGGTAGTCCAAGCTTTAAGTCCGGAACCGATGTTCGAAGAAAAATCCTGAGCCAGCAAACACTTCCACCCCGGCTCAAAAGTCTAGTCAACTTCCTTACCCATCAAGAATGAATGATGAGAAGCTCAAAGACAAAAACAAAGAGCAAATGGAAAAATTTTTCCAAATCTTCAATGAGCTTCACTTTGATATAAGCTTCGTTGATGCTCTCGTTCTAATGCCTAAATTTGCATCCACGCTTAAAGGCTTACTCACCAACAAAGACAAGCTATCTGAGATGACGAAAACCCCTCTCAATGAGCAATGCTCAGCAGCCATTCTTAATAAGCTTCCCGAAAAGCTTGAAGATCCTGGCCGGTTCTTAATCCCGTGTGATTTCTTGGGGATGTTTCAATGCTCGCCTTGGCCGATCTTGGCGCTAGCATTAACCTCATGCCACTCTCAGTATGGAAGAAATTGTCTCTTCCTGAACTTTCACCCACTCGTATGACACTCGAGCTAGCGGACCGTCGCAGTAACTCGCCCACTTGGGATAGCCGAGGATGTCGTGATGAAAGTGGGAAAGTTTCACTTTCATGCTGACTTTGTTGTAGTAGACTTCGATGCAGATCCTAGAGTTCCCCTTATCTTAGGGAGAGCTTTCTTAAGAACGAGTCGTGCTTTGATTGATGTGTTTGCTGAAGAGTTGACCATACGGGTTGACAACGAAGAGCTCACATTGAATATCAACCAGAACTCTAAACCTCTATACAAAAAGAGTGTTGCCACAATTGATCAAAAATCTGAAAGAATCAATGCAACACTCTCAAATTTCACGGTTAAGAGTGTTCGCCAAAAACGTGCTGAGCTCAAAGCTTTAAAAATCACCCCTGGTTCAAGCAAATGGTTTGAAAGTTGTACCAGGGAAGTCAAGAGTGTTCTTGATGATGATGACGATGATCTAGAATCGGAAACTTCAACGGAAGTGGTGGAAACTGCTAGCTCTAAGAGCACACCACTTGTCCCACCTCCGGCATCAGTTTGTCGCATCGAGATTGTTACGTCTGTGGATGAAACCAAACTATCTTCAGTTTCATCTGAGTTGGATGATGATGTTTGTGATCCAATGGGAGACATTCTTCCCGTTGATGAATTGCTCAAAAATGATCCATCATCCTCTAGTCTTATTCCCGACTCTTCCATCCCTTCTCTCACTCCTGATGAGGAAGATGACAACTTTTGGAATGAAGTCGAGGCCTTTCTTAGTGATGAGTCAATTCCAATGGGAATTGATAACACTTACCTTGATCTGGAGGGAGACATCCTTTTTCCGAAAGTCTGTTGATTGAAGAACCATTTCCCACCCTCCCTCCCGGACATCTTCTTGACAATCACCATCTAAGCTTCAAGTTTAAGTTTAAAGATGTCAAAGCGGTGATTTGCTTCTCTCTGCTGAGGAATGGACATGCATTCTCATGAACGTCTTTATTCCATTCTTCCAAGATGGTGTGGTTGCTCTTTTCCTTTTCTCTTTCGGGAATGAGGACACCATCTTTGACCCCGGTATCATCCCTTATAGTTTCTACTATTAACAATACCGCGGTCATATCTCGTCGGTGTGGAACTTTCTGATGTTCATATGTTTATTAACATTGTGAACGAAAGTCCGATTGAGATTGGTTTTCCACGTTACTTTCCCCAAGAACAAATGAATTCGGGGTCGAGTCAAGCTAGCGACTCGGTAATCAAAAACAATAGCACACTATATGGGTTTTCACCCGTATTTCTGACTTCTTTCTATTTTCTACCACCCTAGTGTGGGGGGGTTGCCCCACATGTTGTATATAAGTGTTGAAAAAAAAAAAAAAAAAAAAAATCTTCTTTCAAATAAAGGCCGTAGTATTTCCCTTTTACGTTCTTTGTTTCGGCATAACCGCCGGTACTTTGAATATTGAGGGCAATATTCATTTCTAAGTGTGGGGGGGAATTCTCACGAATTTTATCATATATATTACCCAATTCCCCCGTTTTTGGCCAAAATTTTTTTTTGGAGCAAGTGTTCTACACTTTCTCATTTGGTTATCAGTCCGCCATGTCTGTAAGACTAAAGGATTGGCTAATCCAGGAGCAAACGGCTCTTGGTAAAGATTTCTCAAATCCGTTTATATGGCTTGCAATTTGCCCAAAATTGTATGGTTCCTCAGCTCCCCATCATCCTCAAAAGATAATGAGTTGGCTAGCCCGCGAGGTTATGGCTTGTGGTAAAGGCAGTGGAAAATCCATAATTGGTAATCGACTCACCAAAGATAATTTCGATAATTTATCTAAGAGTTGGCTAGTCCGAGGGTACGGCTTTGGTAAAGACACATCAAATCCGTTATATGGTTTATGATTTGCCAATAAATCATTTGGTTATCGTTGTACCAAGATTCTTACTTGAATCAAAACAATTGGCTACTCCAGAAGTGATGGCTTTTGGTAAAGAGAATAAATCCATCAAGTTTTCTCAAATCATTGCTAGGGACTAGCAATATCTCAGTGTGGGGGATTGATGAGTGTGTAAATACTCATCATTTTTGTATAAAATAAACTGCAAATTCATCTGAAAACACTCAGAAACACATCAAAATGATCAAAATATCACAAATCAGTGTTTTATGTGTTTTAAATTCAAAAATATCAAAATCAGATGAAAAACATTTCAAATTTGCAAAAATTGCAGTTTTAGTCCCCCAAGTTTCATAAATTGTCAAAAATAGTCCCTGAGCCATAATTTCAAAAGCAAAAGTCACCAAAGGTCCTTTTAAAATCAAAAGTTGTCAAAATAAGTCCTTTGGTGAAAAATATACAAAGTTTGAGAAATTTACAAAAATGGTCCCTCAAGTTTAAAAGTTGGCAGAAATGGCCCCTGGAAAATGGCAAAGTGGCAAGTTTGGTCCTTATACTTTTGAAGGTTGTCACTTGTGGTCCCTTGGAATAACTTTTCAAATTGGCAGCCTTGGCCCTTGACTTTTCAGAAATTACATAACAAGTCCCTTTAATTATTAAACCTTAAACCATTTTGGACCTTTACCAATTCTGGACCCCCTGTCATTTATCCCACTTGAACCCCCCTTTGATTATTAGCCTGCCCAGTCAAACAAACCACCCTTTTGGCGCCAAATTACTTCCTTCCCCACTTGATCTCTGCTAACACAGGCAATCCCATACCACCCCATCACCTTATCCCTTCCCATGTCCCCCCTCCTCCACCACAATCCAAAGTGCATTTAATGCACTCTCTCCCCCAACACTCAAGCCACAACTGTCAAATAACCATTTCCCGCCAAATTCAATCTATGGCCAAAAATGACCCTAAGTCATCCAATGGTGGAGATTTTTGATGGGATTCAATCAGAGTAGTGAGAGAAAGAGAATGGGTATAAAAGAAAGGAGAAGGAAGCAAGAAAGAGTAGTAGCTAGTTTTAGTTTTTCACTTGTATGTCGTTTCATGTTTTCTTAGTCTAAATTAGATTTTCAGTTGTAATTTAAAGCTACATTGTGTTCAAGTAAACCATTTTAGTGTATCTCAACTTTATTTAAGTGTCAATTTCAGTTCATGTTAAATTTCCATAATCTTTGTTAACTGTTGAAATTTCAAGTTTCAAACTTACTTGCTTAAGCTTTTAACAACTCATTATCAATCTCAAATAAGCTTATACAAGCTCATGAAAGCTTTCCATAAGCTCACAATTCATTTTTACTCACTTGTGAACCTTGGTCAACAAAAGTCAACACGGGTACAAAATTGAAGCAGAATGGATATGGGTTGATGCAGGCTTGGAATGGGGTTGAATTATAGCTTATTGGATTGGTTTGTATTAGATAGTGGTTCTTGTTTCACATTTGGCTAGCCATTGTGGCTTGGACATGTGTAAGTCAAATTTATAAGTTTCTTAGCATAGTTAGTAATTGTAGTTTAAATCTGTTATAATCTGTTCTCATAGAAGTATTTAAGTGTTATTAAATCAGTTTGATCATTTAAATAAGTAGGTTCCTGGTTTAATTCTGTTTTGAGCTCAAATCAAGTTATAAAGGGGTGTTTGGTTTTACTGTACTATCTGTCATATTGGTTAATTCAGTAGTTAAGTTTCATTGCTTCATGTTTATTAAGTGTAAGTGAGCTCAATTGAGTCAATTACTTGGGTCTGCAACATCACAAGGTCAAACTTGGCTCTAAATCTGTCTACCTGTTAACTGTTGGGGAATTGGGATTAGCAGGCCATCATTTTGTGTTTAGAAACCCATAAACTTGCTTTCATTGTACTTAATACATCTTATAACATCCATCTCAGCCATAAAATTTGATCTAAAGTTCAAATTAGTCAAAGTTCATCAATATCTTGAAAAGTCAAAAAAGTGCAAAAAGCTGTTTTGGGCTCAGTTAGTAGGAATTGTTTTGAGTTCATATTTGGGTCTTATCAAGTAAACTTTGGTATTTCAAAAAGCTCAGCTGGTGCTCTTTCTTGCCATCATTTTATCTGATTTTTACAATTTTTGCAAAAGCTTCAAACAAGCTCATTTTCGGGCATACGATTGCCCTGCACCACTGTACTCGATGAATCTTTGAGATTTTCACAGATATTGTAACTTGTATACAGTGCTCATAAGAGCTTGTCATAAGCTGATTTTTGGAACAATTACTCTCACCCAGGTCCTTTACAAGTTCCAATTGGTAGTTTTTTGTTTGAGCTTATTTTGAGGCTCGTGCATGAGCTTAAACTTGTCACTCAGAATCTGTTTTGACTTGGAATTCATAGAGATCAAATCTTTGCTATCTTGTGATTCTGTGGTTGTAGCTTGTTATTCTTAGTTGCATTCTAGTACTATTAGCATATTTAAACTTCTGTAATCAGTAGGTAGCTTGTGTGTTCCATTTGGCTTATTTTAGTGCTTAATAATAAGCACTTGTTTAAGCAGTTTCTGATTTCTCCAAACAAGTGCCTGTTTTTCCAATTTTCTCATATTCCTAGCATCATTTTAGACTTTTCCTGAAATTTTCAGAATTTTCCAAGCTTGTTTGCTATTTTTCCTAATTTAAATTAGTTTTTAAGTATTTTTAAATAGTTTTTAATACAAAAAATTAAGAAAAGGTTCAAAAAAATAATTTTTCAATTTTCTTAGGTTTAGATAAATATAAAAAGCCAAAAAAGTAATTTTCCATATTTTTCATAGTTCATTTTGTAATTTTTAGTAATTTAATTAGTTTTTAATAGTTTAAAATTCCTAGAAAATAGAAAAATAATCAGAAAAATACAAAAATAGTTTTGAAAATTCTATTTTGATATTTTAGATTTTTCTAAGTCTTAATTTTATTTTTCTAACTTTATTTCACATTTTCTTATATTTTAGGTAATTATTTAATAGTTAAAAATAGTTTTTAATTAATAATAACTAATTAATTAGTTGTAAAAATAGTTTTCTTTTTCTAAAAAGTTTCTTTTATTATTAGGTTTGTAAAAATATCATTTTCATATTTTTAGGATTAATATTGCTTTAGTTTCACTTTTTAATTTGTACGTCGCGTAGATTTTTAATTCAGTTTTATAAAAACTTAAAAAACAAAAACATCATTTTAATTATAGTGATAGCGTTTATTTAATAGATTTTATCTTTTTAATTTCTTTTAATTTGCATTTAAGCCGTTGTAATTTGTTGGTTTTTCCTTAGTTATAATCATAATTCATAATCTCTTTTTCGTTCAAACTTCTCGATCACTAAACGTTTGATAATTCATCGCATAGCTCGCTGGGACATAACGACCCGGGGAGACCCTATACTCTCCTGGATTTCATTGTATTGGTTTTTGAGCAGTTTTAAGTCTGTTACAGTCTGTCATTCACAAGTGGCAGACTTGCGTGATTAGACTTGACTGTTTGGAACCGATCATGCATATACACCCGAGAGAGATCTGAGTATCCAAACACCCCATGTGAGGTGCTAGTATGTAATTTCCGTGCTTGTTATGACTTTTGCGGGGTTTATATGTGTTTTGGACTGTTTTAAACCAATGCTTTATGACCCCTAACTTATAAATTAATTGGCTAAAAGCACATTTGCTTGAGGACAAGCAAATACCAAGTGTAGGGATATTTGATAAGGTTTTAAAATGTACCTTTTTGAGGGGTCATTTAAGCCCTTATTTGATCACTTTTGTATCCGTTATTACTTAATATCGTTCCTTTTCACTTTTTAGGTCTCTTGAAAACAAATTGCTGTAATGACACTTATTTGGATGAAAAGGCGCGAATATACGAAGAAAATGGCCAAAGTCAAGGATCGAGACACTCAAAGGCTGGCGAATGACAAGGTGATGGCGTCACAGCTTATACGGACGCCATCGGAGGATTTTGTGACGGGACGAAGCCAAAACTCTTATTTTCAAGTGGCGGCGTCAAGTTATAAAAGAGTAGGCCGTCGCAACTCGGCGGCCTAGATTCGATCCGCACGGCGTCGAAGTAAGAGGACGGCGTCACAAGCACAAGGTGACGCCATCGCAAGACTAACGTGGCTAAGACGAAACCCTAATGACGGCGACCCGACGGTGTCACAATTCAAGGTGACGCCGTCACAAGCTGATCAAGTCACAACATGCGCGCGAAGTAGTTGATACTGTTTTGGCCATAACTTTTGCATACGAACTCGGATTTAGGTGATTCAAAATCCCACACGACCGGAACGAGAAAATCTACATTTTGGTGAAAAAATGGTCGTGACGTCGTCACTCTTTAGGTGTGACGCCGTCACCCTTTGCCGACAGAAAATTTGCTTATAAATAGAACATTATAACCTCACTTTTTGTAGGCTCTAAACCCTAACTCCGATTCTAGGGTTTAGATAGGTGTTTTTCCAGCAACTTTGAAGGTTTCAATCACTCCAAAAACATCTTCTAATGGTTTGTTGATTATATCTTAATCCATATATTCAATTTATCATTATGTCTATCCTATGTTTGATTGATTGTGTGTATGCTTGCATGTTCTCCATGTCCGGCTAATTACTTGTGTGTTTGCTTAGGGAATATGAAACTTAATTATTGAATATTGATTGGTTGTCTCTTATCTTAATTGTTAATGATCTAGTAATGCGATAGGTCATTCGTTGTGTAATTAATGCTTGATTAAATCTTTGTGAACCTTAGAATATAACTCCTTGAGTAGGTGTAAGCTAAACCATCCAAAGAGTGCCTTAGAGTTAGAGTTTATCATCCCTAGTGGGTTTTGTAGACGAGACCCTTTGGTAACTTCAAAGAGTTAGGGAACATACGCATATCCTATGACTTTAGACACACAACGCAATTAAGAATAAGGACGTGACAATTCAACCATCAATAGAAGATAATTAAGGAGTAGTAAAACCTAAGTGAACACAGCTTTAAACTATCATACGAGCACACAACAATAAACATAGACTATCCTTAGCTTAGTTAATTAGATAAGTAGCGTAATCGATATAAATACCAACCCCCAAATCCAAACCCCGAGATTCGCACCTTTCCATTTCATAAAATATAAAAATACAAAAATAATCATCCCTCACCTTTAGACTTAAATCGACATACACTTCAGCCTAACGACACTATTCCCCTCGAGAACGATATCAATACCCGTGGCTTACCCTAATTACTACACTACAACGATTAGGTTCACTGCCTAGGGTGTTATAAAACTTGCTCGAAGAAAAGGAAGTTCCTTTGACCCCGAACGACGTGTGTAGCGTTATCAATAACTTTCTATATAACATCACATTTTGCTAAACGTATGATATTAGAACTCAAATAAGTCCACTTCAAGGATGAGAAAGGCTTAGACTCACTAAAAGCTTACTTAAGATCTTAGTCAAAATGCCTCTTGATTTATCAACACATCAAAACTCACCATATTTCTGCTTCAATACTCATAAATTGTTTGTCGCCTTTCAAAACATTTAAGTGGACATATTGAACAATTTTAGAAAATTGTTTCTAGTCACCTTTATCTCAAGGTGGGTCAAAAATTAGTTTTTCAATTCTTGTAATTTTTAAGGATTTTTCAAATTTCACCTCAAGCTAAAATCTGATCTCTAGGATCATTTATTATGACTTGACACCACCAAAACTCTTAGTGTTATCCTTGGACATCCATTGGTAGTCATCTTGTCTTACCTCCCTTCCATTAGAAGCAATCATTTGCTATAACATTTATTACCCTTGATCATTCAAGTACCTTCTCATCTTAAAACACTTAGGAGAACTGAAACACTCAAAATGAGATAGGCTTTAGCTCCTAGAAAACCTCATTTCAAACCTGTCATAACTGCTGAGAGCCGGATCTCTAGGATTAGCCTAGCTGGATCCCTCAAAGGAGTGAACCGTGGGATCCGGGTGACAGTTTATGTCAAACATTGCTTATAACAATCATTCCAACTCATCTTCCTAACTAAAACACTCCATCTCATCTTAAATGAGTTCCTAGATCAGTGAAACTCTGAACTTCAACCTTGTGCATGTTAATCATCACATTTAAAAGAATCTTAGTGGCCTAAGTCTTAAATGCACTTGCCAAGTTCTTCCCTTTATAAGCCATATTGCTAAGAACACTTTAGTCATCAAACACAAACACAATTATCAGCAATTGCAACCATCTCACTTAGTCATTTCATCATGAGAAAGGCTCCTAGTGCTAACTCATCCACTCAAGAACCACCCAAGAAACTTGCTAGGATCATACACGAAGTTTCCTCAACCATATCATCTCCGGTTAAGTCCACTAATGCTAGGATTTCCCCTACACCAAAGAAACCAATCAAACTAATCCCCAAGAAGAGTGTTCCCACTAGGATTTCATCACCAAACTCTACTAAACCAAACATACCCTCCACAACTCAACCAACATCATTGGTGCCTAGAGCCACCTCACAATCATCTCCACATTCTCACAATGTAGAAGACTTACCTCCTTGGCCATCTCACCTTCCACCACTACCAACAAACTCACTTGAAATGGTTAGGCAACAAAATCAAAATGTTGAATCAACACTTGATCCAATATTAAACTCTCTCATTCCCCCCCCCCCAATAGTCCATTTTGGATTATGAGAATACATCAAAGTCAACCACCCGACCACATGGAATTTGATGCTTCTTTACCTCCACCCTCAAACATTGTAGAGCCATCTGATAAGGTTTTAAAATGTACCTTTTTGAGGGGTCGTTTAAGCCCTTATTTGATCACTTTTGTATCCGTTATTACTTAATATCGTTCCTTTTCACTTTTTAGGTCTCTTGAAGGCAAAATGCTGGAATGGCACTTATTTGGACGAAAAGGCGCGGATATACGAAGAAAATGGCCAAAGTCAAGAATCGAGGCACTCAAGCTGCTAAAGGACAAGGTGACGGCGTCACTACTTAACTGCGACGCCGTCGGAGGATTTTGTGACGGGACAGAAGCTAAAACTCTTATTTACAAGTGACGGCCGAGGTTTTAAAAGATTGAAGGGGCGTCCGGGCATAAGGTGTGGCCGTCACAAGCACTAAGATGCACGCGAAGTAAATCTTGTTTTGGCCATAACTTTTGCATACTGAACTTCGGTTTAGGTGGTTCAAAAGCCACGTGACCGGAGCGAGAAAATCTACAATTTGGTGAAAAAATGGTCGTGACGCCGTCACTCTATAAGTGTGACACCGTCACTCTTTGCCGATAGAAAATCGCCTATAAATATAACATTATAACTTCACTTTTTGTAAGCCCTAAACCCTAAGTTCGATTACGGGGTTTAGGTAGGTGTTTTCCACAACTTAAAGGGTTTCAAACACTTCATAAACATCGTGTAATGATTTGTTTGTTAATTCAATCCTATGGTATGTCTTCAATTATCATAATTGTTGCTTGCTCTTCATTAATTATGCTTGGCTAATTCACCTTGTGTTTGCTTATGATTGTATGAAACTTGTATATAATTAATTAGATCTTATTGATTTCTTAGTGATGCTTGTGTCTATCTTCATCATTAGGGGTGTGACAATTTCAATGAGTCTAATTGGTTTAGTTTATAATTCTTGCACCCTATTGTCTCTTGTTTGATTGGTTGTCTCTTATCTTAATTGTAATTAGCTTAGGAGTGCGACTAGGCTATCGTTGTGTTTAATACTTGATAAATCTTTGATAGTTTATGAATGACTTGGTGGATTTCGTTTACTAAAACCAAAGATAACCTTAAAGTTAGTTTATGAATGACTTAGTGGAATTTGTTTACTACACTTAAAGGTGACTTCAAAGAGTTAGGAATGCACACCTTACGACCTTAGAAAACACAACGCGTTAAGAATAAGGGCGTGACAATTCAACCATCAATAGGGCGTGACAATTGTTAGGTAGAATTGGATAGCTAGCAAGGAGTAATATATCATAAGTAGATATGCTTCACGTTCCTAGTAGACCCACAATTTAGTTAGTATCTTTTGGGATAGTTGACTAGCAACTAATTCCACCCTACCCTTCACACCCGAGATTCATAAAATATAAAAATACAAAAATAATCATCCCTCACCTTTAGACTTAAATCGACATACAATTCAGCCTAACGACACTATTCCCCTAGAGAACGATATCAATACCCGTGGCTTACCCTAATACTACACTACAACGATTAGGTTCACTTCCTAGGGTGTTATAAAACTTGCTCGAAGAAAAGGAAGTTCCTTTGACCCCGAACGACACGTGTAGCGTTATCACCATCACTGAATAAGCCTCCACCAATTCCTCCTTCATTTGAAGATCCTCAACCCACTTCACTTGAACTTCCACTTCAAGAAACTCAAAACCATGACAAGGATTGCTATCATTGTAAATATGTTGAAAGGTTGATACATAAACTACGTGATGAGCAACGTTTCATGTTTTATCACCTCCTCGAACGTTTCGAAGAGGTCAACAAGCCTAAACTACAATGAGCATCATAGTCACAAGCTCAAACTTAGAACGTTTAGGAAACTTATCTCATCCTTGATCATCATTAAGCTCTTAGTTGAATCTTGAGTTAACTCATTAGCATTAGTAGCACTTGTATGGCTAGTTCATTCTCTTTGTTTTAGAGATTTGTTTGATCATCTCTTGTTTTATTGAATGAATATCTATATGCCATAATTGTTTTGTGCTTTGTGCTTTGTGCTTGATTTATCATATACTACTTCACATCTTCATTAGCATTGATTGAAACACTCTCACTCTTGAAAGCTGTCAGCGAGCAGTAGGATCCCTCCAAAATGCCTAGCCGGATCCCTTCAAGAAGGGAACCGTGGGATCCGTGGTACAGAAGCACAAATTTCTACTAACTTGAGTTTATTTGCAGGAAATTATGCACTATACTCTTGTTTTCTAACCTTAACTTTGTAGATTTTCAAAATACATATGAAGATTTTTGACACAATAAAGCTAGGGGAGCTTTGTGTCAAACGATATTGCAAAAACATTTGCAACTTAATCCGATTTTGGATTATACTTCATGACACCCCATTGCAACTTTGAAATCTTCAAGGGGGAGCACGTTTTCGTCACTTAGACGAACCATTTGCAAACATATTTGCAAACACAATTAGTTTAATTTACGTCATGTCCTTGACGCCCTCTCAAAGGGATGGACTCGTTAAGGGGGAGTTAAGACGAGTACCATTTCCGTCACTTGCTCTCTTTACAATTTTACATATTTTTCTTATAAAAATTGTGTTAGTTTCTTTTAACACTTTTTGTTTTGACAAAAGGGGAGAATGTAAAACTACTAACTCAAATTTGCTTACGAATTTTAGTTTTTCTTAAAATAATTTTATGTTTTGTCATCAACCAAAAGGGGAGATTGTTAATACAAATAAGCCGTAAAAACGTTTATTTATATTTTACGATCTTCTAATGTTTTGTCGATAACAAACGTAAAATCATTTTAACGAAACAAATAGAATACGTAAATAGTTTGAGTCAATAGTTTCCTAACACACTTACGTTTTCACATAAAACACTAAAACAAGTATAAGTGATTTTATGATTTAGATACATATGTACAACAACTAGTTTTTACATATTGGGTTAGCATATACTTAAAACTAAGTATACTAAAATGGGTAAAAACAAGTATATAATAAAATGGGTAAAAACAAGTATATACTAAATAGGTAAAAACTAGCAAATGGTATTGACCCATAACCCATGGTTTTATATATACCACTTAATCAAGTTCATTGTATCCTTAAGATACATTGTATCTAGAAAGAAAACCATGGATCAACCCATAACCCATGACCCATGACCCATAACCAAAAATACCCATGGGCAAAGAGGAGCGTTCCACGGATCCCTAGCTTTGTGCTAGCCGGATCCCTTGTGGTAGGGATCCGTGGGATCCGGGGAATAGTAGAAAATTTACTCTATAAATAGAGAGCCATTTCTTCCTTTCTACTCACAACTTTACACACATACTTCCCTAAGTATTATAACCCTCTAACCTCATATCCAAGTGATCTATGTAGTTTGTCTTTTGTTTTTGTGTGATCTTCTAGGTTCCTCTTAAAGGCGAGATCACCACTTCTTGAAGACGAGCAAGCTCAAGTCCATGAGTTGCCATGCTTCATCATCATCAAGACAACTAAGGTTCTCTTGTTGATAGTTCTTTCTTTCTCCATAGATGTTGGGTTGAAGGCATTAGTGAAGGATGCCGAAAGTGTCAAGATAAAAGCATTAGTGAAAGGTGCTTATCGTCCGTGTCAAAGCATAAGTGAAGAATGCTAAAGGTGTCAAGACAAAGGAATTAGTGAAGGGTGCCAAGCGTTGTGTCAAAGGCATTATTGAAGGGTGCCAAGCGTTGTGTCAAAGGCATTAGTGAAGGATGTCGAAGAATCAAATCAAGTAGCATTTGAGAAGAATGCCTAGGTCGTATAATCGATGAGGTGCATCGTTATACATTTAAGTATTTGTTTATTTCCAAGGATGGTGATATCCTTGATGGTGTTGTAACAAGGAGTGGATCTCCTTGATATTAGGTGTTGTGTTGTGAAGGGTAGTAGTTCCTCCATAGTAATGGAACTAGGTGCTTAGCCTAGTACCTAATAAAGGGTAGGCGACGTTGTGATAGGATTAGTTCTCCTTGGTGTGAAATAACTCGGTGGTTAGCCTAGCACCGCATAAAGGGTAGGCGACGTTGTGTTAGGTGTGGTTCACCTTGGTGTGAAGGAACTCGATATTTAGCTTTGTACCGGAAAAGGTTAAGCGACGTTGTGAAGGCTTCTCCGCCATAAGGAGTTGGTGTAGTGCTTACGAATTCTCGAGTAGGTGACTCGGGGAGTGGAGTAGGGCAAGGAAGGTGTCCTTGTAGCCGAACCACTATAAATACTTGTGTCGTGGTGATGTGCTTCTTACTCTTTATCTTTCATTACACGTTTATATATCTATCTATCAACGTCCAACATAAACAACCAAATAGATTGACATAAGTCGATCTAAATATTTAAAAGGAAGTTTTAAATTGGTAAAACTATTCAACCCCCCTTTCTAGTTTTCCACATAATGTGCAAAGCATACGGCTATGAACCAACTTTAAAGGTGTTAAGAGGTTTTTTAAACTTGTATCCTGGGGGCAATTGGTTAACTTTAGCTAAAAGGCCTGAGTCGGATGTGCCAAACCTGTTTGGGAGGGTGTATACCAATATAACAGGTTGGAAAGGTAGCTTTTTCTATGTGCAAGACACTATTGTTCCCCCAATTATCGAGTTCTTTGAATAAGGAATATATGTTTGATGCAAAACGGTACAATGACCACTTGCCATATGAGGTGCGAAGGGATCCCACGCTATCAGCGTTTGGCTAGATACCCTATTGATGTGCAAGTGTTCCCCGAAGCCATCTTATACATGGCTGGGATTACCCAGAGCTGGGAAGGGTCATCCAAGAAGCATGTTATCATGTACCAAGGACAAAGTATGTTTTTCTACTTCTATTTAAGTAGGGCCAATGTAGCACTGATATTTATTTCTTTTTGTTTCTTTTTTGCAGAAATGTCATTCAGGAATTTTATGTACCAAGATTTGGATGAAGACTTGAGCTTCATGCCAGCGGATAAGGCCGAAGAGTCTTACGGTGTTGGCTCTCCTTCCACATCCATCAACAACAATGAGGTGGATACTCCAAAGCCGGAGCCTATTGCATCAGCACCCCTCAACTTGCCTTTGGAGGGTCCATCTCAACTTGTTGAGAATGTTGTTGACTCGGACGATCCTGCGGATGAGGATGTCCCGGTTATAGGTTCAACGAGGATAGGCGGGGTTAAAAGCGAGAAGGGGAAGCAGACCAAAGGTCATTAAGTCTACCAACAAGAGGAAGAATCTCCTTCCCGCCTCCGGATCTAGGGCTGTGAAGCAGAAGAGTGTTGAAGGTAGAAAGTTTGTGAAGTCAGCCTTTAAGTTACCAGATGAATTCATGGAGGTTCATGGTAAGCAGTTTTTCCTTATAAAACATGTGAAGTGATAATTGTCAAAATTAACTTAACCCTTATACATTGTATTGGTCGCAGGCCTTCCAGAAACGAAGGAGCTTCCCAATGCTTTGGCTTGTCACCGGATTGTGGATCATGTCACCCCTCCCCCTCAATGGAAAGGTTCTTGGACAATATGTCCATTGAAAGGGTTTGTGATATGCATGACAATGGTGTAGCGAGGCAAGCAGTATTGGATAATCACTTAAATAGTAGAACCAGGGAGTTGCTCAGGGCTGTGACCAAGGCTAGACAGGAGATGGATGTCATGTTGGAAAGGGAAAAACATAGGAATCAGGAGTATGCAAAATTGGAGGCCAAGTGTGATGAGATTGAGAAGGACCTTGAGAAGAATCCTCTCGTTCAAGACCTCCGTCAAAAGGTTGAAGAGTTGACAACTGAAATCGTCAAACTCAAGGTAGAGGAGGGTAGGGTAGCAACTCTCATTGGTCAAAATGTTGTGCTTGACGCGAAGTGTCTTTGGTTTGGAGAGTGAGAAGGCTAGGCTTCGGAGGTAGAAGTTAAGTTGAGGGAGGAAGTAGATGGCTGCGATGAGGTATAGGATGCTTGCAAAGGACCGTGGAGGTCGTGTCAAAGGTGGTGCCGTACATAGCCATGGAACTCTACCATAGTGATGAGTTGGGAGCACAGATGTGGAAGGTCATCAAATCAGCTATTTTTCATGGACGGTGCTTGGCATTGGAGGAGGCTGCCAAAACAGGTAAGCCTGTGGACCTCTCCAAGATTGAATGCTCTTGTCCCACATCAAAAGTGAATATGATGAGGTTTTGGAAATGCGTTTGCAACCGCGAGTACTCCTTCCTTCTGAAGCTACCAAAGATCCTATGGCACCCCTCGAAGACCTCCTTTCCAAGAAGCCTCGCAAGATGAAGCCTACGACTCCTACCAAGAAGACAGTATCTACCAAGCCTACCTCGGTTCAACCGTCTCCGACCCCTTCTCCACAAAAGTAGGAATGAAGGTTGCCGTGTTGGCAGTAATTTGGTTTCAATGGTGGCATGTACCCTTTAAAACAGTTTGTGTTATTTGACAATGCTTGTCTTGTCGTCTAAACAATTTGAATGCTTGTGATGTATGGCCTTGGGCCAAAGACAATTTAATTGGGGCTTAGGCTCCTCGTGCAGGTACAAGGGCACTAGCCCTCCTTTTTAATGGTATAGTGTAGGGGGGATACCTCTACACACTTGGTTATTATTTGTGTTTGTCTTGTGAAGTTCTCTTACGCCATTTTTCCGACGCTTAAGTTTTACATCCTAAGGTTAAACAACCTCATTGTGTGCAAATTTCAACACCAAGAATATAATGACCAAATTTGATCATTGACAGAGGGTCGCGACCCACTCTATCTCAAATCCTTTAAGTAGTATGACTTTGTATATATTTTCACAAGTGCCATAAACTACTAGGAGAGTTAATGTGAATGTTTGAGTAGGCGTAAATGATGAGGCGTATATTGCATCTTGTGCCTTTTTATTCGACATTGAAACTCATAAACGAGTTGGTTGAACAAATCTTTGTGTTTAAGAAACGAAGCAAGAGATTTGTGGGAAATGTCTTATTGATCATTGAATTGGTAGAGAGGATTACATCATTCTTGAAATAAAAACTAAGACAACTACCAATAATGAATGCTTTCCCTTGAGAAGCTTCTAATTACAAGAATGAAAAAGTAAAAGTACTTCTTAAACATAGAACTTTTGAAGGTTCATACCATTCCATGTCCTGTCGATGGGTTCTCTCGAGAAGAGTGGCGGTTGTAGACTCGTTGCGTAGGCATCGGCTACCATGTAAGGTCCTTCCCAAGTTGGTCCGCTTTCCACTGCTATTCGCTTTGCTTGCCTTTGTTGAGTAGCGTAGCACATATTCCCCAGGCTTGAAGGTGGAAGGTCTGACCCTTTTGTTATAGTAGCCTTCGATCTTATGTTTGTGCATTGCTTCTCAGATGGAGGCTATCTCTCTTCTTTCTTCTAGTAGGTACAGGTTCTCCCTGATCCTTTCATCATTTTGGGAGGCATCATACGTTGCCACACGCTCCGTGTGTACACTTAATTCCGAAGGGATGACCGCTTGTGTTCCGTATGTTAGGCTGAAGGGAGTTTCTCCATTGCTTGATTTAGGGTGTGTTCGATGGGCCCATAGTACTTGAGGGAGTTCATCTACCCATCCATGGTGAGTTCGTCCCAGCCTTTTCTCGATCCCTTTGAGGATGTCTCTGTTTGTAACCTCCACCTGTCCGTTACCTTGTGGATGGTAGACGGATGTCCAAGACTGCTTTATGTTGAGCCCTTGACAGAAGTCGTAGAAGACTCCTTCGGCGAACTACTTTCCATTATCATATATGATTATGTGGGGTACTCCGAATCTGCACACAATGTGCTCCTACAAAAACTTCTCGATTTTTCTCCCCGTAACGGAGGCTAAGGGTTTAGCTTCTACCCACTTGGTGAAGTAATCAATTGCCACCAGCAAGAATTTGACTCCTCCGGGAGCCATAGGCATAGGTCCTACGAATTCAATGCCCCACTGAGAGAAGGGCCATGCGGATGTCACACTTGTCATGTCCTGCTTTGGCATCTTAGGAACGTTTGAGTGTATCTGACAAGCTTCACATTTGAGAATGATTTACCGCATCCACTTGCATCGAAGGCTAATAATAGCCCAACTTCATTATTTTCGAGACAACTGAGCGGAGTCCTGCATGGAGGCCGCAGGATCCTTCGTGGACTTCAACGATAATGCTCGTAGCCTGCTTGGGTCCCACACATCTTAACCAATGTGATAGAAATGACCTTCTATATAGGTTTTCCCCTATTAGCCGGTACTGTGTGGACTTAACCTGAATTTTCCTTGCCAGTTTGGGATCTTCAGGGAGAAGACCGCTTATCAAATATTCCCTGATGGGAGTCATCCATGTCTCTCCTTCTTCATGAACCACGTCTGTAACTTCCTTGCGAATGATGGATCTTTCAGGTAAGACTTCGACAAGTACTTATTTGGTGAGATGAGCGAAGGCCATAGAGGCTAGTTTGCTAAATGCATCTGCCTTCTTGTTCTGATTCCTACGAACATGTTGGATGGTGTAGGCGTCGAAACTTTCCAGCATCTCCTTCGTTTTTTCCAAGTACTATTTGATGACGGGCTGCCTCGCTTCATAGAAGCCTGTCACTTGGTTCGCTACCAATTGGGAATCTACAAAAATAGCGAGTGCTTTAACTTCCATATCTTTAGCTAATCGGAGGCCTGCTAGCAGGGCTTCGTACTCGCTTTCATTGTTTGTGGCTTCAAACTCAAAGCGAAGAGCATACGTATGCTCCTTCCCTTCGGTGACCAACATTAGACTGCTCGAACCATCGAGTTTGGATGCTCCGTCTGTATAAAGTTTCAGTCATCCGTACTTGAGTGAGTTTAGCTTTGGGCTCTTCCTTTCCTGTGTCTGGCTCGGAAGGTGTTTCTGCCAAGAAGTCTGCGAGAATTTGCCCTTTAATAGATTTTCGACCCTTGAACTCTATTTCGTGCTCTCCAAGTTCAATAGCCCATTTAGCCACCCTCCCAGACTTTTCAGGTTTTGACAAGATCTGTTTGAGTGGCTTGTCGGTTAAGACTGTGATCGGATGGGCTTGGAAATAGCGCCGGAGCCTCCTTGCTGCGTAGATTAGGGCTAGTATTAACTTTTCCAATGTTGGATAGTTGATCTCGCCCCTGCAGGACCCTATTTGACAAAGTAAATGGGGATCTGTCGTTTGTCTCGTTCTGCCATAAGGAATCTTGTGATACTCTCCATTGAGGATGCTAAGTACATGAACAACACTTCACCTTTGATTGGGGTCGTAAGTGTTGGAACGTAAGTGTTGGAAGGATTTCGATGAACTCCTTCATCTTCGAAAGGCAGCTTACGCATCCGACTCCTTCGAAAAGTCTTCTTATCCACGCATCCTTTGAGTGTTTTGAAGAATGGTAGGGACACGTCGACCTTCGACAAAATCGACTTAGAGCCGCCGGCTTCCCATTCGGGCTCTGCGTCTTTTAGACACTTATGAGCTTGGAGATCATGTCGCCTTGACTTTGGAGGGATTAGCCTTTATCCCAGCTAGTAATCTAATGCCTAGGAATTGCCCTCTTCGACACGAAGGAGCATTTCTTAAGGTTGACTTCATATTAATCGCCGGCATTTTGGTCAAAGGTTTCCTATACATCGAGGAGTAGG
Organism: Chrysanthemum makinoi; assembly: GCA_910596185.1. Lineage (NCBI taxonomy): Eukaryota > Viridiplantae > Streptophyta > Magnoliopsida > Asterales > Asteraceae > Chrysanthemum > Chrysanthemum makinoi. The sequence goes on along the minus strand of OU343220.1, from coordinate 89,014,911 downwards.
TCTTCCTCTATCTTGCTTTTGATAACCATGTCGTCAGCGTATGCTTGAGATTTACGCCAATTTGTTTGTTGAAGGCCTTATCTACGAGTCGTTGGTATGTTGCCCCTGTGTTCTTTAATCCAAAGGGCATCTTTACGTAGTGCGATGACACCTTTGCTTGTGTAGAAGGTTTGTCTTTTCCTCGTCCTCATTTGCCATCGGATCATGATACCCTTTATAGGCATCTAGAAGCATTTTAGCGGAAACACGCCAAGGATTCTACCTTCGATCAATTTACGGTAGGGGTAGCAATCCCGGGCATGCTTTGTTGATGTCGGTGAAGTCAACGCACATCGCCACCCTGGTCGCTCTTTTTACCAATACGGGTTGGCTACGATCGCGCCAAACCGTCAAGTTTTTCTCACTCAGCCCGGCCACTTGTGGGGCCGACCGTAGAAACTTAAAACGGGTCAAGCACGAACTCAATGAAATGAAGATCTGGGGAGTATAGTGTTTCCCCGGGTCGTTATGTCCCAGAGAGCTATGCAATGGATCACCAAACGTATAGTGATCGAGAAATTTGAACGGATAAAAGGATTATGATTATGATTACAGAAAAAGCCAACAAATTACTGAGGCTTAAATGCAAATTAAAGGAAATTAAAAAGATAAAAATATTAAATAGCGCTATCACTATTTTTAAAATGATGTTTTTGTTTTTATGTTTTTATAAAACTTAATTTTAAAAACTACGTTACGTACAAATGAAAATGTGAAACTAAATCGATATTAACCCTAAAAATATGAAAATGATATTTTTACAAACCTAATGATAAAAGAAAATTTTTAGAAAAAGAAAATTATTTTTACAACTATTTAATTAATTATTATTAATTAAAAACTATTTTTAACTATTAAATAATTACCTAAATTACAAGAAAATAGGAAATTAAGCTAGAAAAATAAAATTATGACTTGGAAAAATCTAAAATAACAAAAGAGAATTTTCAAAACTATTTTTATATTTTTCTGATTATTTTTGTATTTTCTATGAATTTAAAACTATTAAAAACTAATCAAATTACTTAAAAATACAAATTTAACTAAGAAAAATCTATAAAAATATTTTTTTGTCTTTTTATATTTATCTTAACTTAACAAAAATGAAAAATTATTTTTTTGAAACTTTTCTGAATTATTTGTATTAAAAGCTAATTAAAAAGTGCTAAAAATTGATTTAAATGCAGAAAAATAGCAAACAAACTTAGAAAAATCTGAAAAATTCAAGATAAGCTTAAAATAATGTACTAAATCAAGGAAAAATATAAAAAACAAGGGTTGTGTACAAGAAAATGAAACTGCTATACCAAGTGCTTATGGAATAAGCACTTCAAATAAGCCAACAACCACAAAAAGCTACCAACTGTTTGCACAAGCTAAAATATGCTAAAATAACCAAAATGAAACAAGTTTAAACTGTTTTAAACCTCTGATTTGCAAAATAGCACAGATTTGATGTTTTGAGTTAAAGGCTTGAGAACAGTTTTGAGGGGTCTGTTGCAGCCACAGAATAAGCACTCAAATAAGCTAAAAATCAAAAACCAAGTTTGGAGACCTAATCAAGACCTGGCTAACTACATATGAACCAAATACCAACCCTAGAAAAGCTCTCATGAGCTTTGTGCAACCCTGCACAACAGGAGAAACTTCGATTGTATCTTTGAGTTTTGAAGCAGGGCAATTAAGACCTGTTTGACAAGCTCAAATGGAGCTTGTAAAAAATTGATAAAATTCTTCAAAAATGATAATAAGAAATGATACGGTTGAAGTTTATGAAGCCACAAATTTCACTTGATAAGACCCAGAGATGAGCTCATGAAAAATCCTCCTATCTGAGCTCAAAATGGCTTTTTGCAATTTTGACTTTTGAAAGTAGTTAAGAAACTTTGACCAAAATGAAATTTGAAACCAATTTTTGGGGCGATATTGATGTAATATGATGTAATGAACTCAATGCACGCAATGTTTATGTTATCCAAGCACAAATCCGGTTTTGAATTCCCAAAATCCAAGCGGTTAAGGCAATTGGGGTGATATTGTTGATGTTTGACTTTCGATTGTGTTACATGCACAAAATTAAGGCAGGATAAGAGTATATATTAGCTAAACAAACCTAAACTAACAAGTGTCCACCACTGAACCAACCTCTAATGCAGAGCAACAAGGCGATCCAAACAACCCTTTATACAGCGATATGCAAAATAAAACTAAGCTAAACACTTACCTTTCTAAAATTAATGATCAAACTGATTTTACTAGACCTAAATATAACTATTTAAACAGGTTTTAACTACTTATAAGTCTGAAGCAGTTATGCTTTGAAACTTTGAAAATCACTTACAACTTGTCCCCAGCTACTATAGCTTGCCAACAATGAAACCAGAACCTCTAACCTATCTAAATCAACCCAAATAACTATAAATCAACCCAATTCCAGCTCTGAACCAACCCAATTCCAACACTGCTTCAACCCATATCCATTTCCATTTTCATTTTTGCCCCGTTTGACTTTCTTTGACCAAAGTTCAATTTTTGCTAGAAACTTAAACTTAAGCTTACAAAAAGCTATTATCGACTTACATAAGCTTAGATGAACTTGAAAAGAAGCTATATGAAGCTTGAATTTATGAAATGGAAACTTAAATTTTCAACAGTGAGCATACAAATTTGAAACTAAATGAAACTGTGGAATTAAAGATTAAAACTTGATTATCTTGAAAATGTAACTTGAGTTCAACACTTAGGAATAAAATATTACAACTTTTGAATTAAACTAAGACTTTAATAAGAAAAACGACATAAGAGAAATTTAAAACTAAAAATCTACCCTCTAGTCTTGCTTCTCTTTGCTTCTTTTATACCCAAACTCTTTCTCTCTCTATTCTGAGCAGTTCCCATCAATTTTCTTGGCCATTGAATGGATTTTTGGCGCCAAAACTTGCTTATCCATTTGGAGGTTGAGTGAGGGGGAAAGGTGCATTTAATGCATCTTGGATGTTAGTTGAGGTGGGGGGAACAAGGTTGAGTGGAGGTGAGGAGGGGGGATGGGAGTTAGCTTGCTTGCAAAGAAGCAGTTGAAGGGATGAGACTTTGGCCAATGCTGGGGTGAATTATTAAAGGGGGTCCAAATTGGCAGGGTCCAAATGGTTTTGGCAGGGTCACAAAGGTATTTGATAGGGTCCAAAGGGGTTTAAAAGGTTTAATAACATAGGGACCTTTGTTGTAAATTCTGAAATTCAAGGGACCATTGCTGCCAATTTTGAAAAGTTGCTCCAAGGACTAAAAGTGACAAGTTTTAATAATACAAGGACCAAACTTGACATTTTCAAATTTCCAGGGGCCATTTTTGCTAATTTTCAAACTTGAAGGACCAAATTTGTAATTTCTCAAAACTTTTGACATTTTTCACCAAAGGACTAATTTTGACAAGTTATGATTTTAAAAGGGCCTTTGGTGATTTTTCTTTTGAAATTATGGCTCGGGATGTTTCGACAACTTTTGAAACTTGGGGGACTGAAGCGCCAATTATGCAAACTTAGCTCATTTTTCATCTGATTTTGAACATTTTGCATCCGAAACATATAAAATGCAATTTTGGAATATTTTCAGTATTTTGATGCATTTTTGAGCATTCTTAAACGTTTTGCAGTTCAGATTTGACCAAAAATGATGAGTATTTACACACTCATCACTACCCAAGTTTGGTATTTAACTTCCCTTAGGATACCTGCTTGTGTGAGTTCATCAACTTCTTTGCAAGCTGCAACATTTCTTTCGGGGGCTAGGCTCCTCCTTTTCTGTTTTATAGGCTCAATGTGTTTGTACTCATTGAGTTTATGCTCCGTTCCAAAGGACTGTCCGTCAATCATCAATGTTCTTGGTACCCCTGTCATGTCATAATATTTCCAAGCAAAAATATCAAGGTTAGTCATAGCAGATTCCGTGAGCTTCGCCTTGAAATTACCGCCGAGAGTTGTTTTCCTATTACCACCGTTTGTTCGGGGTAGCTAGGGTTAACTATGACTTCGCTCCGCGTCTGTCGCGGCTTAGAATTTCTATCGGAGGCTCCTCCGAATCTTCTTTGATCCTTTTGACACCATAAACACCCTTATCCGCCCCATAATTAGAATGAACAGTTCCTACTCCGAAGGGGGTTTTGAACTTAATAGCAGCATTTATTGTGGAAACAACAATGCCCATCTTTTGCATAGTTGTTCTCCCTATTAGCAAGTTATAAGGAGAATCGACGACTATGTGAAGGTGAGAGTCTCCAGTCTGGGATAAGGGCCTTAGCCTATGGTGATTTCCAACGGTACTTCTCCCGGGGGCCACGAGTGTTCGCGAGAGAACCCTACGGTGGTGTTTTCGAGTCCACCCTTCGTGGCGTATGGATGACTTGAGCTTTAGGAAACAATGCTCATAAATGATCTCGCAGGAGCTTCCACAATCCATATATGCTCGATTTACCTCCTGTTTGAGACTTCGTACCTTGATGACCATGGGGTCGGTCGAAGGTGTCGCCCTAGGATGGAAGGGAAGGTTATTTCTCCTACGCGCCCGTCCCCATCTGCTTCCTTCCGTTTCAAGGTTGGATCATTCTTGTGCACCATTAGTATCGGAGTCTCTGTAGGGGTAGCTTCCTTCTTGTTCCCCTTCCATTCACCCAGTTGGGTGTCGGAGAACTTTTCTTTTCCTTTTTTGATGCCCTTAACCAGATGTGCTAATTGTCCGGACTGTACCGCCTCTTCGATCTGCTTCTTTAGCTCTGCGGTTGTTAGGTGTGCGTGTCCATGGTATTCATGGAAATGGCAGTACTTGGACATGTCTCTGGCTTTGCTTCGTGCTGTCATCCGAGGTGGTGGATCGAAGGACTTTGCGGCTTTCTCGGTAGCCAGAATCTCCCTAGGAGATTTGACCAAGTTCGCCAAGAGTCCATGGCTCGAACCTTTGTTGTATGAAGTGAAGCGGTCTCTGTTCTTCTTCTTATTCTTGGATCCTTCCCAGGAGGACCCTCGAGAGAACTTGTCAGAAGCTTCCTTTTGCTCTATCGGAGCCCCGTTTGCTGCTACTTCTTTGGACTCAATCCAAGTGTAAGTCTTCTCCATCAGTGCCTTGTAAGTGGTGGTAAGATCGGTGGACAGGAATTCCACCAAGCTTCCCGTCTGAAGGCCATGTACAAAACACGAGATCCTCGATCTTCGTGCAAACCCGAAATTTGCAAAGTTTCATCGGTGTACCTGCGTAGCGAAGGCCCTTGTGCTTCGTTGTCCCTTTACTTGATGGTGTGCACGGCTAGATGGGTCTTGGTGTACTTCTTATATTGGCTAAAGTGTGATCGGAACTTAGCCTTAAGGTCGTCTAGACTTACAATGCTACCCAACTTCTGTCCATTCCACCATATTCTCGCGGAATCTCGGAGCGTGTAAGTGAACATGTGGCTTGCTACGGGCATGACCCACTTTTGCATCTTGATAGCACCTTCGAACAAGTGTAGGAAGTTATCAGGATCGCCTTTTCCATCGTAGGTGCCTATGTGAGTAGGCATCTTTACACCGTCGGGTAGAGGGTAGTCATCGATCCACTTCACGAAAGGTGTATAAGCTCCAGAGGCTTCGGTGTAGTATGGGTTGTATGGAGGTGGATAAACAGGTGTAGGGGTATATGGGTTAGGAAATGGCGTGTGTGGCGTGATTAAAGCGATAAAAGGTTGAATGCGAAGGGTTTACACCCATCGACATGTAGCGTGGAGCGTGTCCATAGGGCATTTCTGTTGGTAACTCGGTTGGGAGAGAACCATTAGGAGGGTAAGTGTTATAGGTTTGAGTAGGTAGGTAGGGGTTCATTCCGGGGTAATTGATTCATGCTTGAGTATGGAGGAAGGCCTCGACACTCGAAACATCTGAAGAATCTGGAGCCCCATCCCTTCTCTTCCTAAGTGGGCAGCTAGAAGAGGGGGTAGGTTTACCCCTCCGTTCCCTACCGGGTTGCTTCCTCCGTTGGAGTTCTCGCTCCTTCTTTCACCTTGCATTCTTTCCCTTCTTCTCGGGTCTCCTTCGGGACCTTCTTCAAAACCCACAGTCCTTCCATTTGGCCTTCTGATGGAAGAAGAACCATTTCGTAGGATCGGCCCCGCTAAGCGGTCGAGGCCTCTCCTTTATTTCAATCTCTTCATCATACTCCTCACTGGAGTAATCCAACTCTCTTCGCATTTCAGTGTTGCGAACCTGCCTCTTATGAGCCCTTAGTAAAGATTCTAAGGCTTCAAAGTTTGCCTCAACAAAGGCGGGGCTAATATCCGGAATAGGGTTAGCGGATGTTGAGGCGTGATGTACGGGAGTGGTTTCCAAACGAGATCGTGTGGTGAAGGTTGAAGCCGTTATGGGGGCGAGATTATCGGTGTTAGTTGTGTTGAGAGGGACCAAGGTAGAGAAACACACGGTGGAGGTGTATCTTCTCTTGGTTCCATGCGAAATGTAGCATAGTCGGCTAGGGTTTTAGGACCGGGTGATTCACGGGACTAATAGTAGTGGTCCCACGGATGGCGCCCTTGTTTGTACAAAAGATTGCACTACCAGGCTTCGATGATGATCAAAGGTATGAGGGGTGTATGTTCCGGCCAAGACTTTCCTTTCACCGAGAATAAAAATCTGAAACACTACGTTAAGTGATTACTGCGAGGGTAGGACCTGCGAACCACCTCTGGCGTGAGTAAGTATGAGTTATGGTTGTATAAGTGTGTGTAAGTAAAGAGATGAGTGTGAAATGAGCATACCATAATCCATTGCCCGTCCAACCTATTTATAGTGGAAGAAATAGGGTTAGAGGCACTGCGAATGTCGGAGATCATGGGGCGTCCCATGATTGTGGGTAACCGCTAGGGCTTAGTGACCCACGTTCTCAAGCTTGGCGGGAAGCGGGAAAGAGAGGAGATGGGTTTGACCAAGTCAGGAGGTTCTCCTATCCATTACTCCTTCTTCAACCTTACCCCGAAGGGCTTAGTGCTTCGAATGGCGAATTCCACTGAGGTAACCTTCGTGATAACGAATGGTTTGACGCCTATGGATATTTTGGAATCCTAACTTGGGCCTTCGAATGGAAGGGCTTCGACACGTCTCGGAGGAGTGTCCTTCGAGCTACTCAGAGGGTACATCATCAGCAACAAATTATGATTTCTCATCCTCATCATTTGACAGTATGTCACGTACTGTAGGTACAAAAAACTCAGCAACTGCCATCAAGAAGTCAAGTGCAACAAACAATTGTAGTCTCTGGATACATAGAGATAGGGTGGTTCAATGCTGACTAAATTTGGCATCAAGAATTAGCTTTTTTGGAACTCCTAGTATCTAATCATATTTCACATTCGCCTTGACCATTTCGTTGTCCTCGTTAACAATTTCATGATCTAGGCACTGCAGGATACTCTTTGGGCGTGCGCACGCAAGCGAAGCTCTTCTTCTGTTCCTTCACGATCATCATTCACAGTGAAACCCTTTAGGGTCGCTGAGAGAAGACCTTCTCCCAGTGTATCAGCTTTGTAGCTTCCAGACGGCTAGGTCTTTTAGTGATCCAATGTGTCTCGGCCATTGTCAAACATATGTATTCGAAACTAAAACTCTCGTGAAGTATTTCCGGATGCTGGAAGTTTAGTTGGTAGTATACCATTATTACTTAGAATTTAATTGCATGTAGATTACAGACAAATGAGTATCTTTACAAATTAGTAACATTAATCTAATCGTATATTTGTATGCATTATGACATCTTGCAACTCTCGTGACATTCATGTATAATGGACGAATATATGCACAAAAGGATATTTTGGTCATTTTACTACAGAAAAAAACTCAACTCGCACCTATAACTCTCATCATTATTGGGCAACTTCTTCTTTTTGGGCAACTTCTCTTTGGGCGACTTCTTATTAGGGCAACTTTTTTTTGGGCAACTTCTTCTTTTTGGGCAACTTCTTTCTTTTATCACAGCAGCCTTAACTATGTCGAGAGCCGGACGAATATGAAGTAGTTGTAACAATTAACTAGCATCACTAAGTTATAGGTGGGCAAGACACTAACTTACAACTATCGGCATAAACTTGAGCGGCGGTTGGGCTATCGGTGTAAACTTACCGTAGCAGCACTAACGACAAACTGGTAGTAACGTTATAAGGTAGCAACAGAAACAATAAAAAACATCATAAACTTGTATCGTGCAGCACTAACTTACAAATGCAACATTAATCTATGTCGTAGCAGCAGTAAGTGTAGCTTAAGAGTTGTAACACGGATTACGAAAAACCTACTTACATCTCACTTTGAAAAAATTTGTTGAATCGCAAGACGAGAAGAAATAGACAAATAAGTCGTTCAATAAGCTATGGTATATTGAACAGTATCAACATTACATTTACAACAAAGCGTACAAACACATGAATTGTACTTGAATAGCTCTTTTTTTCCTTTTAGGAATTCAAGGGAGATTACAATAGTATATGTCCATAAACACAAACAACCTCATGAGTCGATCTCTCTTAAACTACAAAAAACCTCATTTTCTCACCATCAACTTACACTTGAGGAAAAAAGAAAAACGAAATATATACAAACAACCTCTCAAGAGTCGATCTCTCTTAAAACAAATACACGATATACAATAGCTTCGTCAAACAACAATCGCGGAAAAAAGAAAAATAAATAAATAATCACATACACATATCAACCAGCCAGTTGTGGTACACATAATGCATCGCATCCGAGAGGCAGTTGTAGGGGTATAATCTTCGTCGTCCTCAATGTAATCGCCATTAAAGTATGAGTAATGCAAGTGGTATGCGTGACAACAAAAGAATATAATTACTGATGCGTTTTGTATTGATAACGGATCAAAACATGTGCACCATCTTCCACCTGCTCGGGTTTTTGACTTTGCTTCCATGGATTTTTAGGACGGGGCTCTGTCCATTGGATTCACGCCCTCATTGTCCATGTTATAACGTGTTCCTTTTTCTTCATTGCTTAAGTATATTGCACGTCTTGCTTCTTTGTAATATTTGATTAAAAGGTTAACAATATCCGCCTGGCAATATTCATTTTGGAGATTATCAGACAAAAATAGATTGCTATTAGTAGTATTGCGAAAGTGGAAATTACCTTAAGTGTATCATTACAAGCATGCCTCAGAGATGTTTCATGAAATCAATCTTGACTAAACGGTCCCTAGCCTGAAATTAATCAATCATAAGTGATAAATTTATTTTTTTTCATGAAAAGAGCCATTGAACTAATAAAGATGGTAGAGGAAGAATTGTTATACTAACCGAGGGATCTCCAAGCCATTTGGTACAATATTGACAATATATAAAGGATCAAGATTGCCGATAGTATGCTCTAACAAAACACCAACCTGCCAAGCAAAGAAAAAATGATTGTGCAAAATTTCTTCAAAACAACTATTGGCGGAGGTGGCAAAATGATTGCGTCGGGTGGGTTGGGTAGTAGGTCAAAACAGGTAGGATTATGTGCGATTTGAGTTAACCCAAACACTTACGTCCAAAAATCGATTTTTATACAAATTATTAGTGTAAAGTATTATTATAGAAAGTTTATTATTTCTGAGTAAGTTTTTGATTATAAATATAGAAGATTTTATGCATAAAATATACACTTTGGGCGACTTTTGACACGCAGAGACAAAACATAAACCGAATAGTTGGATTAGAAGTGCCACCTCTAGTTATGTGCAAATACTCTTCAAAAAGCTATCTATAGTAATAACGTGTACTTGACAGCGAAGGAGTGAATATTCACCATTTGGGTTTATTAAGACATTGTCTAATAAGTTCTTCTCTGTGTCGTCATCATGTGCATCTTGACAAATTCTACGACTGTAAAATGTCATGTAATCAAAATTTAGAAAGACAGCCAAAATAATATAAGCCCAAAAGGAAGAAGGAAAAAAAGGGTACCTCTTCTATATCCCCCTGTTTGTCTATAATAACAGCGAGAGCTTGCTTTGGATTCCCCATTCTTCCGAGTATGAAAACTTACTCACCTAGATATTTTTTTAAACAGACTTCACAGGCCTAATGTAACAATTCTGAGATGATGATGTCAGCAACAACAAATATATGGAATATTAGAACTTCGCAATCATTGATTTCCCATACCTTTTCAAGCATGTATTGCTGGCTACTCCGAAGAAAAGGAAGAAACATCTTTTGATCATACTCTGCATACAGCTCAACCTGTTTTCATAGGATAGAAGCAATGTGGTTAATACACACACTAAACTTTATGTTATCACTTCGATAGACATACCATGTTTTTTATGTAACAAAAAAGAATATTGATCTGAACTCTTTCAATGTACACGCATGTCATGAAAATCTCTGCCCGGCATGAGGGTTTCAAATAAGCGCATGCAAATACTCATCTGAAAGTATCTCGAACCACATTCTTTTTGCGGCCCGAAGTTGAGACACTACTTCGGCATGAGTAATCAAGTCTCATCTTTGGATTAACGGTGAAGCTAGCGTGCTTATGATCAATCACCATTAGTTGCTTGCGACACGTGCGGACATATGAGAGATTTACAAATCGGATGATCAAACAAGCAATATGTAAAGTATGCGGTTTGATAAACTACAATAAAGGTTCTACGGATAAACAAATATTGGTGTTGGGTTGAAAATATAAAGGGTTCGAGTAGAGCATGACCTAGAGGGCGTGTAACTTCGGCAAATTACGTATGTTTGAAGTCTTTGAAGGGTGTGGCGTAATTGGCAACTTCAGGTAAGGAGTGCGAATATGAGCACACTTTATCAAATCCGTTTGGCTAATATAGTGCGATGAGATCAAGTTCGACTATTTTTTTGGCCCTTTTTTATCATGGGTGTATTAAAGAGCATGCACATATTATTCGGTCACATATTTCATTCTTGATAAAGGAATGTAGAATAGATGAATATGGGTACTTTGGAAGTATGTTAGGAATATTAACATAGAGCGGAACCGGGGTGGTTCGGGACACCCTGAGATTATGCGCTATCTTGATTTTTATTTAAAAACGCGATTTTTCTTAAATGCACCCGGTAAAAAAAACATGTTTTTAACAATTGTAATTTTTTTAAATGGATCTAGTCTGTTTTTGTCATGTTTTCGTCTATGCATGATAACCAAAAGTCCATCATTATCATAATCACCATCAACATCATTTTGCCAAATTTTCAAATAATCACACCTTAAAAATAGGATATTTAAGTCTTACATACATAAATAACTAATTAACACATGAAAGCATATTGAAAAAGGGTAAAACTCAGAAAAAGAAAGCTATGGACTTTCACGTTTTATACGTTGTGAGACTTGACAGTGCAAAAACAAAGTTTAAAGACTTACATTATCAGAAAGCTTCATATTCTTGGTGTGAATGCGGATGACCTCAAGACGTAACTTCATCGAGGCACACCGATATCAATTTCCTATCAAACTGCCAAACCTTCCGGGCGGGGATCAATCTTGTTTGGCGTTAGTAGCCCCATTACAATAACATGAGCACGAGACTTTAACCCATCCATAGCGTCAATAAGCGAGACACAATCCTCCTTTCAACTTCACCGTTAGTTTTTTCTCTCTTGGAGGCAATTGAATCAATCTAATCAATAAAAATGATTGATGGAGCATTCTTCGGCTTCCTCAAGCGCCTTTCTAAGATTGCTCTCACTTTCACCGACCAACCGACATGATTTGAGGTCCATTAATGCGAAAAAAGCTCTGTTTCATTGGCTCACGATTCTCGCTATGAGTGTTTTCCCGAACCGGTGGTCCGTGAGAGTAAAATACCTTTAGGGGCCTTTACTCCAATGGATTTGAAAAGCTGAGGGTGCCCTTAATGGCAATTCAACTAATTCACAAATTTGAGCCATTTGTTTCCTAACACCACCTACATCATCATAACCAATCTCGTCCAACCTATCCTCATCATCCCTCTTAATGGGCTCACCCTCGGAAAATATTTCGATTAATGCGGAGCAACAACACGATTACTTCCAGGGTGGGGCTCGATTACCTTGAATTCTACACTTCTCATCCCTCCTCTAACAAGAAAATGATCCCCTTTCTTACAGTGCGTATGCAATCCCATAATCAATGGCTACATAGTTCTAAAAGTCAAAACCAATTATCATAACGGGTGGATACATAGTCAATGGATCAAATTTGTTGGAGAATAGATATGATTAAAAAACATACCCATTTATCAAAAGCATTATCTCTCGAGCTAATAATTTTGTCAGCAATCCCATAATCAATGGCTTCTTGTGCTTGGAAATACTTAGGCCTCATGATGTCTTTATTGATTTCATCTTTGGTTTTTCAATTCCTTCTCAAGGAGCTCAGTAATGCGTGTTTGTGTCCGCTCCTTGGCCTTAATCCACATGTCTACATAGCGGCCAGCTTGATCGGGTCACTTTAGGTAGATATAGCTTTCTTTGCAACACAAAACAAACACTAATGTGATTCAACCGACCATATAAGAACAAAACTTAAATTGATAATGAATGATCTAAAATATAAATATGCGAGAACATACTAGATGAATTTGGTGCATTGCATGGTATCCTTTGGTACCAAGGGCTAATAGCATTTGCTTGACCAAATGCCATGCGCAATTCCTTTGTATAAGCGTCCGACTTGCGTGTGAGGCATATTATAAAAGAAAACACGAACATATCGGTAAAATGCACAAAAATAGAGACCAACATCATCAATTAATGATGAGCGATTAATTATAGGCGGCAACAAAATTGGATTAATGCTTACAGCCATGATGTCAGCAATAGCGCAAGCCTCAGTTTCAGATCCAACTGTCTCCATTTTGTCATTCTAGGCAATGCAATGTGGGAAAAATTAATATATGAAGATAAGTTATGAAATTTCCAAATTATAAAAGAAATGGAGTTTTACCTGTGTTCCAGATGAATTAATGTATAAATAAATAGGCTTTGAAGGATTGTCATAGTCCAGCCACATAAATCTATAATAAGGATAAAGAATTACATACCTTGATTAAAAAAATTCATGGCAGCAACGCTTTGCAAACCATGTTCAAACCTGCAATTAGACATAAACCTTTGAATAAAAATACAAACTTCTAGTATACAAAATTAACTGGAATTAAAAATATGAAGAACCCTAGATTTGGTTAACCTGAAGTTGGTTTATGTGCGTGTGTGTGTTTAAAAAGAAATCTATTGTGTGTGTGTTTGAAAAGAGGAAAACAGATGGCAATTATAACGGGCCATCTGTTTTGAGATGAATCATAGAGAAGTAGGAGGTCGAGAGCGAGGAGGGAAGGTGGAGAGAAGCAGGAGATGGATAGCAGTTGTTTAAAGGGAATGGCAATTGCTGAATGTACTTTTGAGATGGATAGCATTTGTTTAAAGGGAATGTGTACTTGACAAATATTATGTAAAATGACGAAAAAATCTTTTGATAAAAATACGGTTGCCCAGCGCTTTTTAGTTGCCCAAAAAACAATACCTTACACAAACGGGACACTTGTCACAATTTCGATGAGTTGCCCAATGACAGCGGTTGCCCTCGGTCCATTTTCAAATTAAAAAAAAAAAGTGGTCCGGAAAGTGACTAACCTCAGGGCGCGCGGTCTATTTGCATCATTTTCCTTTTTTTTATAAAACAACCATTATATTTTAATACTCATTGAATAAAGATAGATGAATACATTCCTCCATTTACTCGTCTAATTGAAACTATGCCCAGCTAATCCTAAAGTTCATCTATTCATCTATTCTTAGATCCATCGAAGTCTTACATCCATCGAACCTTGCACCAGTAGCTATCTCATTGATCTCATTCTCATTGTTGATTAAAAGGTTTGATTTTTTTTCATTGTTTGTGGATCTTACTTCACAAGCTTGAAGGTGATTTATATGTTAAGCATACTTCATAGTTTATACACAAGGGTAATGTCAAAACTCTAATGCAAAACTGCAAAAGTAACATATTGGAGAGAGAACAAAGCAACTCTATGTGTCAAAAGTTAGAACACCTGATCTTGGTCCTGCTCTGTTGTGATTTATACTCTCCAATTTCTAGTTAGCACATTACTATCGATATTCTCAAGATTTATGGGTACAACATCAATAAGATTTTCTTAGAGTTTGTCATCACTTTATTACATACAATCTGATGTGATGATGCCAATTCAATTTGATGTTTATCGTGAGCATAGAATCAGAATCATGATTGGAGAAAAAAACACATAATAATATTTATTCATAAATAACACAAAAATACCAATGAACATTAAATAGTGTGCAAATAGCGGGTAACAAAAATTCACATTATGTAAAATGAGCAAAATAATTCAGGCACAAAAGTTAACCATCGCCATAATCATGGGCATATTTTTACCCACAAATTACACGCACCAAATTACCCACGAGCACAAAGGATGAGTCTAATAAATGGGTAATGTAAATTTAGCCACGTAAATTACACTCGAGATGTTAAACGGGATAACGGGTCTGTGAAAAGCTACAAGTATAAATATTACCTATAAACTACCCACAAATATTACCAATGAATACAAAAGATGTGTGCAGTCTGCGGGTAAAAAAATTTTACCCACAAAATTAGCCATGACTCTACCCATGATAATTAAGTTGTGTGTAATATGTGGGAAATATTTTGGCGGGAATCATTTAACCACAAACTAAACACGATATATTATTTAATGGGTAAATTTATGGGTAAAACTGTGGGAAAATTGAGGGAAATTTATTCTAGACTTTGATTTCGCTAATTGTGGGTAACCCATGGGTAACATGAGGGAAAATACCCACTGATTAATGTCCGTGGGTAATTTTCGTGGGTAAAGCCCTGTTTTCTTGTAGTGTTACTCTCACTATCGGGAGCAAATGAGTTGCAAGCATTGTTTGGTGACTTATCCTTGTAAAACTTGAAGCTGAAACAAAATCAACTAATTTGACTCTTAAACCAATCAAATTTTGTTATATTATAAGATAAAAAAATAATCAAACAGCCATTATATTACGTAACGTAAGTTGTCCAAACACCCTTTAAGGACATCAAACAACATGTCCAAACAACCTTTTAGGACAACAAAACAAAATTTCCAAATATCATTTTATGAGACCAATCATCATGTCGATATATGTTATTTAGTAGGGAGAAATTGTAGAAAAGACGGCAGGTGGCAACTGAAACAAAAAAAATTGCCAAAACGTTTAAAAATATAAGATCTCCAATTAAAATATACAAACCTATATAAGAAAACCTTGAAAAGTTGTTTAATATAGATAGATCTAACAAAAACATTAAAAAAACCTCAAAACTTGAAATCCCTTTTGTGATGTAGACGCTTTGATGGCGGTTAGTCTCGGTACTTGGGGTTTTGTAGTGGTGTGGGTTACGGTGGTGGAGGTGGCGCTCGATGGTGATGGTGTTCGGTTGTGGTGGGGTCTCGGTGGTAGAGGAGGTGGTTGTTAGATGTGAGATGTGAAGATGAGATGATTTTTTAATTAGGTTAAAGATGATATGGAAATAGTTGAAAAATACAGCTTGCAGATAATTAAGAGGCGTGTAGTTTTAATATTTCTCTCATCTTTGACTTTTAGCAATTCAACTTTTCAACTTTGACTGTTTTTATTTTATATCTAGTATAGATATAGATTAATCCTATAGACAATGTAAATTTAGCAAATTAAAAAATAATAATAATAAATAAAGTTAATTTCACTTTGTTTTGTTTTGATGCAGTTTGCACAGTTTTTCCATCCAAATCAAAACTATGCAAATTTGAACTTTTATCATATTTTGTTCAATGTTTTTGTAACCGAAAATTTAATAACTTGTTAACTTCACAATTATTGTTGTTCAATTCAACATCAGGATTGAGATCCTCTCATGTTACATTTGAACATGAGAGGTCATGTTAGTTAGTTTTTTCTCCATAATGATTAATTTATAAAATAAAGGTCTTACAATGATTAATTTATGTTTTTCTTTTTACTCACATAAATCCCAACATAACCTCTCATGTTCAAATGAAACATGAGAGGATCTTAATCTTTACTATAATATTACAAATCTAATTAGTTAAATATAATTGGTTGCGCCATGCTAATTTAATCACGATCTCACTAATAAAAAAACACACATAATTATTAACGTCACCGCTTTGCGTGAGTTGTTAGCTAATTATTTATTACATATATTATTTTACTGACAGGTTATGTAGAGTTAAAAAGGAGGTCGATGCCAATGAGTCCTTATTTAATAACTAATTCTAGTACGAATATAACAAGAAGATGTATATTCCTCATTGTAAGTCTATCAATATGAAGTGCGGATGCTCTAAAGTGATATTACGTCACATGTTACTATGTACACCGCAAAGGC
Organism: Chrysanthemum makinoi; assembly: GCA_910596185.1. Taxonomy (NCBI): domain Eukaryota; kingdom Viridiplantae; phylum Streptophyta; class Magnoliopsida; order Asterales; family Asteraceae; genus Chrysanthemum; species Chrysanthemum makinoi. The sequence goes on along the minus strand of OU343220.1, from coordinate 88,998,430 downwards.
ATTACTTTAAATCTGATAAACAAATGTTAAAACAATAAATTTATCATCTATGCGATGTTTGACACATATCATCTCTCACTTATTTTATTTATTAATGTTTACACTACCCTAAACCCTAATGATTATTTTTCAAATTTTCTTAAAAATAAAAACTAGTATTCGTAAAAAATAACCCACATGCAATATTTTTAGAATCCCAAATAGAACTTTAATAATTTATGGAATTGACCCCTTCTTTTATAATAAAAAAAAATATCACATTAAATTGACTCCTAGAGCGTGTATCACGTTTAAAACGTTTGCCTATTAATTTACTTCTGTATGTTGAGTTAAAGGGAGGTCGATGCCAATCAGTCCTCATTTAATAACTAGTTATTGCGAAATAAAAATTCAATATATCAAGCAAGATGTAGAGAAAAGTTCAATGTAGATAAAATATAAAGAACCAATTTTAGTCCTCATTTTTTTTTTTTTTTTATCAAAATCAAAAATAAATAAACTATCACTTTTCTATAAAAAAAAATTAAATATTAAGCAAATCATTAGTCGTTACGTGAAAAGAATCATAGTATCACGACGGGATTACATCATCAATCTATAGAGGGGCACTTATATATATTTTCAAGAATTTCTTTTCGACTCTTTCTATGAGTGTTGAAATTCACGTCTGAAGATATCACATGTGATTTGTTATTTTTCAAATCACATGTGATTTTATGAAATCAAATGTGATTTGAAAAAAGACACGTGATTCCTAACATATAAATCACATGTGATTTTTCAAGACGCAAATTTTAACAATAAAACAAAACTCGCAAAAAAGAGGTTCGTCGAAAATATATCGAAGTGCCCGTGTACTGAAAGACAAAAAAATTCTCGTCGCGATGGTGCATTTTTCGTCCATTAACTATTTACCGTTTGCAAGATATGTTATTTTAAAAAAAATGGTAAAAATTAATTTTTATTAATTTTGATGAAAATTGGATGGCTAGAATTACTTTATTGAATCTATGAAGCAAGATTTTCAAGATCGGGATCCTACCTAGGATCATTTTTGTTTTTGCAAGATCGTGATCGTAAGATCGGATCGAGATCCTAAGATCCTACTATAATGTTATTTTTAATGATCTTTGTAATATTATTCAAATTTAAAAATTATTATATATTATAAACACAAAATTATATGAACTTTTTATGAAAATGTTGTCCTAAATTATGAATATGAAATGTTTTTGAAGAATTGCATTTTCTTTTTTAAATTATATAAAAACATAAACCATAAATTCGTAGTTTTTTAGTTTGCGGTTCGATATAAGTAAGATCGGATCGGTATATTAAGATCATATAGTTAAGATCGGGATCTTATAAGATCTTAAGCTTGTTAAGATCCTACGTAGGATCCGGATTGTTTTTGCTTTTTAGAATCGTAAAATTTCTGGATCCTATAGTTAAGATCAGGATCAGGATCTTAATAACTATGCTATGAAAAATATGAGATCTATATTGATATCAAGATATATACTTCTCATTGTAAGTCTGTCAGTTGAATTATGAATGTTCTAAAATTGAATTTACATCACATGTCACTCTGTACGCTGCAAAAGTACTCCCTCCGTCCCATATTAAAACAATAAAAAGATTATTAACATGTGTAAATCATCATTTATGCAATGTTGACGTATATCATCTGTCACTTATTTTCATTTATTTATGTTTACACTATGTCTATCATCATTTCCAATTATTCCTAAAAACAGTAAATTGATTCCTAGAGTGTGTATCACTTTTAAAACTTTTGACAATGTAAATTTTGCAAATTTTCTATAGAATTAATTTCACTCTATTTTGTTTTAAAATAGTTTGCACAAGTTTTTCATCCAAAGTGCTAATAATTGTATACAAAAATTATACTGGATCCGTCTCTCTAAATTAATGTTACTAAACAAAAAAATATAAAATTCAAGAAAAATGAGGTCAATGTTGTAAAACAACAGACCTAGTAGCACAATAAGAACAATAATCAAGAGAATATAAGTGAGTATGGAAGAGAAAGATAGAACTTGATATTGGTGTGTCACATATCACATTAGGTGCCTCTATTTATAAGGACCTTAACATGAATGATATTAAGTACAATGTTGGAAGTTACAAAGTAATCATAAAGGTGGGGGTTACTAGTTAGGGGATATGAATGTGTACAATCATTATAATAAATATTCATAACATTCCCCTTTGATTGTACATCATTCAAAATACGCTTTGGATACGCCTCATTAAAACCTTGCTAGGAAAAACCGGTGGGAAAAAACCATAGCTAAGGGAAAAGAGTGCGGTCGTATTATTCCCCTCATAATCACTTTACTTGAGCTCATTGAAATGCCGCATTCCGATGCCATATACCAATTTCTTAAATGTTGACGTAGAGAGTGCCTTGGTAAATAAATCGCTAAATTATCGCTGAGCGAATCTTTCGAACAATAATATCGCCATTCTTTTGTATGTCATGAGTGAAAAAGAACCGATTGAAATGTGCTTGGTTTTGTCACCTTTAATAAACCCTTCCTTGAGTTGACAATGCATCCCAAACACTTTCTCGGCTTGCTTCATGTATCGCTAGAATTTCTGCATGGTTGGATTAAGTCATTTGAGATCGCCTGCAGCAACTAACGCCATGAAATTGCGGTTCCTCCTCTTGTAAATACATATCTAGTTTGAGATCAATCATTGTGAGGGTCAGACATATTGGAAGATATGTAATCTCCTTATATAACTCAAATATCTCTAATCAATATCCTATAAGATATGGACATCCATATTATAATTATCCATAACACTCCCCCTTGGATGTCCATTTGAGGATTATGCCTTGTTAAAACTTTACTAGACAAAACTCGAGGGACAAAATCTAGTGAAGGAGAAAAAATACATAATTCCTTTATACGTTCGGGGATGTTGCCTCATTAAAAGCCTTGCCGAAAAACCCTGTGGGGACAAAACCGTGGTCAAGGGAAAAGAGTGCAAGCGTATCTTCTCTCCCCCTGATGATCACATCACTTAAGCTCATTGAGTCAGTGAAATGCAGATTAAAGTGTCTTGATAGAATCACATGAATAAATATTCTCTACACGTTGTTCGCATATTCATATTACCATATGTCATACACCTCATGTAAGTACTTCATAAGTTACTCATTGCCAACAAATTCAAAGTGAATGATATATTATATCATATATGACCACTAGCGAGAACTTCAATCGTTCCATACGCATTTTAGTATCACACTTTTAAATCCATATTGTGATCATCATATTTATATATCAAAGGAGCATCACGTGACCTCATAAACATGAGCTTCATTTATCCATATAGTTATTTAGCATCTTTCTCTAGATTTTATTATGTTTAAGGATTTCATCCTTAAGATATTCAATCAGAAAAATTATCTTTTCTTTCAAGGTTTAATTTCTAAGCAGGCAATCGCCTTTGAAGCTCTGCTAGAGTTCCATCAATATTCAAATTATCAAACTATATGAAACTTACATCATATTGAAGACCAAGTCTTCTTACAAAGTAACATGGGCAAACATATTTATTTTATGGCACAATTTTTGGTGAGTATATTCTAAGGCGATTATAACATATATGCCTAATAATATGATTGATTCATTATAATCAAATAATGTTCTCGAGAACTTTTCTTATATGCTCTAAGAATTAAAAATCACTAGCATGCTTCTTGCATTTTATATCTTATAATAAAATCTCAACATTACATGAGCTCTATTTATTTATTATTTTTTTAGACGCATATCAATTACTTATTATATTGCCAGACTTACTAAAATACATTATTGGATCCACCACATGTGAACATGTATGTGCATGATCATTTCCAAGTCTTTGAGAAAATATGTGATGCCATCACTTATAACTTTTGCATAATTTAATTATCTTTCTCATAAAGACATATTCATATCCAATAGGTTTACATATTCATTTGTACGGACTTTAAGTCCCAGTAATCATGTCTCATCACAAGAGACTTCAATCATTCATTAGTTCTTTTTTTTGCGTCTTTACATCTTTTGGTCATCCATATATACATCTGCACTTCCTGCAGGTATGCTTCCATGATTCTCACCATGATTATAGCACTATCTTATTTATTTACATAATCATTACCATATCGACGTCGTTTCATTACTTTTCGATTCCACACTTTACTAGATATTATATTTTATCATTTGTTGAGATCTCAAAGTTTTTCATGTACCCGGGGTTTTCAATAACCTTCATGTCTAGTTTCTATTTAAGAGTATGGGGTCTTTATTACCTCGATTCGACCATCTTGATTTTATTGCTCCATTATATCTCTTCATTCGAGGACTTTTATTTGGAATCGATTAGTCTATCACGTTGCTAAGGCGTGCCATAGACTACTATCGATCATTGGTTTTAATGTTGGGGACACACCTTTTAATTGGAGCATTAGTAGCATATGTATGATCTAGTCACTTTATATAGGTCACAAACATGCCTGGCAACTACTAGATCTGGAATGTAAATTGTCCCTTCAACTTTAATTTCATATTTATTAGTGTGAGGATCAATATGTATATTATAATTCATTCCATAACTCTCGCTGCTCATTCTCCCCCTGAATGAATTATCAATTACAACATCCCATTGTTTTGCGTTGTGGTGGATTATCAATACATGTTTCGCACATTTACATAAAACTTTAATGGGAGACATATGGTTCGTGACCAAAACTTTAATGGGGAGGATTCATTATAATTGTTGGCAAGATGCGAAATTTATTTCTTCATTTATTTTATAACATGCCCCAAAAACTAAGACTTTTGTTCTCATAATTATTGGTTTTGCAATCAACTGACGACGTTTATAAGCGTTTCAACAAAAGAAATTCGCGTTTGAACTTGGGCTACTTTTATGTTCAACACTTATTCCAATAAGCCCAACATAAGGAAGTATTCACCACCATTTCCAAAGATACAATTTGGAAAATCATGCTCGCATTTTATAAGACGAGCCATTCATCACGCTAAACTTAAGTTGCGTCTTTAATGATCATTTTGACGATGCATCGATTTTAAAACTCAAAATGGTCCACATGGCGGATGTATAGGCCTACATACATCCCGTCATATTATTTCCAAAACTTTATAGGACATAATCCTTACTTTAGTTTGGTGGTGATAGATGAAATATTAACTTTCATTGAGAACAATAAGAACAAACAACTTCACCTTGAAGAACCCATGGTTCTTTTATACATTTCGCATCATTATTGATTTCGGCATGGTCTAACTGGTCATGCCAATTAATACAACAATATTAGCTCATAAACTTATATTTATGACTACATGTGCTTCAATTACATTTTTTTTATATATATAAAAAAACTAATAATATGGAGAGCTCACATCACTCCGATTAGCTCTTTTATGCTCATTTACACATTTAATATAATTGTCACATTAGCCTATAGCATTATCAAATATTATGCACAAAGTGAACTAGTAAAGTATGTTATCAACCATGTCTTGCATACAAACAATTAAAATCACATAATAAATAACTCATGCATACATGGCAAACTTAATTTCACAATTAGAACAACTAAAAAAGTTATTATATTTACCTATAATATTCTTTGACAACATTCACAGTAAGTAATGGCTTTGCATATTTTTGTTCATTCATGAGCCAACATTTGGATAAAAATGATTATCGTGTTAATCAAGATAGTGTGTATATATAAGCAAATTATTTCTTTTGCCGTCATGCATTCAAGACCCTTTTCACATAAGCAAGTAATAATAGCATTGAGTTTATTTGAGCAACCTATTAATTAAACAATAGCACTTTTGCATAACAATTTATGTAGATGCGCATCACGAACTAAAACATGTGTAGTCTAAAGACTCTTTCTAAAAATTTATACAATTATAAGAGATCATTTGTATATCATAAGATTCGATTCTTAATCTTATTATCCATCTAGTAATTTAACTAGTAGATGAATATACCTAGTTGTGTTTCAACTCAACCAAATTTGACAAAACATATCACAAACGTTATCTATACTATATAAAATGGAAAAATGGTCAAAGTGGAAAAAGTGAAAAATGTTGAAAGTTGAATGTTGAAAACATGGTCAATGGAGAGAGAAATAAATAATATAATTAATACTCTTATTAAAACACCCCATTACTTAAAAGTACAATAATTTATTCACATTGTACACCCAATTAAAAGCACATCTACCAAATTAAAACAACCAATTGAAACCGATACCGGGTTGACCCGTTGAAACGATCGGGTTGACTGTTGAAACGATACGGGTTGACCCGGGGCTTCAAACCCGGGTGACGAGGTTTAATTTGACATGTTTTCGACCCAACCTATCGGTTTGACTCGGTTTAAATCGACGCGTTTTTTTATCGAAATGTTCAACCGTTGAACCACCGGGTGAAATCGGGTTTCAAATTTGACAAAATTATATGAGAAATGATGAAGTAGTTGTGGAACCCGTGACAATTTTTTTGAAAGGAGAGACCCAGTAATTGTAGTTTTTGGTTTATTTTGCTTTGACACATGTAATTTGTCATTTGTATAATGTTATTTTAAAAATGTTGCTCTTGCACCATTTAAGGGACTATCATATATGAATCGTCGTTTAAAAGTTAATATATATTGTATAGCTCTTTGTCCAGTGTATCAATAATGTTATGTAAGTTTATTAAAATCACAAAAATAAATAGTATTGTTATCTTTAGCGATAATTATTTGTACCTCAAACAAATAGCTTTGAACAATGCATAAATATCTATACAAATTGATAGTACAAAATAATCTTATATGGTGATATCCAATTTGCAAAGTTACAATTTTAAAACCACACACCAAATGATAAACGTTACACATGTAAAAAAATTGTTATCAATGCCTAAAATTCTTGACAAAACAAGAAAGCGTCACACATGTTGGCTATACCTCTAAACTACAATATAATATTGCCAACTACATAATACCGTTGCTTTTGTAATGCTTGAATCTATTATTACTAAAAATCTTAATAACTTAAAACAATCCTATTAGAAAATATACTCACACACTTAGATCGACTCCACATAATTTTTTAAAAAATTATATATTTATCGCTATGCAACCGCATCGAATTGTAGTTATTAGCGATTCTCTAATGCTACAAATACGAGTTTGTTGAAAGAAACTTATGGTCATGGAACTTTGCGAGAAAACTAGACATATTTGCCATTGGCTTGCGCAGTGCTTCGATCTAGTGTATCAAATAGCAAGATCAAACACATATGAAACCAATAATTCACTAATCATTATTTAACTTTAAGTAGTTGTCATTATACGCGTACATTATAACAAGTAATGATACTTCTATCAAAAGAAAATCAATACAGACATGTGTTGAGTAATTAATATATTTAAAGTTACAAATTTATCTTTTGCAATTGAACCACTTGAAAATAAAATTTGATATCCTCATTGCTAGGAGTCTCTTTTTAATGCTTCGAGTTTATAAAAATGTTTTAGTTATCAAAATCTTTGGATAATCCTTAAATTCTATTTGAAAAAACTAAAGCATATACTCTGTAATCAACCTTTTGCAAACCATTGCGTGCCTCACGGAATGATTTTCTCAAATTTAAGAGTTTTGACACGACAATTAATAACCAAGATGGGAAAATAAAGAGCAAACATATTACCAAGTAATAATTTAATAGATGACCAAACATATTACCAAGTAATTACTCTAGCATTCATATTACCAATTGATAACCAAGATGGGAAAATAAAGAGCAAACATATTACTCTAGCATTCAAACGGATAAGAATTAATAATTTAATGCTCTTTAATAATAATAAAATAATAATAATAATAATAATAATAATAATAGATGACCAAACATATTACCAAGTAACTGATAAACACTAGTAAACGTTATTATTGTTAAACATATATTAACCGTGCAATATATAAACACTAAGAAACAAATACTCATCAATGATATAATTTTAACAATTGTTAATTTAATTGTTTCTCAAATTTACGATAGCTATTTTCGCAAAATCCAATATTTGCATCAAACATATATATAAAACTCGAAAGTATTTATTAAAAATCATTTATCAATAATAATCCCAGTATCTCATATTAAATGTGAGAAAGAATCTATCTTAACTAATAAAACAGAGTTTTTTTAGAGCATTTTAATTAATTTTTTTAAAATATAACTATTAACCTCTGTTGACACGTGGCATTTAGAAAAGTCAGCCATAAAATACAATTAATCTCAAGGATTCTTCTTGGTAAGTCATAAACCACTAAAACAGTTTCCTTCTACTTCAAAACCCTTTGACAAAACACGTTCTTTTGACTTTCCTAATCAAAACATTCACCAAACAAAACATAACGCTCCATTCATGATCTTCTCCTCAAAAAAAATTTCACCTACAAAGATATCATATTTTCTCTAAAAATCAACAATCATACATATTGGATGGTTCAAAAAATCTCCATACAAGGTACACTAATTTTTATCAAAGACTCACAATTTTTGGTTGTGTATTCATTTTTTTTGAGGTTTGATTTAAATAAATTGCATACTAATAAGTTTTAGGATATTTAGTAATTTTTTGAGGTTTAATTTAAATGATATAATTTTCTTAGGTGTTTAATTAGATTCTTTTAATTAGGATTTCTGATATAATTTTAATTTTTTTGGGGTCGATGGTAATTGGTTGTCACGATTTTTAAATATATTTGTGGAATTATCTAAGGTTAATTGGTTGTCACCATGAAAATAATTACAGCATTTTAATTGATTTGGGCATTCTTATTTTGGAATTATCTAAGGTTAATTGGTTGTCACCATGAAAAGAGTTTACAGCCGTATAAGTTGAAGGTGGATGATGCAGTTATAAATTCTTTTTTCTTATGTAATAATCTATGGATTATATCTTTGGGATTGGTGGATTTTGGACAAGATTGGGCGTAAAGAAAATCCAGTTAGGGCGATATGCTTATATTGTTTTTTGGGAAAATAGTTGATAACTGGAAATTTTAATTAAGACACATGGGTTAAATAGGCAAGTTAGAAATCATTTTATTAATCTATATAGTAGAGTGAGTTCGGAGGGTCATCACAAAGTGTAGTTTAATTTCAGTGGTAAGTTTCTCATCTCTTTAATCATTGTTCCCAATTTGAAATTTCATGTTATGGCTCACATAATAGTTTAAATTTTTAAGGAGGATATGGCTCACATTTAGTTCATTACATATAAAAACCTTATTGAGGTAAGACTTGTGACAGCTAGTTGTTTCTCACTTGCATATGTGTGGATAGACAAACAAGGTTAACAATGGTTATGTATGTTTCTTTAAACAGGTAGCCGAACAGGATTATGAAAAGGAAAAACTTAATGAGAGAATTGCAAAATTCTCGATCGTGTTCTGTCATTCATAGCTTTTGGCGAATGACAAGCCTAGATTTGGATATAATGCTGAAGATTTAATGTCACCTGGAATCATACATCCAACAAATGTGAGTTACTGCAACACAAGTACCTCTTAGGAACATTTTATTGATTTGCAGAAAAGGCGATTGTTTGCTATCTCAACCTGCTTTTTGAAAAATCTGTTCTGCACCACAACACCAAACACCCCCAAAGAAATCTTATTGATTTTATTTCTCATGAATACACATCAAATAATCTCTTATTCACATTTTCTGAATCATATAAGTTTTTCTTATGTATCTTGAATTAAACAGAATATCTAGATATGTTTGAAGCAACTCCAGCTCACAATGAATAAAAAACTGAAACACAAAAGCTTTTTTCGGGACCAGTTAGAGTTGTTGAGAAATATCATACGGCTGAAGGTGTTGATTTTAAGATATAGTAGTTGATGAGCTTAGTAATTGGTTCGAGAAGGAGAACCGGCTTCATAAGCGAGCAAAACGACTAATCCAAGAGGTTCATAAGGTAATTTTGCTTACGGGCCCTTATAATCCATGTCATGTCCAGTATATTACCGTAGCGTTCATATTTTTTTGTCACACTGATAATATTCGTTAAAACGTGATGATTCTTTTGTGATTAGCCATAAAGGTGTGCAACTTTATTTTGTTAGCTAGCCGTTTGACCTCGAGTTATATCAGATTGGCACAACTTTTTGAGGCCGTCTTTAAGACATTTGAACTTATTCAACAGATTGGTTACGCATTTACACATTTTTTTTTATGTATATGAACTTCGCCCCAATTAATAAGGACCCCAAAGGGCTATTTTTGACACATGACATAGATTTTGTTTCAACCTGTACACAAAATGACTCATTTTGACCCTTGCCCATTTTGCAGATAGAGCATTCAATGCAACGACACAATCTAAATATCAGTGGCGCAATTGGGGATCACTTTTTTAGGATAAAAAGTTCGGGCACGGAGGGTTCCTATAGAACTGAACCCAAACATAATTGAGAAGGCCTATTTTCAAGGCAATTCCGGTGTATGCATCTGTGGATAGTATCACAACTATTAAAGTTTTTTTTGTTTTAAATACTGTACCATTGAAGTAACATCTGCTACAATGTGGTCATTATGTTTTGCATTTTAAGATATTCAAAAGAAACAGGCAATGAAAGAAGATGAAAAGGGTATTTTAGACTATTTAACTAAGTGAATAATTTTTTAGACTATTTAACTATAAAATGTTAGTAGAGAAATTAGTACACAGTTGGCGGTATGTACACAATAACAAAATCTTTAAGCTAAGTAACATAAATATGAAATGTTAGTGTTGACTATGGTAGAGGTTGTACTAGCTCTACTCACCATAATAAGAAGTAAATTGACAGGGGAGCGGGTAATATTTGAGTTATTCCCCATATTCTATCATGGTCAAAGAAGTTGACTATTGACTTGAAGTACGTAGGCTCTCTTGGTGGACTTCATGGGTTGGTTTGTAGGAATTTGACTAATAATGTTTATGGTCAGAACTTTACGTGTATGCAACCCAAACAATCCTATAGTATTTACAATAAGCAATCACAAACAGCCCTTTGCACTTTGATTATACTTAAGTTAGTGTGGTGCTTCCTTTAGGTCCAGCTTGGATTTTACGTGGTGAACTCATCTGCATACCGTCTTCTAAGAAATATAACAATAAAGACCTATGATAGACATCTTATGGTATCAACTTTAAGATAATGATTTGGAACTGTGATTTGGAATTCTGAAAATGGCTATTAGCTTGCAGAGCTCATATGAGTTTAAATTGACTGAGTTATGTTGAAAATTTTCATATAATAACGTCCAACTTAGTGTAGCTTCCTTTTTACTTTCAAAATGATAGGTCTTTGAAGTTGCAAAATACAAGTAAGAGTGAGGTAATCCTGACAATATGATGAAACTTTAAGACTTGCTCGGTATTAGCAATGGATGTTGTGGAAGCTCAACAACAAAAGAGTTCCAAAGACGTCTTTAAATTCATGTTTTGTACGTCTTTTAATAATGATTTAAGAGGTTGCAATTCATATTGCATATGTCATGTCCATTTAATCTAAAGTGTAGTTGTGAGACAAGTCTGCATATGTCATGTCCATTTAATCTAAAGTGTAGTTGTGCATATGTCAGGCCACACCAACATTTGATGGAACTTGCTTGAGAAACTAGGAAGATCACAAAGTTACATTCTTGCTGAACTTAGTTAAATGTCGCTTTTATATTAAAATGGTGTCTTAATTGTATATTTATAGTTTGTTTTATATGGTCCTCTTGGAATAATTACGCTTTGTTTCTCTGAAAAATAGGGGAGAGCTCGATTAGCTACTTCGAGTCACCTTCCAACAAGTTTATGGAATTGAGCAATGGGTTTAAGGATTCAAACTATGCACATGTACATTTATTTTTTACATATATTTTTCTGTTTCATATGTGGCTGTATCTTATTAGGATGACAATGGGACTTAAATTTATGTTTAAGGAATCGCATGAATACAAACATATTCCAAATAACTAAACCGTGACAGATTTTTTTTGATTTTTATCTATATATGTTTTAATTTTTTTTTTGAAGTTAGCAAGTATAAACTTGGATTTGGTTTTAACCATCAAAAGGGTCCCATCTATAAGTCGCCAAATACCACTTAAACAAAAGTACTAAACTCAATGTAATTGAATTTGTCGAAACTAACTAAAGACTACCATATTTGATTGTGTGGAATATATGCTCTTAAAAGAAGTGCTACATAATATGGGATCACAGCAAAATGTATCCGGATCTTACGTTAGTAGAAAACAAGGATTGAATGTGGTTATGTTTTTTTCCCCGGTTATTTGACTATGGTGTTTCATTATTAGGTACTTTGTACTTTACGTTTGCTTATCCAAATATGGTTTTTTCTAACCTCTAATTTCATAATATGCAATGTCATTCGTTATTTCTTTTCAACGTGTCTTTAAAATACCCGTGAATTTCACGGGTCTTTTAGCTAGTGACTCATATAACTTATGATAATCCGCCTTTATATCAATCATTAACCAAATTTCTTTTAGAGCAAAATTAACACGCAATTTCAAGTTACGAAGAATCCTATTATGCACGTAATTCTCTCCAAAGTCAAATGTCAGTATGAAAATATGAAGATAGAAGGTAAAACAACCCATAAATTTAAACAACGCCTAATGATTCCTTTTGACATCGAATAAGTGTCCTATAATTTCTTGTTAGTTTTAGATCAACCATTCATATAATTTTATTACTCATTACGTCATCAAAAATATCATCATTTATAGTGCCTAATTTTAATTATTTATCAAAAGGAAGACAAAAAAACTTACCTCGGTAGTGTCAATATTCAACGCCAAAAACTTCACTCGAAGGTATCTAATATGTCAAAATTGAGAAAAAGAAAAACATAATTTTAGAAGCATGATAACGTGTTGTAAAACAACAGACCTAGTAGCACAATAAGAACAATAATCAAGAGAATATAAGTGAGTATGGAAGAGAAAGATAGAACTTGATATTGGTGTGTCACATATCACATTAGGTGCCTCTATTTATAAGGACCTTAACATGAATGATATTAAGTACAATGTTGGAAGTTACAAAGTAATCATAAAGGTGGGGGTTACTAGTTAGGGGATATGAATGTGTACAATCATTATAATAAATATTAATAACAGTCAATACGATTTTCAACCAATCAAATAAACTTCTAACCATTAAATTCTTTTTTGATTGATTGAGATGAGAAGTGAAAAGTTATTTTGAGATATGCAAAAAGGTAAATATATACTATAATTTTAAAGCGAATGTAGTAGTAAGTATATAAACAGTTGAAATAAGTAATTCAAAACACCTAAGTCGTCATACAATAAATAGACTAAAATACATCGTTGGTCTCTAAACTTGTTTAAACGCATCGCGTTGGGACAAACTTGGGCATTATCATCGCCAGAGGTCCAAAACTTGGGTTTTTTATGCCAAAGAAGTCCTCAAAGTCAACCGATTTTGTTATATAGGAGGTATTTTAGTCCATACACATTTATACTTTGATAACACATTTATATTTTAGCCCTTCATCTTTATTTGTCGTCGTCAATATCATTCTCGTCATCATCTCCCCAAATCATTCATCTCCCCAACATCATCCTGATCACTCAGATAGTTTTCGAGACTTCCGTTGGCCTCCCTCTTGTATATTTAGATTATCATATATGATCTTGGATAGCGGTATGTTAGTTGTTGTATTGTAGGTTCAAGTCTCAACAAAAAAAGTAGCTTGGTATTAGGTGCGTTAATATACGTATATTTTTGGAAAAAAATAATATATATGCAATCTTAATTTAGCTTTTCGTTTTGCCACCTGAAGTTGTTATTTGGGCTTTTGAGCTTTAGCTGGTAATAGTAAGTTTCCATAACTATTTATAATCTGCTATGTATATGCTGTGTATGTCTTATTATGGGTTATTAGTCAAAGAAGTTACTAAAGTTTGCGCAAAAGTTCATCTAAGTTACTATAGTTTTTTTCGTTACAAAGATGTTACTTAAGTAAACGGGTTTGTCATTTGGGTTACTCAAAGATGTTACATATAATGTTATCGCGGTGGGCAACCGGTGACACACGGTTCCCCTGCCCACGCCAAGACCATAGTTTAAAATGTTACAAGGAAGTTACTATAGTTTACGGTTTATTAAATAGGTTCTTGAACCTTAACAAAAATTACTATGCTTTTTCTAATTTTTTTTTATTTTAATTTTTTTTTTTTACATTTTTCTCCTTCAAGATATCTTTTGTATATTTTCGCATTACTTTCTATCCGCTTTTATACGCTTGAATGTTTTTTCTCATACTTTCTTTACATTGTTTTACGCTTTCCCAGCCACGCTGTCCATTTTTGTACGCCTATTTTCGTTTATTTTCATATCGCCATAGGTTTTCATAATTTTTTTATTAGATTTGTGTGCGCATTTATATGTTTGTGTACGTTTTTACGTTTTTTTAATACTAGTTTTATGTTTTTCTACACCTTTGTATGTTTTATACGTTTGTATGTTTTACACTTGTTATGTTTTATAATTATGTAAAATGTGTATAAAAACATGTATAAAAAGTAAGAAAAACATAAGAAAAACATACGAAAAACATAACGAAAATGTGTCCAAAACGAAAAAGTAAGAAAAGCGATAGAAACGTAAGAAAAACATACTAAAACGTAATAAACTAGGCTTAAAGGTATAAAACGGACAAAAACATATAAAATCGAAAAAGGGACAAAAACGTATGAAAATGGACAAAAACGTATGAAAACGAAAACGTAAGAAAACGGACAAAACGTAAGAAAACGGATGAAAGTGTAAGAAAATAAAACGAATAACGAAAAACGTATAAAAACGCATGAAAACAAGAAACCGTAAAAAAGGGTCAAAAACGTAGAAAACGGACAAAATGCATGAAAACCAAATTTTGAGTTAAGTATAAACGTCGTTAGGATAAAGGACTATCAAATGTAAATGTTTTTGCAAATGGCCGTTAACTAACGGAAAAACTAACGACAGTTAGTTCGAGGGACCATTTTTGAAATTAACTAAAAAAACCTATAGTAGAAGGTTAAAACATACAGAGTAACTTATATAACCGGTGACCAAACTTAAGTAACATCTTTGTAATCTTAAAAACTATAGTAACTTAGGTGAACTTTTGCGCAAACTTTAGTAACTTCTTTGACTAATAACCCGTCTTATTATTATGCAACTTTAGTTTCTTAGCTACCTATACCCTGCTCCGGCGGGATTAGGTATTATTGTTGTTGTTGTGTTGTTAATTTCTTAGCTTGATTCAAGTAAGAAAAATGAATTAAAGCAAAAAAATTGTAACATTTCTGAAATAATAATCTTAGCTAGTAACTTGTTGCATACAGTCACTAGAACCACAAATCGCAGAAACTTAAATAGCAACTAGAAAGCCAAAATAGTATGTTAGCCCAATCAATTTATGTTTTAAGCGGTGTTTGGCTAAGCTTATTGAGAAGAGCTTGTGTTTTAGAGACACACAGACTAAGGTGTGTTATCAAAACATGCTTTTTAATGTAAGAACTAATAAGAAATTTTTAAGGAAATGTTTGGGTAAGCTTATTTTGTTTTGATAACACAATAAGCTAGCTTAAAATAAGCTTAGCCAAGCACCCCCCTTAATCTCTAGGAATATAATCTTTGGGAGTATGATTTCTGCGTAGCCACACAACCAGTTGTGAGTATATTGACATGTGAATAAATTAACACGAACTAAGCTAATTTACTAATTGGCCTTATATATATATATATATATATATATATATATATATATATATATACTATATAGTTAAGCATGCCAAGGGCGTGCCTAGTTTTCGACATAATTTCGGTGGCGATTAATTTCCTTTCGAAAAGCAATAGTTGTAGCGTTAAGGATTTTTTTGGTTTCAAAGATCTGTATTTCCAACGGCAAGGTTGCATAATGGCGATGTATAGTTTCCGACAAAACATGGTTGCGTCAACTCTGTATGTATCTTTATTATGTATTTGTGTGTGTGATTTGAAGGTAACAATAAGTTTCGACATAACCATTTGCGTCGTATGTGTATGTTACTATGAGAGCATATACAATCATAACGGCATAACGCCGTTAACTGGTGAATAACGTCGTTAACGGGCGTTAAACCGTTGGAACCATCGCGTTATTTCGGTGTTAGTCCCTCCATGTTATGTAGGCAACGCCCGTTATTTTTTTTATTTTTTTATTTTTTTTCTTTTTTCATTTATGCCCCTAAATGAGGGGTTGTTTTTTGTAAATTATTAGAGTGTTAAAGTTTAACTTGAGAATGTTATTGTTGTGAATGTTTTTTGAGGATGTTAAGGTGAAATGTTAAAGCTGATGTGGCGCTAACGTGAACGGTGTTATTTTATAACTCAAGTTATTGTTGGACATGCTCTGAGTGTGTATGATTTCAACGTAATAATTGTTTTTCTTATGTGCCAACAAATTTTATAAACGGATAAAAACTATTGTCCCACATATGACAAATTATTTGTAAGCCAAGAAATTTTCTAATCAGATAAAAACTATTGTCCCACATGGTCAAACTATTTGTAAATCTTTCTTTTTAATTATCATAGTCATAATATTGTTTCGTCTTGATCAATTTGATTTCAAGCAGCTCACTTCTCATGGTATTAGTTAGAAATATTTTTGATATTTAGATGGGTTACGTGAATCGGCCGCACTGAGAATAATTGATTAGTGTACAACTGGCCACGACACATCTTAAAACGTATTTGGTTTTCACATCTTTGATTCAAATTTTGAAACTTGAAAACTCAAATATTTTTAATTTTTATGTCATTACGTAGTTGACCATGTTGAAAGTTGACTACTACATTTGTTAAGCTTTTTCCGACATTATGCAATATTTTTGTTGCTTTTCTTCCATAGTTAGAGTAGGTAGGAGCGTAGGTCAGTTCATCTATAACCACAACATCATGCGAATCACTTTAAAGAGCTACAGTAATATTTGAAACTCTCAACCATATCAGATCTTGGTAACATTACTGTGGTTCCAAATAAAATCACACTCGGTTCCATTAAATAAAAAATATAACAAACTCAGTTGTCCGACTACTTGAATGTTAATGAGACTACCAGTTTTGACCCAACAATTAAACCCGAAAAAATTTAAGTACCAATCTTATATGTTGATATAACTTCAATTCAAAACCTTGATAGACGCAATGGCTACAAATAGTCCTGTTGAAGGTTCCATGACGTTTTACGCAGACCATGTGCCAAACCTGCAAACATTGCAAAGTAAAGTTTCTATAAGTTAAGTCGTTAGTTTCTTTACTGCTTGAAATTTTTTATCTATACATAATTTAATAACCACCTCTATACAAACACTCAAACCAAGTATATTAACATTTAAATAAACAATCCGAAGCACCTCTTATATGCATATGTATAGCAATATTCATATCTTGTTATGTGTTCGGTTGATCCAAAGAATACAATTTCTAGTACCCCTCAATTTTTAAGAAAACAACCATTAACCAAAAATCATTAAACTGGTAAATATAGAATCTAAAAAAATCGGACATAAAATTAGAATAAACCTGACATTTACGCTCACTATTTTTGTACTTTGCTCAAATTTATATCTGTTTATAAACTTGAAAAAGAATGTGCCTAAAATTAGAATAAACCTGACATTTACGCTCACTATTTTTCTACTTCGTTCAAATTTACATGTGTTTATAAAAATACAGAACGTGCCTGCCACATACGCACTTTAGAGAGTATTTCGACAATATACAAAAAAGAATTTATTCAAAGGATAAGAAGCACATAGTGTACCTGCAACCTACACACTTCTGTTATCTCAAATTGCCGCTTCTTGGTTGTGCATCATGTATTCGAGTCTTTTCGCCAGCAGCCTAAAAAGTTAAAGTCAAGGTCAAGGCGCATACCGCATCTGATGCATCGTTGGCTGCTCTAAAGTGCTTAGACCGCTTAGACCGCTGCTGGTTCATTTTTGCGCTTGGCGCCACACGTTAATATTTTATTGATTTTCTGTATTCGAGTCTTTTCCTCAGCAACCTAAAAAGTTAAAATTCAAAATCTAAAAGTTTAATCGAGACAAACCTAAAAGTGACAAAACCAAGTGAGGTGTATACCATATTTGCCCATCTTGTTGGTCTTTCTTCGAAATTCTAATGAATGATCGTCATCAAAATGTGGGCTTGCTCCACTTCTTGGTCTTTCTTTGCTTCCCTATACAAATAATCACATAAATGAATGAACACTTGCATTCAAAAAAAGGGTATGCTAAAGGTTCAAAATGGACAGATTGGTGTAGGTATAGAATTAAATCTGGTCAAAATCTCTAGCAAATTACGAAAATAGAATAACAACTATGAGTTGTAGGCCAGATAATCAACATATAAAGAATTGCAACTAAAAATGAAAGATCAAATATTTTTAAAGGGTGGACCTCAATATATTTTGGTAACATAAACCACCCAGCAAAAGTAAACCCAACCTCACACTCGTAAGCAGTAATCACTCTATTCCTAAGTCACCTCCGCCTTCCCACATTCGACCGGGTCCGTAAATGGGCAAGAAATATTGCCTCAGTTTCATTAACGCATAAAAGGGTCAAGCCGATATTTATTAACAACTACTTTTGTAACTCAATAAGCTTGCGATACAACCTTCTTTTTTTCTTTGAATTGAGGCGAATCAAAACACCCCTTTACTAAAATAGTTAAATATATCCGTGTGAAAGTCGAGTCAAAAAACAATCTGTACACTCCTTTACTGTTGTTTTTGCAGAAGGCCAAAATTCACCCAACTCCCATTAAAAGCCATTAAATAATAAGTAGCTTGTACTGAAGCACAATGACAATGGAATAAGGGGGTATAGATTGGTGTGAGGTCAATTTCAACACAGTGGCAAAAATGAAATTAAATCATTACGTATATACCACATTCATATGTTACATCTCTATCAAATCACCTTTGTGAGCTCATTAAGTTCTGCACCGGGGCCTGTATCTTCAATAACTTTTTTGAATTCATCCTCGGTCCAAACTTTCGACACATTGCCAATAAAGAGTCAGTATTTAGTTTCAGAAAGTGAACACCTCCAGGTCCTACCCTTAAATGATATCCAAAGTGAGTACCATCAGTAAAAGGACAAATAAAGTATTCTAGTAAGAAAGAGTTCCCGCCTATGCTTAGTGTTTATAGGCACATGAATATATAATTTTGAACAAACTATCTTGTTTTATTCTTAAGCAACAAAACAGCCTCATGTCAATTACTCCGTTGTACCTACTCCGTGTTAGATAAATAATATACATAAATCTTATCCAACAAAATTTACCAAAAGTTTACAACAATTATACTAACAAAAAAAAAATCAAATCTGAATTACGTCAAAATTTACATAGCTAAATTACAACCAATTTTATACAACTAAATTACAACAAAACAATACATCAAACTTTATACTGTATTTATAAAAACAAAATACACAAACTTAAATAAACTATAACATATTTGCATAAACTTACAAATTACCAATAAACATAAAATAGAAACAATATATTTACCGGCGACAGCAGCGTGCTCCGGTGGTAGCAGTGGCGAGAATTACGGCGAGGCAGTGGATTTGGCGTTAATGATGTCAACAACTGCAAACCTAAAAAATATAATAACAAATCCATAAAAATGTAAAAAAAATGTTACATATACAGATCTATAAAAATAAATCTGCAAAACTTGAAATACATATAAATCTAAAAAAAACTGCAAAAACACCTCAAAAATCGGCGAGTCAGTGGCGGAGACGGCAGTGGCATGCAGCGGCAGCGGCAGCGGCAGCTGTGATAATAAAAAAATCAAAAAATGTTGTAAATTCTCAGATCTACAAATAAAATCCATGGATCTATAAAAGAAAACCTTCAATACTTAATTATTATATATATATAT
>OU343220.1:88900973-88978235 GCA_910596185.1 Chrysanthemum makinoi | reverse complement strand
GGGTAGAATGGAAACAAAGTTGTTTGTTACATTAAGTGGAATGAAAATAGTACGCGCATTCAGATCCGTGTACATTTGAAAAATAATGTTGTTATTGTATGGCCAAACCCCATATGCGACTATGGTTTTGGATAGTACATCCCTAATTGCATAGTTGTGATAATTCCCACATCTTCATTGAGCCATAAGCCTATAATTGCACAATGAACATATATTTGATACACAAGCATATGATTACGCTTAGATTAAGATTTTACTTATTTTTAACAGTTATGAGTGAGGTTATTTTGCATACCAAATAATCCTCACATACCAAGTGACATTGATCCCAACCATTGATTCAAATTTAATCAATGGCTGAGATTAAAACACACTCTCCACTAAAATAAAAGCGGAGGGGTATAATCGTCAAATCACACCAAATATTAAAACGCGCCTAACTCTTCATTTAACACATCCTGGTGAGGGTTTTCTAGACGGGATAGATGATCGCCAGCCTCGAGGTTCTCTCCTTTTTATCACGTATAATGATATCAAATTTGTAGGAGGAGAACCCAACGGAGCAATCTCCGCTTTGCATCTTGTTTTGCAAAGAGATATTTGAGAGCCGAGTGATCCGTATACACCACGCATTTGGTCAATATAAGGTATGGCCGAAACTTTTCAAATGCATACACCACAGCTATAAATTTTTTCTCAGTGGTGTAATGGGTTTGAGGTTCAGTCATAGTTTTACTTGCGTAGTGGATAGGCTGAAAATGCTTGGTTTTTCGTTGCCCCAAGACTGCGCCGATAGCAAAATCACTTGCATCGCACATGAGCTCAAATGGTAAATCCCGTCGGGGGCAACTAGAATGGGTGCTTCCGTAAGCTTTTTCTTTAATGTTTCAAAAGCTTCGATGCACTCAGGTGAGAAGATAAAAGGAGCATCATTTTCAAGAAGATGGGTCATAGGCCGAGCGATTTTAGAAAAATCTTGTATGAATCTGCTATAAAACCCGGCATGACCTAGAAAACTCCTAATACCTTTGATAGGATGAGGTAATTTAGCAATAACATCGACTTTTGCTCTATCAACCTCAATCCCGATTTTGGAAATCTTATGGCCAAGGACTATGCCTTCTTTGACCATAAAGTGGCTCTTCTCCCAATTTAGACAAAGATTGGTGTCTTCACACCGTTGAAGCATTTTTTATAAATGGGAGAGACATGTATGAAATGAGTCCCCAATGACCGAGAAGTCATCCATAAACACCTCCATTATTTCCCCGATCATGTCGTGGAAAATTGCCATCATACATCGTTGGAATGTGCCGAGCTACATAGCCAAAAGGCATACGTCTGTAGGCAAAAGTTCCGTATGCAGTGTGAATGTGGTCTTTTTCTGATCCAGTGGATCAATGGGGATCTGAAAATATCCCGAGAAACCATCAAGGAAACAATAGTATTCGTTTCCTGCTAATCTCTCAAGCATCTGATCCATGAAGGGTAGAGGAAAATGGTCTTTACCGGTGGCTTCGTTTAACTTGCGATAGTCAATACACACACGCCATCCCGTAACCAATAGAGTTGGAATTAACTGCTTCATTTGTGACAAACAGTTATGCCACCCTTTTTGGGACACAATGGATGGGATGACCCAAGGACTATGAGATCGGGAAATTAAACCGCATCAAGAAGTTTGAGAACCTCTTGTTTGATAACCTCATGAATCTTAGGATTCACCCTTCTCTGATGTTGAACTGCTGGTTTGAAGTCATCCTCCATCAAGATTTGGTGAGTACAAAACTCGGGTTGAACCCTTAATGTCGAGAGTTTCCAAGCAATTGCTTGCTTGTGTGACTTCAAGACCTTTATGAGAGCAGTGTTTTCCTCCTCAGTTAAGTCTTTAGCAATTATGACGGGTAATTTATCATCACCCTCCAAGAATGCATACTCGAGATGAGGAGGTAGGTTCTTAAGTTCAACCTCGGAAATTCTTCAGAGATGTTTGTACTGATTTGATTTCATCAATTGTGATCTCTTTCGGAGGGAGTGAAGGTAATGGATCTTCATTTAACAATTGCTCAAGATAAAGGATATCCCCCTCCGAATCATAAACACCATCAATTCCCGGCGGAATTGATTCATTACTAGCAAGAAACTCATCGATCTCTTCCAGAAAGAAGTCACCTCAAACGGAGTGGGAGAGGGGAAGAGTCGGCAATGATTGGTTTAGAAGATGTGGTGGAATCCCCACTCACCGAATTATGAAGATAACCAAGAAACTCTTGAGAGTACTCCTCTGAAGCAATATCAATTAAATCGACTCGATTAACTGATTCAGTATCATAATTTGAGGAGTACCTCGACGTTTGATCAAGGTTAAAGGTAACAGCTTCATTACCCACACGTAACGTGATTTCTTGCTCAAACACATCAATAAGAGCACGCCCGTTCTCGGAATCCGTCCAACAATGAGGGGAACCCGATGATCGCATCGAAATCAACAACCACGGTCACTGGAAAATGGAACTTTCCTACTTTCACAAATACATCCTCGGCGATGCCAAGAGGACGCGATATAGAACGATCTGCAAGCTCAAGAGTCATGCCGGTAGGAATAAGTTCTGGAAGAGAAAGTTTCTTCCATACTGAATAAGGCATCCGATTGATGCTTGCACCAAGATCGGCAAGGGCAAAGCATTCAATCATCCCTAGAAAAACACAAGGAAGAAGAAATTTTCCAGGATCTCCAAGCTTCTCGGGAAGCTTAACGAACTGCTGAGCAATTCTCGTTCAAAGGAGTTTTAGCCATTTCAAACAGCTTTTCCTTATTGCTCAACATGTGTTTGAGAGTTGATGCAAACTTGGGCATCAGCATGATGGCATCCGCAAAGCTTATGTCAAAATGAAGCTCTTGAAAAATTTGAAAAATTTCTCCATTTGATGACTGGCTTTTTCGCGGAGCTTTTGCTCATTTAAACGTGATGGGTAAGGAATAGAAGTTTTGGATTTGGGGATTTCAACTGGAGGTTCAAAACAACCAGGTTTGTTTTGGGTTTCAGGACAACTTGAGGATGGACATGTGCTGTACTTTGTGAGCTAGTAGGTTGCACGTGGTCCTTTGTCGCCTAAGGTTCACTTTCCACTACCTTCGGGAGAGAAGAAGAAGAGGTAGTAGGAATAGCGGGTCCATCATACGAAGCACCACTTCTGGTTGTGATCGCTTTTGCATCGCCCCTCGGATTAGCGATCGTGTTGCTAGGTAAAGTACCTGAGCCTGAGGGTCGATCATTTAAAGACTTCTTGATGTCAGAAATTTGGCTAACCAACAACCTATTCATTTCCTCTTGGGATTTCATGAATTGCTTCAACAACTCATCAGATGATGGTCCAGTTGGAACAATGGCTTGATTTTGCACAGGAAAATTCTGGCCTCTATTGTTTGGATTAGGGCCTTGATTTTGGAAATTTCCTTGATTATTGCCATGAAAATACCCTGGGTTGAAATTTCCCTGACCTTGGTTTCTATTGAAATTTCCTTGGTTTTGGAAATTTTGATTTTGATTTTGAAAACCGTTATTTTGACTAAAATTACCTTGGTTTTGAAAACCTTGGTTCATTCTATTCTGATTTTGATGACGGTTTTGGTTTTGGTTGAAACCGGTGGTCAGTGGTAGTGGTTAGGACGGTGGTTCGGGTCCATAGGAGCACGGTATTGGTTGCCTCCTGGATTAGAAATCCCACCCACAGCATTTGCTTCAAAAGGGTTACCATCGGTGGCCATACAGTTGTAGTAGGCATGGGGGCCACGCAAGTAACCAGACTTCCACTTTCTTAACTTCAGCAGAGGTGAAGTTGGAAAAGAAACTTTCTTTTGGTTGGAGAGAACCAAAGCTTGAATTGCTTCCGTGAGTTTGTCAATCTTAGCATCGGTGCTAGATTGACTCACGGGCGATGAAGAAGAAGGACCAACACTGACTAGGGAAACAACCGGTTTGCTTCGTGCAGGCGGACTTAGACTTGTTTTCAATTATCGTAAAGCGCTTTTACAGTTTTGTTTCAAGAAATGAGGAATTGAGAGAATCTTGATTAGATTGACTCACTCCATTATAGAAAGTATCGAGTTGCATTAACTCGGAGAAACCGTGGTGAGGACATTTGCGGAGCAACTCTTTAAAACGATCCCACGATTCACTGAAGCATTCATCAAACTTTTGTGTGAACTTGATGATTTCGTTTTTAAGACTCGTGGTTTTGGAAGGTGGATAGAATTGTCACAAATTTCTTTACCGGTCTTCCCATGTTTCATTGATTTAGGGGTTGTTTTTCAAGCCAAATCCGGCTTGCCCCTCAAGGAAAAAATGGGAACAGAAGAAGCTTGACAAAGATCTGGGGACATTCTTGTATTTGATGGTAGATGCAATCTTGTTAAACCATCGAATATGAGCATGAGGATCATCCCGCTCAAAACCATAGAATTGACTTGAGGTTACAAGATTCAGAACCCGTTTTGAGCTCAAAATTTTCAGCCACAATGGCCGGGATAACAATAGCATCTCCATACCCGTCGATGGGTGCCTGGAGAAGCTCACACATAGGACATTCTTCCGCCATGATAGCGGAAGTAGTGTGAGCAGTACGGATCTCAGATCCGACTGATGGGGCAGAAAGTCTACGGACACGCCTTCTTGGAATCCTGACAAGCTCACGAAATGGGCTTACAGATCTAGAAGAGCGAAGATACACTAGAGTTAACTCCAAGAGATCTCAGAGTTAAGGAAAGGAATTATGAAAATGGGGTAAGAAGAATCTTTTTGGGTTTTCTGGTTTTGAAAAGTAGATATAACAACAAATCCAATTAAAACGATATCGAGGCAAAACAACAGTGAACTTAACCAATAATCACAAGATGAATGGCTTCTTTGAAAAAGGTACACCAATCACAAGGACACAAAGGCAAGTTTTAATCTTTGGTTCGGGAACTTATTATGGTCGTACCCCCAGTTAGGTAGTACACTGCCTTGGTTTGCGGTGGTAATTTTTTTATGTTGTTATTATTAAACAAAGAAAACGACAAATCTTTTTGTATTTTTATTTTTGATATATATATAGAGAAACAAAAGAAAATATTTTGTGTTTTATAATTTTGGATGTTTGGGTTTTGGATTTTTATAAGAAAATATATATATATATAGATGGTATGAACAAGGAGTGAATATTCAAATCACTAATCTGCTAAACGGAAGAAAATTAGCACATTCCCGCAGCGGCGCCAAAATTTGATTGGTGGCAAACCGTCAAGTTATCTCACACAAGCTAGCCACTTGTGAATGGCTAACCGTAAGAAACTTAAAACAGTTCAGACACCAATGCAATGAAGTCCAGGAGAGTACGTGTTTCCCCGTGTTATGTCCCAACGAGCAGCTATGAAATAATCAAACGAATAGTGATCGAGAACTTGAACGAAAAGGATTGTGATTGATTAAACCTAAAGAAAAAGTTTATAAACTACAGGGGCTTAAATGCAAATTAAGAAAATTAAAAAGATAAACTATATTAAATAAACGCTATCACTATTTGCAAAATGATGTTTTTGATTTTTTCTTTTATAAAATTTAAATTAAAAACTACGTGACGTGCAAAAGAAAATGTGAAACTGAAGCAATATAAATCCTAAAAATATGAAAATGACATTTATACAATCCTAATGATGAGAGAAAATTTTTAGAAAAAGAAAATTATTTTTAAAACTATTTATCTAATTATTATTAATTAAAAACTATTTTTAACCATTTAATAATACCCTGAAATATAAGAAAATATGAAATAAAGCTAGAAAAGTGAGATTATGACTTAGAAAAATCTAAAATAACTAAAGAGAATTTTCAAAACTAATTTTGTATTTTTCTGATTATTTTTCTATTTTCTATGAATTAAAAACTATTTAAAACTAATTAAATTGCTAAAAATTACAAATTAAACTATGAAAAATCTGGAAAAATATTTTTTTGAATTTTTATATTTATCTTAACCTAGGAAAAATGAAAACTTGTTTTTTTGAAGTTTTTCTGATTTAATTGTATTAAAGGCTAATTAAAAAGTACTAAAAACTGTTTTAAATGAAGAAAAATAGCAAACAGTGCTAGAAAAATATGAAAAATTCAGGAAAAGTATAAATTAATATTCTAAATCTATGAAAAATATAAAAACATGGGCTTGTGTGGAGGATTATGAAATGCAGGTTACAAGTGCTTATAAATAAGCACTTGAATAAGTTGAAAACGAAAGTACCAAATGAACACAAGCTAATAATGCTAAAATACTCAAAAGCAACTTATTACAACTATCCTAAACCTCTAAAATGCAAAACTACTGATTATGATGATTTGAGTTAAGTGCTAAAAACAGTTTTACCACTACTTTAAGCTAAAAGAATAAGCTACCCAATAAGCTGAGACTTAAAACCAAAAGTTGGAACCTAAACTAGACCTGGCCAAGAACTTGTAAACCAAAAATGAGCCTTGGACAAGCTCTTATGACCTTGTGCCAAGCTTTAGAAAAGTCCGGCACACTCGTCATGAGTGTGTGCACAGATAAGACCAAAATCACAAGCCATTTTGGAGCTTATAAAAAATTTACAAAAATCTACAAAAATGATATTAAGAAAATAGACCAGTTGAAGTTTTTAAACCCCAAGTTTCACTTGATTTGGCCCAAAACTGAACCCATGAAAAATCATCGCAGTTGGGTGAAAACTGATTTTTCGTTGACTTTTGAAACAGCTTTTAAGAAGTTTGACTTTAATGAACTTTGTTCAATCTTATGAATGAATTTGATGTTTTGTGATGAAATGAGACTACTGCAAGCTATCTCTATGTAATGCAAACACAAAACAAGCTTTTGCTTTTACAAAATCCTAACAGTTAAGCCATTAAGACAGATCTTAGGTGATTTTGACCAAGGGAGTTTGCAGACACAATGTTATGACTAGAATGGTTTTCAAATGACTAAAGAAATGAAAACAACTGATCTTAGCTATCTGACAACCCTCTAACACATATTGGTCATAAAATCCAAACACCACTTTTTACAACTGATTTGAACTATAAGCTAAGCTAAACACTGAACTAGTTTGTATTATGAATTAAACTGAGTCTACTTATCCTAGTTACCACTAATTAAACAGTTCTGAACTATTTATGACCACAGATACACATACAAGCACAATATGCAAACTGGATTGAAAATGGAAATTGAAGTACAAACTCACAGATGTCCAGCTTATTTTGCACTCTTAAACCAAACCCAAACTATACTATTCTATACCAAACCATCCCATTCCAACTCTGAACAACCTCATCATTTCCATTTCCATTTGAGCCCAGTTTGACTTCGTTGATTGAGATATCAAAGTTGCTTGAAACTTATTTTAAGCTAACCAAAAGCTATGGAGCTTTAATACTTATTTGAACTTAAAAGAAGCTATCTGAAGCTTGAACATAAGAATTTGAAATTGAATTTTTTAACAGTTAACAGTAAAACATGAAATGGTAATGCAACTTGAATTGATACTTGAAAATGGTTCTAATACACTGAAATAACTAAGTTTGATACAACTACACTTGAAATTACAACTGAGAAGCTATTTAAAACATAGGAATTTAAAAACGACATACATTTTGAAAATAAAACTAAGTACTTTTCTTCTCTCTATTCTGTTTCTTTTTATACACTAAACATTTCTCTCACTCTCTGATCAATTCCCACTTGATATCTTGGCCATTGGATTACTTGAGCCATTTTTGGCCGTTTGATCAATTTTTGGCGCCAAAAGTGTATTTGTCAGTTGGGGTTGAGTGAAATGGAGGAGGGGGCATTAAATGCATCTTGGAAGGTTGTTGAGGGGGGAACAAGGAGGTGAGGATGCTGGGGGATGGGAGTATGAGTGCAGCATGTTTGGTGGGAAGAAAGAAAAGGCGGGTAGGGTGTTTGACTTGGGATTTGACCAGGAAGTATTATTGGAAGGGGTCAAAAGGCAGGGGGTCACAAGTGGCTTGGCGCAGGCCACAGCAGTCCAAAGGCAAGGTCCAATAAGGCTTGGTTATTAATTCAAGGACTTGTTTTGCAATTTCTGAAAGACAAGGGACCAAAGTTGCCAATTCTGCAAAGTAGTTCCAAGGGACCAAAAGTGACAAGTTTCAATAGTACAAGGACCAAAATAGACATTTTCAAATTTCCAAGGACTGTTTTTGCCAATTTTGAAACTTGAAGGACCAAACTTGTAATTTCTCAAAACTTTTGACATTTTTCACCAAAGGACTAATTATGACAAGTTATGATTTTAAAAGGACCTTTGGTGTTTTTTCTTTTGAAATAAGTGCTCAGGGACTATTTCTGACAACTTTTGAAACTTGGGGGACTGAAACTGCCAATTATGCAAACTTAGCTCATTTTTCATCTGATTTTAAACATTTTGCATCTGAAACATATAAATGCAATTTTGAGATATTTTCAGTATTTTGATGCATTTCTGAGCATTTTTAAGTGTTTTGCAGTTCATATTTGACCAAAAATAATGAGTATTTACACACTCATCAATGAACAAAACAAAACAAGCACCAACATGTTAAGCTGAAACTATTATTGATGAACCAAAATAAACTGTTGAACTATGTTTGATTTGGTTCATCAGTTTCAGTTTTATGCTTTTTTTCAACAGTTTTGGTTTGGTTCATTAATCATAGTTTCAGTTTTTGTTAGGTTCATCAGTTTTGGTTTTATGCTTTTTTTTTAAACAATTTGGTTTGGTTCATCATATTTGGTTTGGTTCATCAGTTCATCATTGTTCATCGGCCATTAGTTAAAAACATTAACTATTAAAAACATCACTTTTTGAATCTTACATTAATAAAATGATTAATGATGCGTTGTGGGACAAAAATTAGTGCATTTAGCTCAACTTTAACACTAAAAATCTAAGCTAGACATTTCATCAAACACCTTGTATGCAACAAATATGAGTAAAACACCATCTTTAACGTGTGATATCTTACCCATATGACATCGAATTTGAGTGATTTAAATTTCTGGGTAAAGAGTGAACAAAAATCTATAACTTTCATGTTTTAAGTTTTTAATGATTCGACATTTATGATGGTAAAAAATAGGGCCGAAAATGCCAAAAAAATAAAGAAATATCAAGAACTATTTGATATGTAAAAAAAAGCTCGAAATATTTATCAAGATTTATACCAAATTAAAGATAATCGAATTTTAAAAATTATGGTGAAATCGGTTTTTCGTAAAAGTTTGTCGTTTGAAAGTTATTTGCGTTTGAAATTTGGAGTGGAATATAAAAAACGGGTTAAAATGACAAAAATACTCCCTAACCGAATTTAATAAGAGCACAAGGTATGGGGAGCTTTTAACATGCCAAAGGTTCTTTTGTCATGCCATTAGTGAGCCAAACCATACCACTACTTGGTGCCATTGGTGAGCCAAAGGTATTTGAGCCATTCCAATGGCTCAAGCCATTTGTGATATTTAGTGGTTTTTTTGTTTTGTTTTTTTTTGTATTGTGAGTGAGTGTGTATTTTTAGTGGGGTTTTTTTTGGGACCCAATAACATGTTAGTTATGTGTTATGAGGGAGGGCGTTTAGTTATTGGTGAGTTATTGGGAGGTGTATGATGTGGCGCTGATGTGGCATACCAATAACGTGTTATCGGTATCCACGATACCTTGTGCTCTAAGAAAAAAAAGGAGGGAGTGAATGAGGGACACTTGTCACATTGTGAGTGGCTTTCTAGCCTTTTTAATTTTCCTTACTTTGTAAAGGATCGCAACCCATGGGTAGAATGGAACAAAAGTTGAAAGTTTGTTACATTAAGTGGAATGAAAAATAGTACGCGTACTAGATCTGTACATTTGAAAAAATACGTTGCTATTGTATGGCCAAACCCCATATGTGACTATGAAAGTTTTTGGGATAGTACATCCCTAATTGCATAGTTGTGATAATTCCAGCATCTTCATTGAGCCATAAGCCTATAATTGCACAATGAACATATATAAGGATACACAAGCATATGATTACGTTTCTTAGATTAAGATTTTACTTATTTTTAAATAAGTTATGAGTGAGGTTATTTTGCATACCAAATAATCCTCACATACCAAGGGACACATCCCAACCATTGATTCAAATTTAATCAATGGCTGAGATTAAAACACACTCTCCACTAAAATAAAAGCGGAGGGGTATAATCGTCAAATCACACCAAATATTAAAACGCGCCTAACTCTTCATTTATCACATTTACTGCACCTACCTAAACACACACTACTCACACATTTACACCGATCAAAAACACCGCAAAAATCATCAAAAACTTTCAAAATCACCGGAGAAGATGGAAGATACCGACGCTGAAACTATCACGCTAAAGGAACTGAGGAAAAAAGGAACTACCAGAAAACAACCGGTCAAAACCGCCAAAAACCGCGTTCAGGTATAAACTTACACTCTAAACATCTATTTCAATATCTACAACTGTTATTTATGATTATATGATGTTTTGAACTGTTTATAGTGATTATGATGAAGAAATATGCAAATAGAAGTTAGGTTTTAACAGTTTAGAAGCTAGGTTTGCGAAATTAGAACTGTTTATTGATTTTTTGTTATGATTAGGAGTTAGGTTTTAAAAGTTTAGAAGCTAGGTTTGCGAGATTAGAAGTGTTTATCGAAGGCGTCTTATTCGGCTTAGCCGCATAAGACGCCTTCGACTTTGGCTTCGCCAAAGGCATCTTATGCGGCTAAACCTTTGGCTCAGCTGTGGAAGCTTTGACGAATGCAAAAGCCTTCAACAAAGCATTCGCTGCAGCTAAGTAAAAGGATTAGCCGCAGAAGATTCCTTTGGCTTCTCCAAAGGCATCTTATGCGGCAAAACCTTACAGCAAGCTAAGATGCCTTTGGCTTCGCCAAAGGCATCTTATGCGGTTAAACCTTTGGCTCACCAAGAAAGTGCCTTTGTCAAAATTCTAAAGCATCTTATGCGGCTAAAACCTTTGGCTTAGCTACAGAACATGCCTTCGGCTTCGCCAAAGGCATCTTATGTGGCTAAGCCTTTTGCTTAGCCGCATAAGATGGTTTAGCATTTGACAAAGGAATATGTTGTGATTGATGCACAAAATACTTTGTGGGGATATATGATAAATTAAAATAAGCTTCTAAAATCAGTTTTTTATTCTATATCAAATATGATATAATAAACATTATAAGCTTTTAAATCTGTTTTTTATTCTATATCAAATATGATATAATAAACATTTGCTTTTAAATTTTCCTTATAAACAAAGGATTTGGCTTAGATACAGGCATAGCCTTTGGAAAAAACTTTCAATCATTAACATTTGCTTAACCACAGGGATAGCAGTCAACATTTCTGAACACAAATACATGTTTGTAACATATTTTGTAGCTACCAAAAATTTTATGTTAAATATCACATATGATATAATAAAAAGATGTATTCAACTTTGTGAATTGACTAGGGTGCAGATAAGCAAAGGCTTAGCCACAGGCATAGCCTTCGGCTTTGCCGAAGACTATGTCTGTGGCTAAGGATTTGACAAAAATGAAAAATTATTCAGTAGCTAAAAAAAAATTAGGTTGAATATCAAATATGATATTACAAAGAATTTTGGTAATATGCAGGCATAGCATCTAAAATTGCAAAAAAAGATATGCATGCACCTAATCCTTTGAGTAAAACCGCAGGATATTAAGTAATTGTTCATTGTTGATGATGTAGGTGATAAAGAAAATGATGACGCAGAAGATGATGTAGGACATCTAATCTCTAAATTGCCACTACTAAAAAGCAAGCCAAGAGAAAAGCCCGCTAAAGGTACATATCATGCTATTAAAGAAACACGTTATGTACTGACAAATATTTCAATTACTAAATCACAAATGATAATATAAATTTGTTTCGCAGATAAAGCAAAAACTGTAGCTCAAAGATTGAATGAAATACAGAGAAATGCTAAGAAGAGAAGAGCAGAGCTAGAAAAGCAAAAGACGAATGAAGCAGTATAAGAGAAAACTAAAATCAAGAAGAAAATACACTTTAGCAAAGAAACAAATGAAACGTCCACAGAAAAGAAAAGCATCAGAAACGCAAAGTACTCGGAAAAGATTTACTAGAGGTGATGCTAGGAGAATTGAAGAGGAAAAAGATGCTGATAAAAGTGATGATGAGGATACTGAGACGGTAGAAGAGACTGAAGTGGAAGAGACTGAAGAGGAAATCGAAGAAGAGAATGATAAACAATTGGTTGTAAAAGAAACCAAAAAGAGAAAAAAGGAAATAGTTGTTGTGAAGGAGGTTGAAGATAACGAAGATAAAAAGAAGATTAAGGTGAAAAAGGACAAAGCAAAAACAAAAAATTACCCAACATGTACAACAAGTTCATCACCAAAACCTCTCTATGAAGCAATGATCGGTTTATCAAATGAGAGAAAGAAATGTTTGAAAGAGATGGGATTTGAGAGGTTCATCAACTTCCCTATTGTTGAACTTCCAGCTGCATTGGCGTACCATGTAATTGATAAATTCCATCCACCTAGCATGGAATTGAGATTACAAAAAGGTTCAATAAAGGTAACAAGGCAAAAATTCATGATATGCTAGGTGTGCCGATGGGGACAAGAAAGCTGGAAGATCTGGAGGAAAGATTTGATAATGACGATTTCGTTAGAGAATGGAAGAACAAGTATGCTCATCTTGGACGAATTACACCACCTGCTGTATCCTTCGAGATATCGAGCACAACTGAAGCAAATTTCATGTTCAAGATGAATTTCTTAACTTTGTTTGCAAGCACCATGGGCACTTTGGAGAGTGCAGGAAAAGTGCCCACAAAAATCCTCAGACACGTGAAAGAAGATGATGATATCTCCGATATCGATTGGTGCAGCTACATAATGGAATGCTTGCATCAGAAGCTAAACCGACCAAAGTCAAGTCGGTACCAACTTCTATTATGGTCCTATAACATTCTTATGTGTAAGTTATTTTACATTAAACTTATCAACTATAATTCACTCATATAAAAAATTATCTAACAGAATTTTAATTGTATTTTTGTGTATAATAAAGTCGCTATACTTGGACTCAACAAACTACCCGACCTTCCAAGTTATGCGGCCACCAGCCCTCCTCAAGTTGGAACACTCCAACAATGAGGAAAAGAATAAACATGGAAATGAGAGACGGTTGCTTGGGGACGTTAGAGCATCACGGAGAGTACGATCCTGATGAGGAGCAAACCGGACTGAATTTGTACAAGGGAGAAGACATATACTATGAACCGTTGCCTCCCGAAAGCCAGGAAAGAGAGGTAATTTTATTGAATTCATTTATAAAAATGTTGTTATAAAAAAGTATGTTATCATATATTTTACTTATTATTAAAAAAGCATGTTTAAAAGAGTTAACAGAAAACAAACCTTGCTTAGTTAAGCATAGCCTTCGGCTAAAGCCGAGGCTATGCCTGCGCCTAAGCTTCAGCATAGCCTTCGCTTTAGCCGAAGGCTATGCCAGCGACTAAGCCTTCAACAGGCTAACATTCAGCTGTGCTTGCAAAAATATCATATATGATAAAACACTAAGATGAATATCACATTTGATATTAATGTTAAATCATATATGATATGTAATATCATATGTGATATTACACTAATATCACATGTGATATTACATATCATATATGATATTTTAAAAAACCATATATGATTTTGCATATACAATAAAAAACTAAACTGAAATACTTACTTTACAGGAGTTTTATGAAAAAATTGATGAGAAATTTGAAATAATCTCAAAAGAAAAAATAGAGTTGGTTGAGACAATGAGAGAGGGATTGAAGAAGTTCAGGGGGGACAAGGTGATGTTGACCTTGTGCAAGAAGTACAAGAGATTTTTCAACAAGATCGATTTCGATATAGAAAGTGAGGCTAAGGATAGTGATAGTGATAGTGAGGCTGAGGATCAAGAAAAAACAAATGAAGGAAAAATTGTAGTTGAAAAAGAGAATGAAAATGAAAGCGAAAGTGAGGATAAGGAACAAGAAGAAGATAATATATTTGGAAGTGAGAGCGAAAGTGAACAGGAGGATGAAAGCGAGAATGTAGTTGAAAAGGAGGTTAAGAGCAAAGATGAAATACCAGAACTACCAAAAATACCGTAAATAATACCAAAGACGTAAGGAACACAAAGTTGAAAACAAAGAAACAACTCCAACTGAAAACACAAAAGAACCTGAGAAAGAAACAGAAAGAAACAGAAATACCAAGAAAGTGAAGGTGAGTGTGATGGAAAAGCAAACTGAAGTTCCAGTAATGAAGAAGGTGAGTGAGAGTGAGAAGGATAAACAAACTGAAGTTCAAGTAGCGGAGGAAAACCCGATTGAAAACCCGATTGAAGTTGCAAAGGAAGTAGGAACACCAACTGTGGAGGTAGCACCGGGTTATAAGGTGAGAGTGGCAACTCCAGATGATTTTTGGAATGTTGAAAACATTGATAATCTCGTGAGTCAAGCAAAACAAGATTATCAAAAGCTTCATGGGAAAAAGATGAGAGTGATCAAAAAGAGATTGCTGGGACAACAGAGATGATGAGTGACCCAAAAGAGATTCATGGGGCACCAGAGATGAGTGGTCCAAAAGAAATTCAAGGGTCAAAAAAGAAGATGACAAGAGGAACAATGTCGCCACAATCTGAGAAAATGACAAGAGGAAAGATAAGAAAATCATTGACGCCACCATCTTTCAGTCTTGGTATAAGCCCAATGGCAACAGAAGCTATTGTTGAGACTGAAACAACATCAAAACTGGAAGAAAAGAAAGAAAAAAGGGTGAGAGACATTGAGGCAGAGACTGAAACAGAATCAAAACAAGAAGAACAACATCTAGCAAAAGAGTCAAAAACCATCACGTTTCGGTATCACCATATATGAACAGAAAAACTGTAATCCACACTCCACCACAACCAGATGAAGTGATGATAACGGACGCGTTATTTTCAATGGAAGGAAATCCAGTGTAAGTCTGCTATTTTTTATTTAAAATCATACAAAAAATAATAAATATTGTGAAAATAATATGTATATGATTTAAATTTTGTGTAGTGACTTTGTCTTCGAACCAAGCGCGAAGGGAGCCCCTACCATAAGGGACAACATGCAAACAATGGCACCAAAATTGAAGGTGGAAGCTAGTGTTATTGACAGCTTTGCTTCTCTTTTAAACTATGAAGAAATGGTTACCAATGGTGGAAGCAAGATGAAGTATTACTTTCACACAGGAATGTTGGTAAGTAGATAAACATTTACAAACTAATTACTAATCTGTTTGTTAACAGTTATATGATATTGTTGATTTTTGACAACAGACAAGCCAAATGGTAGAGTTGCCGAAGAAAGATGAAGCTAAGCAATATAAAGCTTTCCTTGATTGCATGACAAGCGAGTTTGAAGATAGCCCAAATGACATGTCATTGCAACATGTAGAAATGGTAACAGCTTACTTTACTTATTATGAAGAAAGAGATTCGACTTTTATTTGAGTTAAAATGAATATATTTTTCTTTCAATTTCTACGGCCTTCTTCCCAAGAATCGCCATGAACACTTCTATCTGGTTGTATTCAATCTAGCCAAAGGAACTTCAGCGATCATTGACAACTCCAACTCTGGGCAGACATATGATACCAAATACAAGAAAGAATGTGATGTTTTGCTTAGTCACTCAAACTAGGCATGGAAAGAACATAAATTACATTTAATATTAGAAACTATAATATGACAGTAAAATATCATATATGATATAATTGTCTTTAATATTACAAACTAAAATATGGTAGTAAAATATCATATATGATAAAACAATAGCAAGTAAATTGAGTCTTTGTTTGAAATATCAGATATGATAAACCACTAGTTAGTAAATTGAATCTTTTGTTTGTGCAGAAAAAAGTGTTTTCACAGTATTTGGAGTCATTCAACCATCCAAAAGCAAAGCAGATAAAGAAAAACAAAACAACAGTCATGAAGCTCAAATGGGCAACAAAAGAAAATGTGATTGATTGTGGCGTTTTTGTTATGATGCACATGGAGATGTACAATGGTGAAGCGGCAAAGAACTGGGAGCTGAACTTTCCAACTGAAGGAGAAGGCCAAGAAATGGCAATAATCAAGCTGAGAGTAAAGTATGCAACCAAAATGTTAACGCATGAAATTAACAGTAAGAGAGAAGAAATCAGCGAGGAAGCACATGCGTTTGCAAGGGAGCATACTGACAAAGCAATGAAACAAATCTACATAAAGGAGCAGATAGACAAGAAGAAGAAAGAACAGGAGGCAACCCGTGTTGCCAGTGCAATTTGAAGGTAAAAGTTGATAGATGATAGGAGACAGTTGATAGATGATAGGAGCTCTGACGAATAGATGGGAAGTCACTCTTTTTGGGGTAAAGGTGGAGTGACAATGGTGATGCACTTACAAACTTACTTCTGATTAGTTAAATTTGGGATTGCGTATGCCATTTAGAATGGTTAGAACAATATTTTATGTCTTATGGTACAATGTCACAATCTTATGTCGTATGCTACAATATGTTATTTCTTGTGGTACAATGTCACAATGTTGACGAATAGTGATCAGATCTGAAATGGTTATCTAATGAATATGGCGGCACATCTGCAGATGTGATTTTGGATTATATGTGCTGTTGTACAAGTTTTGCTACACAAAACTGATATATTTGATAAAAAAGATGTTGCTAACCAACTCCGCGTTTTATAACACAATTTGAAAACATATGATATGAGAAATGATCAACAAATGTGCTAATGGTGGTATCACATATGATTTTGTATGTATATCAAATATGATATATAACAATAAAAAATCAAATGTGATTTTGTATGTATATCAAATATGATATATAACAGGAAAAACAAACTA
Organism: Chrysanthemum makinoi; assembly: GCA_910596185.1. Classification (NCBI taxonomy): domain Eukaryota; kingdom Viridiplantae; phylum Streptophyta; class Magnoliopsida; order Asterales; family Asteraceae; genus Chrysanthemum; species Chrysanthemum makinoi. The sequence continues at coordinate 88,961,222 of OU343220.1, read as the reverse complement.
GATAAATCAAATGTGATAATTCACTTAACACAAAGAGAAGATAAATCACTTAACACCAAAAAAAAAAATCAAAATCCATTTCATAAAACAAAATCTGTAAACAATCAAAGAAGATTCAAAGTACTTCAATCACAAAATTCTTATTTAGAAAAAAAACAAGAAAAAGATTTATCATGTAGCTTCAGATTGAACCAAATCATCTTGTACTCTATACTTATTTGGACAAGTCCTTTTGTTGTGGCCATCTTTAGCTCCACATATTGAACATGCATTCCTATTAACTGAACTCTCATCAATAGCTTGCTCTTTTCCACCTTTTATACGCGACTTTTCACGTCCTTTGGGCTTACAGACAGACGGATTCTTAACAGCAACTACAGGAGGCTTTGGCACTCCGACAAGCTCTTCAAGATTATCAAGCTTGTCCTTTGATGGATGATTTGGGCAATCAGCTTCAACATCTAACTTTAGCAACTTCAACTTCTCAATAAAAGCAGCTAACCTTGTCTCGTCTTTACTCAACATATGAACACAGTGATCAACAATAGAAGTAGCCTCATTTGCATAATTCTCAACAATCTCATTCTTCTCACCGCACCTGTTCCTTTTGTTCCTCAAACCAGCAGGTATCAAGTTCTTTGTCCAACGCCTCAAGATGTATTGATTTGGAATCATTTCAACATTCACATTCTTAAAGACACAAAAAATGTGTCTACAAAATATTCCAACTCTAACAAAAGTGACAGAACAAACAACTGATTCATCTTCTATGTTTCGCAAAACCTCCATGCAAAAAAAAAAAACAATGCATAGTCAAATATCATATATGATAGATCATATGTGATACATCATTTGATATATCATATATGATATATCACATATGATATATCATATGATATATCACATATGATATATCATATGATATATCACATATGATATATCAAAATTATAAAAGTATAAAAAATAACACTAAAAAAAGCTTTAAAAAGACCATAAAAAAAACTGGTTAAGAAACTAACAAACCTTATACAGTCCATCTTCTCTGTGAAACAAGTTGATTGGCTCCTCTTCTTCTTCATTTTTATCATTATCATCACCTTTTTTCTTAAATTTCTCTTTTTTCTTAGCTTTGTTCTTCTCCATTACTTCATCAAAAAACTTTTTCTCTTTAATAACAGACACCTCAGATCCTTCAAACAAACTTTTGGTATCTATTTAGCAAAACCATGTCCCAACAAATATTTCAGCTTGAACCAATTCGAAAAGGGGACGAGTATAAACCTTTGACACATGACGTTCAATCTTAAGATAGGTTCTAAGTGTAGGAACAGAATCAATCGACTTATGATCTAACCTCTCTTGTATATGCCTCTGTTTTTCCATTGCCGTCTCAAAACAATTCATAAAATTCATGAGATTCGAACAGAATTAGTAAAATGAGAGAAAAAGGAATTCTCACTCTCAGACCTAGAAGTTGTCCTCATCAAACCACACAAAGGAGAGTCCACAAAAAAAGCAGGAATCTAACAAGAAATGCATGAAACATCTTTGTTAACCACTTATGATTATGCAAATTAAACTCATCTAATAACTTCCCCCATTGATACTCAAACTCATCAGGACCAATAAACATATTCCACACAATTTGATTGAATTTCCTTTTAAAGTCTGTGTGATCATAAATTTTTGAGCATATCTGCAAACAAATATCACATATGATTTAACAAATGATTTACCAAATGAAAAAGTATGAAATATCACATATGATAAATCATTAGAAACTACAAAGAAAGCAAATAAAATACAAGAAAGCACATAAAGTATCACATATGATATAACAAAAGAAAATACAAGAAAGCACACAACATACCTTTCCAGAAAGCTTTTGTGTAATATGCCACATACACAACTGTTTCGATCCAAAGAAATTCTTGTTCAATCGCTTTCTCATAGCCCCGCCCTGATCAAGGACAACGATACTAGGAGCTTTACCAAAAGCTTTTATAAATGCTTTGAGCAACCAAATATAAGATTTTGCAGTTTCATTCTTCAAAGAAGCCTGCAGCAACCGTAACACACTTCCTATGATTATCAATTGCGTAAAGGAACAAACATCATTTTGTACCGAAAACAAAACAAAAATAGTTAAAACAAAAACAAATACGAACACAAAATACAAGTAATACAATAAAACATGATATATATCACTCAAACACTTACTTATTTGTCCTGTACGTAGCATCAAAAGAGACAACGTCACAAAACTCTTTGTAATTGTAATTGGAAACTTCATCACCGAAAATTGCGTAAAGCTCAGCAGATTCTCAACCAAGTAATCAAACGAAAAATCTGGAACATGCTTCTGTCTATTTTCCATCTTAGCTATAAGCATCTGAGCATCACTATCGCCTATATAACAATTCACACTCCTAAAAAGTTCTTAAAGTCCACAGTTGTACCATGAACAAGCAAATACGATCCCTTCGCACGGCCAACAAGTGATGAGCTCTCGTTGCACCTATATTCACGCCGCAGCTTTAACAATAAACAATCGCTCAAAGATATGTTAACGCCTTTCGGTCTTTACAAATGCTTATATTCTTTACGTTCAAGCTCATGGTTATGTATACTATCAAAAACAGTCAACCTATACTTTGTAGAACCAGGAATCAACTAAAACATCACACGTGCTTTGCAACCTGTGATATGCATGTTCGAACTTCTCTTCTGCTTGTCACTATTCTCTAAATCTAGTGTGTCTACATGAATTCCCTTAGGACAACCTTCCCTATTACACACTAGATACTTTTGCTTAACAATACCGCCTCAACCTTTTCTCCGACATGATTTCCTAACCACAAACCCTCGCTTGAAGCATACTTCATATACGCACTAATGCACTCATCAACTGAATTAAAAACATTTCCCTTAGCTAGTAAAACGTCGACAGGAACTTTAGGAATATAATACACCGTTCCACCAGGAGTATCAAAATTAGAGTGAGTAGAGAATGATTCGGGAGTTTTCAAAGCATTCAGCTGAAAACAAAAAGTACAAAATAAAAACATCGATCAAGTAAAAATGAAACAAACAAAAACAACTTCTTATGATCATATATGATATAACACATGTGCTGTATGTAACAGATATATATCACATGTAATATCATATGTGATATCACATTTGATATCACATGTGATATATCATATGTGATATCACATATGATATCAAATGTGATGCAAAATAAAAAGTGCTTATCAAAACATAACTAATAACTTATTCAAAAAGCTCAAACTACTTAATTCAATCAAAGTATAAACTAATAGCTTATTCAAAACTTAATATGCTTAATTCATCAAAAACTAATTAACAGCTTAATTTGAATCTAAACATAACTAATCGCTTATTTAGAGCATTAAAATGATTAACACCTTATCCATCTCCTACACGTAACACTAAACTAAGAGTTTAGATCAATCTAAAGCTAAATAATAGCTTATTCACAGCTTGAAATTAACTTAAACCGCTTAATTCAATCTAAAACTAGATTAAAACTGCTTAATTCAATATAAACCTAACTAAATAGCTTATTCACATATTAAAACTGTTATTCAAACAGAAAAAACAATGAAAAACAAAAATTAAACGCATCTTACTCTTAATAGCTGCGATTCATCACCTTGTTCATAAGCTACAATCTCCTCCAGATACTTAGCGAAACATCATCACTAACAACAACATCTTCAGATGCATTCATTACAAAACAACGACGCTTTCAGTTATAGAAGAAGAAGGATCCGAAGAGGAACGATCAGATTCAGTTGCAGATTCAGTTATAGAAGAAGAAGGATCAGAAGAAACTGAATAATTTGGAATCGAATCCATGAAAGAATGTTTAATTGATAACGAATTACAGTTAATTGATGAAGAAGATGAAAAAAACGAGAGAATAGAGAGAAACACACACAAAATTAAATAGCGTTTAATTGAAAGAAAGATAAAAAATTCTTTTTATATTGACTAAAATACCCCTGCAATGTAAAAATCAGATTTAATCTAAGCCATTAGATCAAAATGACTGAAAGGTGGGGATTGGTCCCATGGTATGTAGATAAAGTTTTGTCCCTAAATGATCTTTTATCATAAGTTATTCTGTTTACAAAGATGCAGTAAAAGCATTATGAGATTCTGTGACCAAATTCCATGATCTAGTTTAGGTATTTACAAAGATCTAGCAAAAGCATCATCAGTCTTTGTGAACAACTTCGACGAGTAGGTTACAAAAAGGATTTCAAGAAGTGGATATATATATATATATAGGTTTGAGTTATTATGAAAAGTTTCTTAGAATGAAAAGAATGAGAAGGCATGTGGAGGTGACATGTGTCACCTTTGCCACATCATCATGCCACATCATCATACCCCACCCCCACCCACTCCACCCCCCCCACCCCCCACACGAAGAAAAAAAATTTCCCGCCCAAAATTTTTTTCCGCCAAATTTTTTATCGCATCACAGCTTATAAAGTTATCGCATCACAAATCATAATTTTAGTGCATTAAGGTTATAAATTATTGCATCACAGCTTATAAAGTTATCGCATCACGTTATAAAGTTATCGTGATCACAATCATGATTTTAGTGCATTAATGTTATAACATTGATTTTAGTGCATCATAGTTGATGCACTTAACTATTAACTATGATGCAGTAACTTATAATAAAGATGCACCAAGACTTATTAGTGCATTAAGGTTATAAGTTACTGCGGCACAATTATGATTTTAGTGCATTAAGGTTATAAATTACTGCATCACAGTTATAAAGTTATTGCATCACAATCATGATTTTAGTGCATCATAGTTGATGCACTGAACTATTAACTTATAATAATGATGCACCAAAACTTATTAGTGCATTAAGGTTATAAGTTACTGCATCACGGTTATAAATTTACTGCATCATAATCATGATTTTAGTGCATTAGGTTAGAATTATCGCATCACAATTATAATTGTGATGCAGTATTTTTATAACTGTGATGCAGTAATAAATTTTGGCGGGATTTTTTTTTTTTTTTTTTTTTTTTTTTGGCGGGAAAAAATTTTTCTGGGGGGGGGGGGGTGGGTGTGGTATGGGGGTGACATGTCACATACATGTCATGGTGATGTGGCAAAGGTGACACATGTCACCTCCACATGCCTTCACATTCTTTTCATTATAAGAAACTTTTCATTTTAACCCTACCATATATATAGGGGGCCTTTATTTTGAGAACCCTGTTAAGTGCGAGAACTGCGAGAACTCCTTATGTACTCTTAGTAATGCATATTATCCAACATATCAATGCAATATAGCATTTTTGAATTATTAAACATTTTTATTTAATCCAAAAGGGTATAATAGTAAAAGTCAATTTTATATTATTTTTGAATTTTTAAAATAAATAAATCATATTTTTTATAAACATTCAATTTTTCGTTTTTTTTTTCAATTTTTTATTTTGGCAGTTTTTGCTTTTTGCACTTTTTTCTGAACATGCATGTTTTAAAACTGATTTAGTGCATATGTGTTTTTATGAATTAATTTTATTATTTTGGTTCTTGGAATATTTTTTTCGACATACATGTTTTTCATAGTGAAGTGCATACATGTTTTCTAGATAAATAAGTTTATATGAAGCCAAGAACATACATATTAAATACAAAATCCAATATCGATTAATATACAATTAAATACAAATTTCTAAGAAGCAGAAATACGTGAATCTAATCGATCTATACACGTGTGCACAAGTAATATTTAACGCAAACAGATATATGTGCACACTCCTTATTATCAACATTTTGAGAAGTCGGACATATATGCACACTCGTAGTCGTCAAAGTTAAGAAGTTGGACATATGTGCACGCTCCTTTTCAATGTTTCAAAAGACGGACAAATGTGCACACTCGTTGTCATAATTCTTTTAATTCAGCTACATCTGATACAAAGAAAAATATAAAAATTAGAAAAAATAATGCAAACTAATATACACACGTATAAACACAATTTATATTTTTCAAATATTAAAGTACCTATGTGTTTTCTAGATAATGTAAATTTATCAGAAACCAAGAACATACATGTTAAATGCAAAATAAAGAAGCTATAACCATTAAATTAAAATTATTTGTATAACCAATTTAAAAACATACATGTTAAACCAAGAACATACATGTTTAATATATGTTAAACCAAGAACAAACCTGTTAAAAAACATACATGTTAAACCAAGAACAAACATGTTAAACCAAGAACATATATGTACATAACCAATCGACTTAACCAATGGACTTAACTAAAAAACAAAACCCAAAATTACCGGCATGTGACCTTTAAGGTGAGCAACCAACCTTTTTTAATCCTATTAAATATATCCAAATATGATTATATAAACATTAAGATTGTAAATTGAAGAAAAAAATTCATAAATTTAATTATAATAGTATTCAATTTCAAAAGACCATACATAAAAAAACTATACGTAGCCACCTATAGCAAAATCAACAAATTAAAATTGAAATATAAATATAACCATGCTTAAGAAAACAAGAAATAATCAAATAATATCCATGCTAGAATGCTACCCATGTGACTCTTTTTCACAAAAGACAAGAGTATCTCTTTTAATCTTATCCCTTCTCTTCTAAAATTCATAAAGACGTAAAAGAAACATATCAACTTTTATGTACTCTTTGTTTTTGATTTATTTCAGTTCGTCATATAACAGTTTCATACCCACGTTATCAACAAGTCTCTGAAGCGATGATGATACCAAAATAGATTCGAAAAACGAATTTGGAAAACGGATTGGACAAAAAACGAATAAAAAACCCACTTGATGTGTATATATAAGAGCCATATTTCTCTCCTTTAGCCTCCTCCGTTTTTATAAATCGTTCTTCATTCCTCGATCTGTATATATAATAACAATAGAATAATCATCTTATTGGAGACTGATCTTCGAATCCTTACCCTAAATATTAGAAGGTGTTTGTGTTTGAACGTGACTTCACCAAACAACAATGGTGAAATAGAGGCGGCTAGGGTTCTTGAGAAAGAGAGGAAGAGAGAAAGAGAGTAGATCTGGAAAAAATAAAACATGGGGAAACGGTTTTGTGATATTATCCTTTTTTATGGAAGAATTAAATTCCCATATTGCCCCTGATTTAATTTTTCTGTCAAATTATGTTAACTGTATTTTCAAAAGTGCCATTATGCATTGACTTGTTGCACAATATGCATTAACAGGAGTACATAAGGGGTTCTCGCAGTTCTCGCACTTAACAAGGTTCTCTAAATAAAGATACACTATATATATATATATATGGTAAAGTTAAAATAAAAAGACAAATATCCGTAAAAAGAATAATTTTTTTTTAATTCTCCAAAAATTCTAAAAAAATTCCTCAAGATCGGGTATGTTGGTGGATAAAACTTTTGTGAAAACATTTTTTTATAATTTTGAGTTTTGATACGTTTTTTTTAATGCACAAAAAAAACGAATTTTGATGCTAAAAATTTTGATGCACAAAATTTTCAACTTTTTTAGATGCGACAATGTTATTTTGATGAAAAAAGTCAAAAGAAGTTGGGTGCAAAAACCAATTTTTGGTGCACAAAAAAACGATTTAATGCGCAAACGTATTTTTTCATAAATTTTTTTCGGAAAAAATATCCACTTTTAGAAAAAAGTTTTTTACAACTTTTTCATGCAGCAACTTGTTTTTTTGGCCAGCAAACATCTTTAGTCCTTTTCGCCAGGATTTGATTGCTTGTTTGGGCAGCAACTTCTTTTTTTTTTTCATGTTGCCTATTCCACCATTCGCAAACAAAAAAAAACTCACGATACCAAACCAAAATCGTTCTCATGAATATACAGTAGCTTTAAAAGAAAAAACACTTTAGAATCCGGTTTTTTATAAACACAAATGCAATTAGACTTACACATTTAAACTAATAAAAAATTATTGAATAAATATATGTGCATCTAACTTTCATGTGATTTATCGACAACATAAAACCTCATATCTGTAACCACATGACTAATTTCTTTTCTTTTTATGACGTAAAACTTTAAAAAATGATAAAAAGAAGTCAACATGTTTTATGAAGTAAATCTTAGGCTGTGTAATTTGCCTCTTGGTATAATATAGTGTTACCATCTTAGGTGGTTTAAAATTATAAATGACTTTTAAAGATCTATGCAAAGAGCAAATTCATCATTGATGTATTAACATGAAAAGAATAACTTTTCGAAATAAACAGAACAAAATATTGGGTTCTTTTCAAAATGAGTTCGAAATAAACCTACCTCTATCTTCGTCTTCTTTTTCAGCAACATGATGAACAAAAAATGACAATGAGGTCATGGAGATCTTAAGATTTCTGGCGACCACTGTTCAAAAAAGTACATCCGACGACCACTGTTCAAAAAAATGATAATGAGGTCATGGAGATCTTCGTTGTATTCGTAGGTTTTGAGTGATAACAATTATAATGGAATCCTTAAGTGTTTTTCTTCATCACCATTTGGGTCTAGAGAATGAGATCTACAGAGATATGAGAGAGAAAAGTGGTGGCGGTGAGTATATTTAGGGTATAAGATGATATTTTTTAATTAATGAAAATACCTAATTTGCTCCTAATTTAAAATTTTATTTAAAATAAGTTATAGATATGGGCAAATCGCATAAAAGTGTACTCTACTTATACCCGATTTCAATTTAAGGTACTCTACTTATTTTTTCCCAATTTAATGTACCCAACCTTTTTTTGGTTGCAAATGTAGACAATCAATAGGTTAGCAGGTTAACTTCTTTTTCTGACTGATATTCCGACGACCAATTTTTCCAGAAACAAATCTTTCCAAGAATATAACATAAGTTTTTGAAACATAAAAAAAGTTGTCTAGCATATATGTCAAACTCAAACAATTATAGACTCGTTCTTTCAAAAAATTATTACACATAAGATAGAAAATATGTGAAAATTTTACTTTACTTTAATAATAAGCAATTAATACGAGAAGCTACAAAGGTACCCACAAGCTAATAAGCCATGCCATACTATAAAGTATGTATAAATAAGCTTTAGTTTGTCGTGGTTTAAAATACTTTTAAGTGTTTAAGAAGCTGCAAATATGGAAGTAGCAGTGGAGTATCAATGACCCAAAATTTATTCAGTTTAGAGTATCAACGTCGAAAAGATTTGTAGGTGGAAAAATAGGTCGCCGGAAAATCATGTGGAGAAGATGGTGACCTGCTAGGTGACTTGCTAACCTATTGATTGTCTACATTTGCTAACAAAAAAAAGTTGGGTACATTAAATTGGGAAAAAAAAAGTAGAGTACCTTAAATTGAAATCAGGTATAAGTTGAGTACACTTTTATGCGATTTGCCCTTTTCAAAAATGTCATATTGCATTGATATGGTATACATCATGCATTATTAGGAGTACAATGGCGGTTCTCGTAGTTCTCGCATTTTTCTTGGTTCTGAAAATAACCCTACACTATATATATATATATATATATATATATATATATATATATATATATATATATATATATATATATATATATATATATATATATATAAAGTTAGGATCAAATAAGAAGATTACTTAAAATAAGAAGGAATAAGAAGAACTATAACCGAACCGAGATGCACCACCTAAATTAGATGCACTCCTATAATCTTAGATGCATTATAACGCACCATAGTGTGTTTTCTAGCTTTTAATCGATGCATATAATGATATTAGATGCATTTTATGATTTCTCTTGTTTTTGTTCCTCTCAAGACGTGCCAAAATCATGAAAATCAATTTGCACCATCTATAAATCAAATTAACTTTCAAACTCAAGATGTTGCATCTATATGAATAAAAATGCATCTAATGCAAGTCGTTGCATCTCAAATGCGTGATTTTGGTCACTTCTCACCACTTATTATTTTAATTTACTTCATCGATCTTACCTATATATATATATATATATATATATATATATATATATATATATATATATATATATATATATATATATATATATATATATATATTTATACACACAAACACACACAAACCAGCTAACATCAAACGATTGCATTCAAGTGGTAGAGTCTTTAGTCCTTTTCGCCAGGATTTGATTGCTTGTTTGGGCAGCAACTTGTTTTTTTATGGAGGCTAGCGTGGGACTATGTAGTTGTCTTTTAGCAGGGGTTGCTGGGATGTACTCGTCTTTCCGTTTGGGTGGATCAGGATGAGTAGAGGTAGACACAACCTGTTGCAGATCTACAAGAAGCGATGCCTCCCTTGGATTGTACGCTTTTACAACGTGTATTTTAGTCGGTGTTCGACCACAAAATTCAATCTCGTAGTGGCGTGTAAAGGCAAAAATTGTTTCTCCTCGAACAAAGTAAGCAATGGCCGCTCCAATATCAGTACCCTGTAATACACATGTGTAAGTAAACGGGCGTTTTCAGTTTAAGAGTATAATACATTGTAATTTTTGAGTCCAATAGAAATCTTTTTCGTAGTAACACCAATAAGTGGGATATCATATTACCTCGCCGTCCGCCTTCTTAACTACCAGTACATTGAATGGTATGAATATTTTTACATCAGATGTAGATATAGTGTCATGTATGCTTCCTGTTTCATCGTCAATTACCAGTTTCACACGAGACCCGGACAAAAAATGGGGAGGATATTTTTAGTAGAGACTATATAATGCATATTGCTAGTTGAGAATGTGACTTACATTACGCAGACTTCTAAATCTTGTTTACAAGCAGGGCATGCGACAATCCAAGATAGATCGGCTTCTAGTGACTTGTGGCACTTGGCACACACTGTATACCAGTAACCCTTTTGTTGAGAAGAGAGGGTAAATTTTACTTTAATCCAAGCAGCTTTTACCTGTATATAAAATGAGGATGGTATGGTAATGGTGTATAATCATGGAATAGAGGAATGAAATGCTAAAGTAGCCGTATTGGCAGACTGTTTTTAGTGACGCAACGGAGGTGGAAAGAGATATGATGTCCTGTTCTTCTGGATAAGGCAATAACATGATGTAGTCCTTGTAGCTTTCTGTTTCAAGAAGTCGTAGAAGCTCTTGCTTGTTGTCATTGAACCTAAATTAAAAATATAAGCTAATGAAGTAATGTCAAACATTTTCGATTTTGCGACAAATATGTCGATTAAGCAGTTTCATTAAAGAAAAATGTACCACTGTCTCATTTGTAACTCTTCTTTTACTGTTCGGTTGATCATTGGCCAGATGATCCTTTTGTGCTCAAAGTGTAAAAGCTAGTAAGAAGTATAATAAAATGGTGTGTGCTTAAATAGGTAACTACTACTATAAGTGTTTTCTTTAGTGTGTGACAATCGTTGAACATGGATCCCAAGTTTTTTTCGGATCATGAAGCGTTAAAATGAATTATAATTTGCATTGTTTCAATTACAGTTGAATGTTGTCCTTTTCAACCTCATACCAAGTATCATAGGTCCCGTCTCGATGATGCTTGCAAGTGTATTTCCTTCATCTTCATCAAATAGGGTCCACAATGTTAGAAATATAAGCTTTTTCCTAAAAGAAAGTTCACATAGACATACAACATAAGTGGCACACACAAATAATAAGACAATCTTACTTTTCATCGACAATGACGATATCTCTTCTTGTTTTGGCTTCCTGCCTTTGTCCTTGTTCTCTGATAGGCGCATCTTAACACGACTGCTCTAACATCTTTAATTTTAGATGGAGACAGTTTAGTGCTTTGCATAGAGGCAATGGCTTAAGATAGGAACTGTTAATAATAAGGACAACTTACTTTGCATGTTTTCTGTGTCGGTGTGTTTATGAAGGTCATCAAAGCCTAAAGTGAAAATCACATGGTATTGTTTCCGGTATAGGTCGCCCCTTCCTCTATCAAGGTTCTGTTGGTTAGTACCCATGACTACTGATAAGAGCTTATTCGATACCTCGGATCATTTGGTGTCACCATGACATTAGAGATGTAATATCATTTATATGGTGACAAAAGCTTAGCAAAGTACCGCAGATGATTGTCATATATAACAACTGTCAGTGTGGTTGATTACACATGCTGTTATACCAAGTAACATATAAATGATTGTAAAAAAAAGAAAGAAAATGGATTATTGTATATGGTGTACCTTAGTGTCGGTCAATATCAGTCTTTTAGCGCATTCCCATCTCGGCTATGTTGAACGTGACCATTTTCCACAACTTGTATAAGAACCGTACACAATTTCCTTGGTTGTGGGGTTACATGCATCCACTACGTTTGAGAGTCACCGTGACATGTTACCTTAAGTTGACAGTTCACATTGGCGTCAAACAGTTAATAGTTTAAGCATGTAACAAAACAAAGGTTAGAATTGGTAGAAATATCATGTACACTAATCCAAGCAATGAGAACTTGGTAAAGTTTCATGTCTGAAAATATCGTTAGTTTCGTAAATGACAGAATAGTCAATTAACATGTATTGCATGTTCTATTGTTTACAAAAAAGTGGTTCTTTAAGGCAGACACCAACATAATGAAGTGTTTTACCTTGTGGTTTATTGATAGTATTTGCGCAAAACCTTCAGTCACCCGCAATAAGAATATTTTTAACGACCTATAAATAGTTAATGTTGGAAATCTAGTTCAATTGAGGGATATAATCATGGAAATGGGTTTGAAGGTACGGAGTGTACACCCATTAAGTACCTAATTACCCTGACTCTTATAGTGGTTAAATAGTTGCTACTCCTAGTAGTAATGTTAATACTGCTGGGCATAGTTACTACTACTAGTAGTAATGTTAATACTCCTAGGCAGAGTTACTACTGCTAATGAGATTGTTAATACTGCTGAGTAGAGTTAGTACTGCTAGTAGTAATGTAAATACTGCCAGTGCAGAGTTACTATTATTGGCACATGTTAGTACTGTTGGGCAGTTACGATCTCGTAATTAAGACCATATTAACCTGGTCTTGTAACCACTATAGCTATAATGGAGGAACATTATGAGGAGATTAATTGGCTGATTAATTCTCATAATACCATTGACTAAAGAGTAAATCTATCCTATAAATAGGATTCACATCTGCATAGAAAAAAGCGCGAAACAAAAACACTTGAAAGCAAACAGGTTCTTGATTTATGCCTAAAATAAGAACACCACTTGATCTTATCCCATAGAGATATTCGCGTAATCCAGGCATAGGGTCGATTAGTTTTTATTGGAAAGTGATAACACGATTTCAAGTGATATCCGGTACTCATTGATTATCTACACCCAACTGGGAACACTCTTGAATAAAGAAACCAATAATCAATAGAAACTATTTAGTGATAATCAATGGATGCTGTTATGAGGCAAATGGCTGATAACTTCTCCAAACTGGATAAGTTTGAAGGGGTGGATTTCAGAAGATGGCAAAAGAATATGCACTTCTTGTTGTCAAGCATGAGCATGGTGTATGTCCTGAGCACTTCTATTCCTGATGATAGGGATGATGAAACTGTGGAGGATATAAGGAAACAGAGCAAGTGGGAGAATGACGACTACATTTGCAGAGGTTTAATCCTCAATGGTATGTCTGATCCTTTGTTTGACATTTATCAAAATGTGGAATCTGCTAAGGAACTATGGGATTCTTTGGAAGCTAAGTATATGGCTGAGGATGCCTCTAGCAAGAAGTTCCTTGTAAGTAATTTTACAAATTACAAAATGGTCGATTCGAGACCTGTCATGGAAGAGCTTCTTAGTATACTTGGTCGATTCACACAACACAAAATGCACATGGATGAGGCTATTTCAGTCGCTTGTGTCATTGATAAACTTCCTCCTTCTTGGAAAGATTTCAAGCATACCTTGAAACATAAAAAGGAAGAGTTAACTCTAGTTGAATTGGGCAGTCATCTGCGCATTGAGGATTCACTCATGTCACAGGATAATGACAAGCCAATAAGTAGCAATGATACTGGTCCATCGGTTGTCAATATGGTGATGCATAACAACTCCACCAGGTACAATGACAACAAAGGCAAACGTAAGCATCAGGATAACACCAAATCTGATCTTAACAAGAAGCCAAAAGCAACTTGTTAGAAGTGTGGGAAACCTGGACACTTCAGGAAGGATTGTAAGGGTGTTAAAATTGACAATAAAGCTAATGGATCAGACACAAGTGGTTCAGGGACTGGTTCAACCAACCCTCTGAAAGGTCAGATAGTGTTTAATAAGTCTTTTCAGATTTATTATGTTACATATATATCTGAGGCATACTTTGTGTAGGATGATGATGTTGTGTGGTGGGTTGACTCTGGACCAACAATTCATGTGTGTAAAGATAGAACCTGGTTCAAGACCTATGAGTTACTGAATGATGGCTCTACTCTTTATATGGGAAACGAGTCAACAGCCTTGGTGCATGGAAAAGGATGTGTGGATTTTAAGATTTTGTTTTGGAAAAGTTGTTTCTTTGCTTAATGTTTTACATGTTCCTAATATTAGAAAGAATTTGGTTTCTAGTAGTTCCTGATGAGGATTCCAAATGAAACTAAAGACATTGGTGTATCACAGGTCCCTGATGAAGAGCCATCAGTGGTTCCTGATGAGGTTGTGATTCAACAACCTGAACTTGAGCTTAGAAAGAGAAAAAGGGTTAGGATTCCAAAGCCATTTGGACATGAGTTTCAATTATAGTTAATTGAAAGAACAAAGGACGAGGTCTTTGACCAATAATCCTATTGCTTCACTGTCGAGGATGATCCCAGGACATTTTAAGAAGCAATAGAATCCCATGATATTGCTTTATAGAAAGAAGCAATCAATGATGAGATGGATTCCATCATGGGCAACAACACTTGGGTGTTGGTTGATCTGCCTCCTGGTTGCAAACCTTTGGGTTGCAAATGGATTTTCAAAATAAAAATGAAGGTAGATGAAACTACTGAAAAGTTCAAGGCTAGACTAGTCATTCAGGGCTTTAAACAAAAGTCAGGAATATACTATTTTGACACTTATGCCCCTGTGGCTCGTATTAGTACCATAAGACTGCAGATTTCTTTGGCATCTATTCACAATCTGATTATTCATCAGATGGATGTGAAAACAACTTTCTTGAATGGTGAATTGGAAGAGGAGGTTTATATGAACCAACCTCAAGGCTTCATCATGCCTGGTAATGAAAACAAGGTGTGTAAACTGGTTAAGTCTCTCTATGAACTAAAGCATGTACCTAAACAATGGCATCAAAAATTTGATGAAGTGGTTTTGTCTAATGGTTATTACTTAACGAGTCTGACAAATGTGTATATAGCAAATTTGATGAATCTGGTAAATGAGTCATCATTTGCCTATATTTTGATGACATGCTGATCTTTGGCACTGACCAAAATTAGGTTGACCTAACAAAGGAATTTTTGTCATCAAGGTTCTCCATGAAGGACATGAGGGAGGCTGATGTTATCCTTGGTATAAGGATTAAACATTAAAGTAAAGGAATTTCTATCTCTCAATCTCATTATATTGAGAAAGTGTTAAGAAAATTTAATTACTTTGATTGTACTCCAGTGAGCACTCCTATGGATACAAATGAGAAGCTGATGCCTAATACTGGTAAGGCTGTATCTCAAATTGAGTATTCTAGGGTGATTGGCTGCCTAATGTCTGCCATGACTTGTACAAGACATGACATTGCCTTTGCAATGGGTAAAATGAGCAGGTATACTAGTAATCCTAGTGTTAGGAATTGGAAATTCCATGAGAAAGTGTCGGTCACCCCAATTATGGTCTAGCATATATTAGCTCGTAGACTTGTAGTTTGTTACGTTATTTAGTAGTTAATTAGTTAGTTTGTAGCGTATTTTAGTGTAGTGTAACACCGTGGAGGAAGGACGGGTCTTTACCCACTGCATGCCTGATCCACAGTCCGATAGGAGGACGATTTGTTTGTAACTATAAATACCCCTTCCATCCATGGAAAGGGTGGTGCTTTCAATCTAACCTTTTACATTTTATTGAAGCAAGTCTCTAGCTTGAACACCCATCTCTCTACTTTCTCTCTCTAAAATGTCTAACATGTATTTTGATCATCCAAGACCACCTGAATCATCAAACACAATAATATTATCGATCCTACAATTGGTACCAGAGCCAAGGTTATGGTGTTATCTTTGATTTGTGTGGTCCGTACCGTGGTTGTTGTTTGTGGTCTTTGGTTCGTTGTTGTTAACTGGTTTTGTACTATTTTGGTTTGGAAAATGTTTTTACATTTTTCTGGTAAAACAATATTACATGTCTTGTGTGCATCCTTTTTGGTCAAAAGTCTTGTTGTCCAAACAGTCCTTCATGACTTCTGTTACACGGTTATTATGTTTTTTTTGGTCAACTGGTCATTTCATGGTCAAACTGGGTCAAAACAGTCATAACATGCAATTTTTATGATGTGTTTCTGGGTATTCATGAATGTGGTCGGATATATGGTCGGAATAACGCCGGAAAAACTCAGAAATCTTGCTAGCGACTTGTGGTCATTCTACTTAGCGACTTGTCAAAAAGTGTCCAAATACATTGTACTTTATGCCTAGCGACTTGTATTTACAGTCGTAGCAACTTGTTAAGCATATAGCGACTTGACATTATTTAATGTCAAGCGAGTTGGTAGCGACATGACCTGTTATAGCGACTTATGTCAAGAAAAGATGATGTAGAGACTTGTATCTGATAAGCTAAAAGGTAGCAACTTGACAATAAAATATAGCGACTCGATATGAAAAAATTAGCGACTAGCGACTTGTGTTTGACAAAACCTTTTAGCGACTTAACCAAAACAACAACTAGACCTCAGTCATAAGCCTTCATTGGTCTTTTTATCGAAAATGAAAAGATGTTTCAATAGATCCTAAATCATCTACCATACACAAAACCAATAATCCATTCCTACATCTATCAACAAACCACAACCAAACTCTCATTCATCACGACCTCACGACCATTATCAGTCCACAAAGGATTCGTGTCAAAGCTTACTTAAATGGAACAAAGATCTCAGCTATCCTCTTCGTGGTATCACTAAGACACTACAAAACCTTGAAGGTTTGTATTTACGAAAGAGTTTCAACATCATTGATCTCTTATGAAGACTCGCTTCATGTACTATCTGAAACAACAATGAAAGGAATATAACAATCATGTTATTTCTTGTTCACTTGTTCGTTATTAATGAAACTTAAACAAGAAGATGATAATTTAAACCTACCTTGAATCCCTGGATTAGATCTCGATTCCGTACCCTATCAATCTTACCATCTCTGTGGCATTAATAACAACCTCCAGCCAACCCTGTGGCGAGGACATGGTGATTTGATGATGATTCTTGAGTGTCTTTAGGGTTTGTTATAAATTGTTTGATGGTATAGTAATTTGGGAAAGACGTGGCATAAAACATATATGATGATGATTAAAGATAAGTCTTGATCTAATATGTGTTAGATATTTTTTTTGGTGCGTCAGATTTTGTGAAACAGATATGGGGGCGGATATTCTTGAGGGTAATTAGGGTTTGGCATAAAATGGAATAGATATGATAAGTGAGATGAATTAGGGATTATGTGTGAGAGTGTTATGCGTATTATATACCCTTAAAATTAGGGTTGTATTATTTCTGGATCAGGTGGGCTTTGACATTCGTGGACCTGACGTTTAATTTTGACTCGTGGGCTTTCAGTAGGATTGGGTCTATGAATATTGGGCTACACTTCAAAATTTGGTATATGTGAGGTGTTGGCACAGCATGTCAAATGTACACTTTTTGGTATTTTGCACACAAGTATATATAAACGCACAATCTCTATTACACGACATGGTATTTTGGCTTTGATATACTCAAATATTGTGATTTAGCACTCTTGATGTACATGATCTTGTGATAACAAAATGTATCAAACGAGCTTCATGAGGTCACATGGATAGAAATATTACACGTTGGACTTGGACATGAGATTGACTATCTCAATCGTGGACAAGTAACAAATCCCTTTTTCTATCACTTTTGATTTTGTCATGGACTAGTATCTCAACTAATACCATTCGGTTTGTCGTGGGCCAGTAATTTGGATCGGGTTTGAATTGACATGGGCTTGATTTGATAAAGTGTTACCTAATGAGATTTGGATTTTATACATTTTGAGATAAGATGAGATTCGAGACGTGAGATTTAGTCTGATGATGAGTTTTGCTGTGATATGAGGTTTAATACTTGGGTATATACATCTTCACAATTGATATTATATTACAGCTTGAATTAATGATTGACCAATGTTGACTGCGGGGTTGTTTGGACGGTATTTCTTATTTAGATTTGAAGTGAGGTTTTCTGGGCACGTTTACTTATTTCGTCTTCTTTCTTTCTACCCTTCCGCGAAGATAACTTGTTTGGGCGTTTATTGAGTGTGATAAAGACTTGGCTATCTAGTTACGGTTGTGATTCCTTCTCGCTTAACCCACAACGTAGCTATCATTTCAGTGTCTCACGCAGCTGAGGATACGTTAAGAGGTTTTGTACATTAGGTACACTGTTTCTTTTCACGAGGATTAGTACAAGCTTAAGTAACAAATCTGGAGATTTCTACTTCATGATCAAGTTTGGTATATCGGGTTTACTTCACCAAGTGGTCACAGCAATAGCCGTCAGATTATGTGGAAGATGTGTTTACCAATGTGTTGATGTTGGATAATGCACTGTTGATGAACCGCTACATGTTCCCCTAAAACAGATATTCACCGAAACCAAAGTTGTCATAACACATTCAAGCTAACACTGTTTACGGTTTTGTCTTGATTTTGTAAAATCCCGCGAAAGAATCTATTTCTCGGTTTAAATCATAGACTTGTAAAATCCCGTGACAGTGGAAACATCCTGGTAATTGTAAAGTGCATTTCCAGATCTATCTTACGGTTTATTCTTGGTCTTGTAAAATCCCGCGAAAGAAACTATTTCTCGGTTTAGACCATAGAATTGTAAAATCCCGTGATGATGGAACCATCCTAGAGAGAGGAAAGTGTATTTCAGGATCATATCTGATGTTGGTGCTACGGTTTCTACTTCAAAGACGGGATAAAAGGGTGTACTTCATGAATTGGGTGATTGCTTGGATATTCTTCATGGCAGTTTGGTTATTACTTGGTTTTATGGGGTTACGTGCTTTTAACCATGGTCGGGATGAAACCATTATCAAAGTTCTCTTTTAAATGTCAAAGAAGGCTAGATTTGAGCAGTTACCAGAAGATGTGACAACGGCGTTAATTCAGTATTATTTATTTGAGGTTGAAGTGAATTATCACGGGCGAGTGTACTTAGTATATGAAGGTATCGGGGATGGTTGGATGAAGATTCTTCATGATCCTTGTTCGAGCTTTTTCTAAAAATGAAGACTTGGAAATCTAGTTATTTTTTAGAGTCTATTTTTTCTAGGGGAATTGGGCTCTTTTTGCCACAAAAATAACTATCACTTTAAGGAGTTACGTTGTAGTGCTCAGTGTCACATTTAATTGTGGATTTTCAAGAGGTGATGTACGTCTTATACTTGATGGTTGGTTGGTTGAAGAGTATAGAGTACTTAGAGATTCAATTGGGCATGAAGTCTCGGCACCGCTCTTTGTTACATATGTGCAAGTTTAAGTCACGAGTTCAGGTTAGTTTACTTCAGGGGCAAATTCATCATATTGGGTTTTCTCCATCAGCAACCCCGAACGGAGAACCTCGATTATCGTTCTTAAATGGAGCAGCGGGATTTATGATAATGGTGTGCTTCTTCGTGCACCTGGCTAAGGCAAGCTTAAAATAGAGCTTCGAATGCTCAGCCTAAAGGATTTTCGGTTTGGGGGGGAAGCTGCCAAAGTCTCACTTTCAAATGGTTCAATTTCTTTCTTCAATGCAAGAGCCTCGGAAGCTTTGGTGGTGAAAGTTTTAGGGATGATGACTTCTATCTTCTACAACGGGGCTGCTCGATATCCTTATCTCGGTACTCGTATCATCATCTTCTTAAACTATATCATCTACTCTATCTTTGTAAATATTTATCTAAAAACCAAATACAAAAATATAAAACCAGCAAAAACAAAATAGAAAAATATAAAATCAACAAAAGCCCATAAAAATCAGAAAATTGAAAAATACCAAAAATATATTTTCTCAAGACATGTCTCCTGGTATCGATAACATCTACAGTCTTAGAAATGTCATTCAATAATGGCATGGGACTTTAGATGAAGTTCGAACAGGAGGTGTAAATATTTCTTTCAAAACATGTCACAAACTATGGCTTGCGCTATTATTTCAGACTGTGACCCGCGCTTAAACAATGGTTTGCTATTATTTCAGATAGCAACCCGCTCTTAAAAGGAAGGAAAGTGCTACGTTTAAACAATTTGTCAAATATTTCGTGCACTTATCCTAAAACAATTTGAGGAAAGTATGTCGAAGGACTGCTGTTCCTACTCAAATATTTTTCCTTCTAAAACTTCAGAAAAATATTTGTTTTAACAAAATGGTGGTAAAATGAGTTGCTTGAAAATCAATCAGTTTCAGAGTTCTTGTAAAAATTGAAAACTCAATCAATGACTTCAGCGCTTTTAAACTTTTCAGAAAAATAAGTCATTGATTGAGGGGGAGAATGTTTTCAAATCTATATCATCTAACGAGATTATCTAATTATCCTGTATGCTCAATTGAAAATGAAGTTAACCTACGTTGAAGGACTAGGTTCCTAGGATATGATTATTAGGATTAGATGATTAGAGTTTGATAAACACATTATTCCCATGCCATATATGATCTGATTGATATGTTGAATTGACTTTCATTAGTCGATTGCTGTTTGGGTGATGTCAACCACCATATATTCAGATGTGTGTTCACTAACGTATGCAGGTATATTGGTATATAAGAATGTTCCCGCTCCGGATCCCATAATTGAAGATGATTGGATGCCAAAAGGAAAGGGGAACTATTTCTTGGGTTGACAAATGAAGAAACGAAGCTTAATTGGACTTCCAAGGAGAGTTGGCATAAATGCAACGTAAGAAGTCTCACTGCATCAGCAGACGGTTTTTCTTCCAAGCCCTACAGCAACAACAAAAGCTTCTCAACCACCTAACGTATCTTTGTGCAGGATACCATATTTAAACAATTCTGAAAAAATTTGATTAAATTGTTTTGAAAATGGAAAATATTGTTTTGAAAATATTTCGGACTTAATTTTGAAAATCACCAGACTTCATTTTATCAAAACTTAAGTCACTCAATCATCGACTACGGTCATCGATTGAGGTGGAGAGTGATTTAAAATAAAATATTTTCAAACGATATTTCTTCACAAAAGTTCCGATTTGTACGAAATAAAGTGGTGATCTAAAGATTTAATGTTATGTCATGGTATGATTTTTCTTTAGAATCAAGATCTTTCAAAATAAAATTTTTTTCTGTTCTTGTTTGATTGTGAAATTGTTTTATTTTACTTAAAGATCTCTTAAAACAATCATACCTGACACTGACAATCTTTAATGTCTTAAAATGGTCCTTATCTGTCATTTTTCAAAATTAAATCTTGCCACGTCTTTTCCCAAAATTTTCTAAATGATTTAAATCAGATGGGATCACAAATCTCAAATGGTTTGATATTTTTGATCGGGGGAGAGATCGTGATTTAAATCTCAAATCTGTTTTAATGGAATTGGTTTTAGTCCTTCAAAGGCACTCCTGCCTCCATGTGCCAAACATTTTGAAATACACAATGCACATGTTGAGGAGGAGGATTTATCCAAAAAAACATGATGAGTTTTAAACCGCACCACATATTCTCCCATGTTTCCTAAACCGTATTAATTCACTTGGGATCCAAAATCTCAAAAGGTTTGATATTTTTGATCGGGGGGAGAATTTGTGATTTAATAATGAAATTTGATAAAGGATGATCTATTTGATTCAAAAGTGCTAGTTCTCTCTAATATGTGCTAAACTCTTTCGGTTATCGATGCACATATTGAGGGGGAGCAAATGGTTTCTTAATGGCTTTTGTAATCGTGGATGTGCTTCAAATGAACCCTTTCCTCTATGTGATAAAATGATTTCAAATATCCTATGCACATATTGAGGGGGAGAATTTACCAAGAAAATCAAATGGCTTTTTCAATGAAAATTGTGATCAAAGAAAATATTTCAAAGTCCTCTTGCCACCATGTGCTAAACAATTTCTAAATCATATGCACATGTTGAGGGGGAGGTTTTCTAAATGATCAAAACTATTAAGGTACAAAATGCTTTGATTTTATATCACAAGTACCTTGATTGTTTTTCCAAATGATTTTACAATTGGTTTCGAGAAGAAATGAACAATACCAAAAGACCGACCAATTTACTTTATGCATGGTGTTATAAGGATGGTTAGGTTAGGTATTCGTTCCCACGATCCCGCCAGTGCCGGAAGGATCTACCCAGGGACAATCCACTAGATAGTGTAGAGTCCTTAGGTATGATGAAAAAAGGAGAAAAGTGAGATATGGGAAGAGTGCGGACTGAGATAGAGCTAGAACCGGAATAAACCCAACAAGGTTCTAGTTATGAAGTCTCGTAAGCACCTGAAGGGTTGAAGAATGAAAAAGAAATGAATGAGAAAAGGGTGAAAAGAAATAGCCCTCCAATAATTCAACCTTAGGGCAAAAACCGGCTTCAATACATATGCTACTGGTGGTTACTAAGGTAACACTGGTATTGAAGACAAGACGTCATGGACCCAGTGACGCACTGCACCTAACTTCCAAAACTACTCAAGTTCCTCTTAAAAGGGCTTGTTTCATTCTCTCGGGGAACCGACATAATCTATCGACTTTCTCTTAGAGATTGTTGATATTTAAGAAGGAGACCCTATCCCTAGTCTCCGACATAGGAATCAAATGTGTACAATTGAGTCTAGAGCCATGATATCATCCACAATATCTCATTAGGACACAAAAGTAATGAAGACTTGCCTTTTCACACAATGTGGAAAGTAAGTATATATTAAGAGTCCTACGCATTATCCTTGTGGTATTGCCAGAACATCCGAGTGATATGTAAAAGTATTCACAATGAAGATGGAAATCATTCTAGAGCCAACATCAAACAAGCTCTTGGTGGGTGACATGTGAGATCTTGCAAAAGATCAAGCTTGTGACAACTGGATAGAGACAATGGGGCGATTCATTCTTGAATCAACCTTGGTCCAGGATTGGAATTGACGAATACTTTTGGAAAAACCGTTCGATGTGCAAATCTTCTTTTCTCTAGCACATCGAATGTGTATTCATATTTCAAATTCAAAAAGTATCTCTGATTGAAAAAAATACTTTTGGAAAAACCGTTCGATGTGCAAATCTTCTTTTCTCTAGCACATCGAATGTGTACTCTTTTCAAATACAAAAAGTATTTATGATTGAAAATTAATTTCTTCTTCTAAACCTTCGTCGTATTGCAAAACTCTTTCTCTTAAGCAATACGCGATTGTTTTCAAATTATTTTCTATCAATCATCAAATCTCAATTTGCTGGTTCACTCACTCCGTGTTGTCTTCTTTGAGACGCTCCGGTTTGAGAACGGCTAGAACAGCTGCGAAACCCTGTCAAGGAGATTCTTCGGATTTATACCTGATCACAAAGATTTGTACTGATCAACGGGGAACCGTGGGCCGTGTACCTCAATTCAACGAAAGTGACCAAAGACACTTTCGTGCACTTTATTGCTAACTATCGTATGCAGGTACACCCCGACGATTGCAGCTGATCAAAATTGAGGAGTCAATCCAAAGCCGCATGCTCACAACATCCACACTTAATTGAAGAAATCATGACCGGTGCATATCTACGTAACCGGCTCGATATTTTCATACTATGCTTCTGCTACGCTACCGCAAATATCATGAGCCAGTAAAAGCTTCCGCTACTCTGATGAAAAGATGTCATGATCCAAAAAGTGTGAGCATGTCGGTCCAAAAGTCACAACATCACATGAAGGCAACACAACTATGGATGATCCAAAGAGATTTGCTGTGGCTGATGATCTCAATGAAAGCTCGAAGATCATCAAAGATGTGGATCAATTCAAAGACCTCCACTTAAAGTACAAAGTTATCGGACTTTAAAGAATCACTGCTAAAGCACAAAGATGCAGAAGTTGAAGAATTCAAGTCTACGAGCTCAAGACTAAAGACAAAGATAGAATGCTAGGATACAAAATGTATTTCATGGGGTGACCTCCCTTAGGGGGAGATTTTTAGGAATTGGAAATTCCATGAGAAAGTGTCGGTCATCCCAATTATGGTCTAGCATATATTAGCCCGTAGACTTGTAGTTTGTTACGTTATTTAGTAGTTAATTAGTTAGTTTGTAGCGTAGTTTAGTGTAGTGTAACACCGTGAAGGAAGGACGGGTCTTTACCCACTCAGATGCCTGATCCACAGTCCGATAGGAGGACGGTTTGTTTGTAACTATAAATACCCCTTCCATCCATGAAAGGGGTGGTGCTTTCAATCTAACCTTTTACATTTTATTGAAGCAAGTCTCTAGCTTGAACACCCATCTCTCTACTTTCTCTCTCTAAAATGTCTAACATGTATTTTGATCATCCAAGACCACCCGAATCATCAAACACAATAATATTATCGATCCTATAGTTTAGAGAGTGCTGAAGTATCTAAAGAAGACTATGGGTTATAGTCTCTCATATACTGGTTATCCTTCAGTATTAGAAGGATACAATGATGCAAGTTGGATCAGTAACATTGAAGACAATTCGTCTACCAGTGGTTGGGTATTCCTACTTGGTGGAGGTTTAATATCTTGGGCATCCAAGAAGCAAACTTGCATCACAAGTTCAACATGGAATCTGAATTTGTTGCTTTAGCAGCTGCTAGTAAAGAATCTGAATGGTTGAAAAACTTGCTTCTTGAGATTCTATTATGGCCTAAACCTATAGCACCTATTTCTATCCGTTGTGATAGTGATGCTACATTGGCTAAGGCTTATATCCAGATGTACAATGGGAAGTCTAGACACTTAGGTGTCAGGCATAACATGATTCGTGATCTTATCATGAATGAGGTGGTATCTATAGAGTTTTTTATATCTCAACAAAATTTAGCTGATCACTTGACGAAGGGTTTGGATAGACACTTGATTTTAAAGTCTGCTAAAGGGATGAGTTTAAAGTCCAAGTTAGTCACTGAATGCTAAGACACCCAACTCCCTCTTGAGGAAACTTGGGAGCTGAGTTCAATGTGGAAAGCTGAACATTTAGTGGACTAGAGCACATGTTTTACAGTCGTCCCAAGGTTGTGCTCAGAACCTGATGAAAAGGAGGATGAAGGTTAATTTTTTTTTTAAAAAGTGATAAGCAGGAGCATGAATAAAGAGGAACCACCTATGTAAATGTTGAAGTGTTTCCGCTTCAGGGCGCTTTGGATTTTTGGCTCTTACAACATTTATGAATTGGATATGGACGCATGGCTTATCTAGTGTCAGGAGCGTTTAAGTGTTTGAAATCATGTGTGTATGTTATCTTCAGGTATTCAAATGGGTTGATGGGTTCACTTCTTAGAACACCCTGATTCTCGAATATATTGAACGTGTAATGTACTAAGATGGGAATTCAATCTTCAAGATATTTTCATTTATGCACATGTTTTGTTTTATGTTTATTTTCATGCAAAAGGAATTGTACTAAATTGGGGAGGATTGTTGGAAATTTAGTTCAATTGAGGGATATGATCATACATGGAAATGGGTTTGGAGGTACGAAGTGTACACCTATTAATTCCCTGATTACCCTGACTCTTATAGTGGTTAAGTAGTTACTACTGCTAGTAGTAATGTTAATATTGATGGGCAGAGTTACTACTGCTAATGAGATTGTTAATACTTCTGGGCAGAGTTACTACTGCTAGTAGTAATGTTAATACTGCCATTGCAGAGTTACTATTATTGGCATAAGTTAGTATTGCTGGTCAGTTACAATCTCGTAATTAAGACCATATTAACATGGTTTTGTAACCACTATGGCTATAATGGAGGAACATTATGAGGAGATTAATTGGCCGATTAATTCTCATAATTTTAGTGACGAAAGAGTATATATTCAAAGACAAGATTTGATAAAATTTATAAACAAGAAGTAGAACTTCAAAGACAAGATTTGATAAAAGTATTGCGTACTGATAGAGGTGGTGAGTATTATGATCCAGTTTACTTTCAATCGACTGGAATAATAAATCAAACCACGGCTCCTTAAATGCCAAAAAATAATGGTGTGGCTGAAAGGAAGAATAGGACTTTAAAGGAAATGGTGAATTCCATGTTATCCTATTCTAGTTAAGTGTACAATGGCAAGTCTAGACACTTAGGTGTTAGACATAGCATGATTCGTGAGCTTATCATGAATGGTGTGATATCTGTGGAGTTTGTAAGAACTCAACTGAATTTAGCCGACCATTTAACCAAAGGGTTAGCAAGAGATCTCGTACGCAAGGCGGCTATTGGGATGGGTTTAAAGTCCACCTAATTAAACCCTTGTATCAAGATACCCAATTCCCATCTAACATAATGTTAAATGCTGAATTCAATGAGGAAAGCTTGATATCTTTGGATTGGAACACATAATTACATAATCCCACGGTATGTGTTCGAACGCAAGATAAATGAGGTTGAAATTATATTTCTTAATGGTTTTTTGACAAATTGCATGTGCAGGTGCAAAAGTAAAAAACTACCTTTATAAGCATGAAGTTTAGCTGCTTCAAGAAGCTTGGGACTTGGCTTTGATATGCTTATTGAAGGATATGACACAAGCTAGTAAAACAAAGTGTCAAGTAGAACATGTGTTTGTGTCAACTGTTGTGTATATTATCTTCATGTATTCACTATGAATAGTAAGAGTTTAATCCTTAGTGACACTCTAATATTCGAATATTTGGAATGCTAATTTACTAATGTGAAATTCAATCGTCTCGATATTTCGTTTATGCATCAGTTTGTTGTTTGTTATGAGTTTGTTTTAAGTTAATCAATATTACACTTAAATGGGGGAGGAATGTTGGTGATTTTGCATCACCAATGTAATTTAAGTATAATGGATTGACTTAGGTGACCAATGTGTAATCGTGATAAATGTTCAACAAGTCGGGGTTGTGCGGAGTGCACACTTGTATGACGTTATTATGATTATCATTCGGGGGTGAAGCCCCGAATGACGGGGGTCCAGGGGCAGCGCCCCTGGTGGAAGGGTCCAAGGGGCGGCAGCCCCTAGTAGGGTCCAAGGGGCAGCGCCCCTGGCTGGGGTTGAGCTTGGAAAATTTTTATTTGGTATAAAGTGTTATGTTAAAAACGCACATGAAAATAAAATTCCCGACGTTTTTTTGCCCCTTAATTATTTAACTGAATCGGTAGTTAAATAACTGCTATGGCAGTTACTACCGACTCAGTTTTATTGGTCATATATGGATTATCCTATCTGGTTCGGTTCATAACATACAAAACATATTCTCGTTTTTAAATCTGAGTTTTATCCTATTTAAGATTTCGGTAGAACCACCGAAATACTTCAATCTGAAAGTGTTTACACGACTCTCAGATTACTGTGATCCTATTTCCTAACAAAATCTATCCTATAAATAGGATTCACATCTGCATGGAAAAACGCGTGAAACAAAAACACTTGAAAGCAAACAGGTTCTTGATTTGTGCCTAAAACAAGAACACCACTTGGTCTTATCTCATAGAGATATTCGTATAACCTATGCATAGGATCGAATAATTTCTATTGGAAAGTGATAACATGATTTCAAATGATATTCGGTAGTCATTGATTATCTACACCCAACTGGAATCACTCTTGAATAAAAAAACCAACAGTTAATGAAGCCGAAAAGATAATGCAATTGGTTACTTAAACAAATCAAAATAGCTGAATAACTTTGTAGTCATTCGTGAAACATACTAAATTAATGGTTAGTATCATTAAACATAATTGCTGAAAGTATGCTAATAAAAATGATTATTAGAATATTTGTGGTTATTTATTGCTTTCCTATTTTTTATAACCTCAACACCTAGAAAAAAAGAAATAAACAAAACATAGAGAATTGTCTATACGAAATGAAGTAGATATGTATAATCTGATGGTAGGTTCTACAAGAAGGTTTCTGGCTCTGTTTTCAGTCATATGCGTATCTGTATATCTTCCATTCAATCTAAACACCATGTTTCTTTGTGGTCCAACACTGCAACCACTTTCTTTATGTCATGGTTTAGAAGCTTCATGTTGAAATGTATCTGAAAACTGAAACACTTATTCTCAGGGACTAAACTTGTGTGTTTATATTTTCAGTTTTAAGCTTAAAGTAATGTTTGGTGGTGAAGTGCAAGTTGGTGAAAGTTGAAGGGGTGTTTTATGCTATGTTGGAGAAGTTGGAGTCAAGCTTGGTCAAGGCTTATATATAGATCATAACCCGTTTAGGGTTTCTTCATCTCTCATTATTCTCTCTCAAAGATGAGATTGCACCCAGTCTTCTCTCAACCAAAACTTGTATATCTGTTGTTGATTCAGTGATTGCTTTAGAGTGATTGTGAGGAAGTTGATATTGTATGAACTATTGATAATTAGTCAATAGCTTTCCACCTGAGTAGCAGTGGGAAGGATTGTGGGTTGTTGTTACAGTTTTATGATTCTTGTGGTTGTACTGATTAAGATCAATTTCTGATTGATCTTTGAAGTTTTGGTTGATTAATAGAAGTAGTTCTTGGATTAAGATTCAAGATCTCATCGGTTAATATTGTGTTTTCCTATTATGGTATCGAGCAAAGGTCGTTGAATCTTGCTCTAATCTTGGTTTTGAAAAAAAATTAGGGTTTTGAAAAAAATTTGGGGGTTTTTAAAATTGACTTGATTCAACTCAATTAACCGTGGTTAATTGGGTTCTTTTGACTCTAATTGGCTGGTTCTTAATCGTTTTACAAAACGCCTAATTTCTTGAAAAATTAGGGTTTGGGTACTTTTGGGGATTTTGATCTCTGGCTTCGATTGGTGGTTGGTTAAGTGTTCTTGGTTGATTTACTGGTGATTCTGGTAAATCTTGGTGGTTCTTTGGAGGTTTCCTTAATTCTTGAAAATTAGGGTTTGGAGATTCGTTGATTATGGGTTATTGAGATTGTTTGGGTTGTGATTCTTGACTAAGTGAATCAAGATCATAACCTGGGTTCTTGTTCCGATGCTTATGCTCTGTAACACCTCTCACACTCTCTCTTTTAAATTCTGTTTTTATTTTCTTGCATTAGATTGCTGGAGGATAAGATTTGGGATTTTGGAAGTTGAGATTGGTTGATTGTAGTGTTAGGGTTCTTTGTTGTTTTTATTTCTTGTTTGTGTGCTTGTGTGCGCCCTTGACCTACCACCTTGAGTGGCAAGGAAAACATGGGAACTACTTTCTTGACCCTTCGTAAGTGTTTATGTGATTCTTGGTTCTTTCATTATGTCTGTGCATAATTCTGATAATTCTGTTCATAATTCTGTTCATAATTCTGATGATGATGAGGATGATGTTCCTGTTACTCTAATTAGTAAACTTGATCTTAGTCATCCTCTTCATTTGCATCCTAATGATTCTGCTACCTTGACTGTTGTTTCTATTAAACTAAAAGGGACTGAAAATTATATAGATGGTACTTGCATAATATCACATGTTGATGAAGTTTTAGGAAGACAATGGGACAGGGTTAATGTTGTTGTGTTGGGATGGATTTTGAACTCCATATCAGAAGAATTGTTCTTGCGTCATTTTTTTTCTAAAAAGGCTTCTGATGTGTGGACTGAATTAAAAGAAACTTTTGATAGCGTTGATGGTTCAGTTACTTTTAATCTGCATCATAAAATCAATTCTCTGTCTCAAAATGGTTGTTCTATTGCTGAATACTTTAATAAACTGAGCATTTTGTGGAAACAATTTGATGCTTTAATACAGTTACCTAGGTGCACTTGTCATGCTGCTGATGATTTTAAAAAGCATAACCAGTTAATGAAACTTATGCAATTTTTAATGGGTTAGGATGATTCTTATATGCAAATAAGGAGTAATGTGTTATCTAGAGATCCTCTACCTGATGTGAAAGGGGCATTTGCCATTATTTCTAGTGAGGAATCTCACAGATCTGTGGTTACTGGTTCAGTTGGTGGGACTTCTAACAGGTCTCAGTCAACTGTGTTCAACTCCAGTGTGCCCAATAGAGGTAATTCTCAAAGGCCCCCATCCTCTGGTAATTACTCCAGGCAAAATAATACCACTAGGTCTAATGATAATAGAAGGGCTACTGGTGGTCCTGTCTTTGTTTGTGAACACTGTGGCTTTAATGGACATACTGCTGATAGATTCTTTAAGCTCATTGGGTATCCTACTGATTTTGGAAAGAATAAGAGGAATAATAACAGTAATAATAATCAAGGTGCTCAGAACTTTAACAAAAGGTTTAAAAATAATAATAACTCTGTGGCTCTAGTTCCACTTCTACTTTTTCAGATGACCAGATTTTTAAACTGATTTCTTTGATTAAAGAAAATTCTAATAATGTTGATGGAAATGAGAAAGGAGTACATGCCAATATGGCAGGTATTGTTTTAAACAATAGCAAGTTCTTTAATCAAAATTTTAAAAGGTTTTTCTGTAATAATAGTAAGTTTAGGTCTGCACTTGTTGCAGCTGGACTTATTGTTGATTCTGGTGCTAACCAGCATCTTACATATACTGATAAATATTTAGTTAACGTGATTGACATTTCCAAACTTGGAATTAAAGTTTCTCATCCCAATGGGACTGAGGCTTTAATCACCAAGGTTGGCAATATGGTTCTAACTAAACATTTAACACTATATGATGTGCTTGTTGTACCAGAATAATGTGTTAGTCTAACGTCTGTTCATAAAGTGGCTAGAGACAGCAAGTTTGTTATTGCATTTGATGACTCACAGTGCTATGTTTTACCCCAGGATTTGAGGGGAGTAAATGTGCTAGGGATTGGTAAACAAAAGGATGGGTTGTATTACTTTGATGGAAATCAAGGTACTGACCTAGGATTTGAGAATTCTAGTCCTACCTGTAATTTGACCAAAGACTTGTGCCACTGCAGGCTTGGTCATCCCTCTGATCAGGTCTTGTCAGTTTTAAAAGGTGAAATCTTTTATGAAAATAAGAATGAAACTGAACCTTGTGAAGTTTGTCAAAAAGCTAAACAAAACAGAGAATCTTTTCCTTTAAGTGACCATAAAACCAAAGATCTTGGTGATATTGTTCACCTTGATCTTTGGGGTCCTTATAGAATTAAAAGTAAAGAAGGCCACATATTTTTTCTAACTATTGTGGATGATTTGACCAGTCGTTTGGATTTATCCGCTTAAAATAAGCATGAGGTGTTTGATTGTATTCAAATTTTTTATAATCTGATTAAAACACAGTTTGAGAAATGTGTTAAGATTTTTAGAAGTGATAATGGAACTGAATTTGTTAATAATCAGTTCAATAAATTCTGTGAAGATAAAGGCATTGTGCATCAAACATCTTGTGCTTATACTCCTCAACAGAATGGGGTTGTAGAGAGGAAACATAGGCATCTTTTAAATGTGGCTAGATCCCTTATGTTTCAGGGGGGATTATCTCTATTTTTGTGGTCTGAATGTGTTCTAACTGCCACTTATTTGATTAACAGATTGCCTTCCTCAGTGCTGAATGGAAAGTCTCCCTTTAATCTTGTTTTTAAAAGAAAACCTGACCTAAGTCACTTAAGAATGTTTGGTTGTTTATGTTTTGCTACTATTCTTACCAGTCATGATAAGTTCAGTAGTAGAGCAGAAAAATATGTTTTGGTTGGGTATTCTAATTTTCAAAAAGGCTATAAGTTTTATAGTCTTGAAAGGAAACAGTTTATCTTTTCTAGAGATGTAAAATTTTTTGAAAAAGTTTTTCCTTTCAAGATTAAAAACTCTTCTGCTGCTCCTGACCCTCTCAGTCAGAGTCTAAACCATGTTAATTTCTTTGATGAAGTTGCTAGTGAAGTCTCTGACACACCCAATGATGACAATAAGCTAAAAGGTACCCCTTTGGGTAATATTAATCAAAGTGATCATCATTTGGGTGATGGCAGCAACTCCCAGCATTTGGATGGCCCAACAATTGACCAAGTGGAGAATGAATTGGGGCATTCTCCTGGTTCCAATGAGGCTACCAATGCTTGTGAGGGGGCTGCAACACCAAGTGGTGTGAGTGCTTCTGAGGGTGATTTTAGTCCCTATCCTGAACAAGCAGCAGAAGTTGGATTGCATAATAATGGTCAACCTTCTTTAAGAAGAACTGGTAGAACATCAAACTTTCCTAATAAATATAATGATTATATTGTTGACTCTAAAGTAAAATTTGGTCTTGAAAAGTTTGTGACTTATGCTAAACTCAAAAATGATACTCTATGTTTTGTTATTGAGCTGAATAAAAGTTTTGAGCCTAAAAATTATTGGGAGGCTTGCATGTACCAAAGACTGGGTTGATGCAATGAATAATGAGATGGAAGCTTTGTATAGAAATGATACTTTTGAGCTTGTTGTTTTACCAGAAGGCAGAAAGGCTATAGGTTGTAAATGGGTTTTTAAAATAAAATATAAATCTAATGGTGAGGTAGATAGATATAAAGCTAGACTTGTAGCTAAGGGCTTTAACCAAAAAGAAGGGGTTGATTTTGATGAAACTTTTTCACCTGTTGTGAAAATTGTTACAGTTAGATGCCTTATTAATCTTGCTGTTCAGCAAAATTAGCCTATATTTCAGCTTGATATCAATAATGCCTTTCTGTATGGTGATTTACATGAGACTGTGTATATGTCTTTGTCTGATGGTTTCTTTAATGCTAATGATAAGAGAGTTTGTAAATTGAAAAAGTCTTTATATGGTCTAAAACAAGCACCCAGACAGTGGAATACTAAGTTAACTAGTGCTTTGCTTGAGAATGGTTTCATACAAAGTAAAAGTGATTATTCGTTGTTTATCAAGAATGATTCAGGTAATATTGTTGCTTTACTTGTGTATGTTGATGATATTATTGTCACTGGTAATAACTTGGCTGAGATTGAAAGTTTTAAAGTGTTTCTTAAGTCTAAATTCCAGATTAAGGATTTGGGTAAACTTAAGTATTTCTTGGGAATTGAAGTGATTGAAACTGATAAGGGTTTATGTTTAACTCAGAGAAAGTATTGTTTAGATTTACTTTCTGAATTTGGTTTACTTGCCTGTAAGCCATCTGCTTTTCCTTTAGAACAAAGTGTTTCTAATTCTAATGAGCCTACTGCTTCTGATCCTGTTCTAGACAACATAATTGAATATCAAAAACTGATTGGAAAACTGATTTACTTAACACACACTAGGCCTGATATATCATATGATGTATATTGTTTGAGTCAGTTCATGCATAAACCAATTAAGTCTCATCTTAAAATAGCACTTAAAGTTTTAAGGTATCTGAAGGGTTCTCCTGGTAAAGGAATTCATATTGTTAAAAACTCTTTTGAAAATCTAGAGACTTCTGTGGATGCAGACTGGGCCAAGTGTGTTGTTACTAGGAGATCAGTTACAGGATTTTGTATTTTTTTAAATGGTTCACAGGTTTCATGGAAAAGTAAAAAACAAAACACCCTTTCTAAGTCTAGTGCAGAGGCTGAGTATAGAGCAATGGCCTCTGCTACTTCAGAAATTGTTTAGGTCTTGAAAATTTTGAAAGACTTAAACTGGGAACATTTTTTGCCAGTCAAACTATTTTGTGATAGCCAGGCTGCAATTAAAATTGCTGCTATTCCTGTCTTTCATGAAAGGACTAAACATTTAGAAATTGATTTACATTTTGTGAGAGAAAAGATTTTGGCTGGTGTTATAAAAACTGAAAAAGTTCAGTATGTTAATCAAACAGCTGACATTTTCACCAAAGGCCTGGATAAACTGCTAAATGAAAAACTGGTTTCTAGACTTGGTCTTTTTGATGTGTTTCAGGTTTGAGTTAAGGGGGGATGTTGAAATGTATCTCAAAACTGAAACACTTATTCTCAGGGACTAAACTTGTGTGTTTGTATTTTTAGTTTTAAGCTTAAACTAATGTTTGGTGGTGAAGTGCAAGTTGGTGAAAGTTGAAGGGGTGTTTTCTGCTATGTTGGAGAAATTGGAGTCAAGCTTGGTCAAGGCTTATATATAGATCATAACCCGTTTAGGGTTTCTTCATCTCTCTTTATTCTCTCTCAAAGACAAGACTGCACCCAGTCTTGTCTCAACCAAAACTTGTATATCTGTTGTTGATTTAGTGATTGCTTTAGAGTGATTGTGATGAAGTTGATATTGTATGAACTATTGATAATTAGTCAATAGCCTTTCACCTGAGTATCAGTGGGAAGGATTGTGGGTTGTTGTTACAGTTTTATGATTCTTGCGGTTGTACTGATTGAGATTAGTTTCTGATTGATCTTTGAAGTTTTGGTTGATTAATAGAATTGTTCTTGGATTAAGATTCAAGATCTGTTACTGGTTAATATTGTGTTTTCCTACACTTCAACCTAGTTTTATAGTTTTATATATGGGTAACTTATACAACTAACTGACCAAGTATTAAGGGACTAAAACCGCTAACTACTAATAGAACTATATTCGCTCACCAATAAGCAACGAACATGAATATGGCAGTTAGATGTTACTCTACAGTCCAAATTTACTTTATTCAAGAATGACGGCCACTTAACTACTATCACAACCTAAGTTTGGTGTTTAATTAAACCGCAAATAATATTATGTCACAAAAGCAAGTATATGTGTGTTCAAAACCTGGTATTAATATTGTTAGTGTGGAAAACTAACAAACACTTGGTCACTTGGTGATCATATTAGAAATCCAAGTGCAAGTAGATAAGGTTAAGAACAGGCTGTATACTATTCATTTACTGGAGGTTACAATGGGATTATATGAATAAGATTAAGATAGAGTGACAAAGTTATCCCCAGATACACACCATAGTACCAAAATCAAGCAAATAATAAACCATCAGAGCACAACAAAACCAAAATTAAGGATAAGAACACTAAAAGTATTGATTAACTATTTACCTTTTTGTTGCATACAATAGTTGTTGCGGTACACATGAACCTTATGGCATGTAAAGGCAGCTGGGTGTCATCGTCGGATAAACTGTTACCATCCTTAGAAGCAGGTACGTGTGATGCAAATAAGAGAAGAGCGCGTCATGAAGATGGGTTAAGAATTGATTCTATATGAAAGGGAATATAGATGGATAGATAATTAGATATCCGTTAACTCGTCATGATGCTATCATGCTAATTGCTCATGAGTTAGTGTTCTTTACGAGTACATTTGAGAAAACATGCTTCGTGGTACTGGAGAAAATAACAATCTATTGGAACATCTTTTAAAATTATATTTTATGTTTATATTCTTTTAATTTGATAGTTTAACTGTTTAATGATTTTTGAATATACCTACTCACTGATAACAAGCAATATTACGAGTTCATCGCTCTATATAGACAAGTACAAACTCATTCGCCAATATTGTATACATAGCATGCGTTTAGAGCTCCTAAAGTATACATTTTTATACGTGCTAACTTAGATGCTCGTTCCTAGAGATGGATAAACTGAAGGACTTTTGGTAACGGGTAAATAGGAGTTTTTGTAACGTGTCGATCAAGTTTGGATTGAACTACAAACACTTAATTGTTTCATGCTTACTTAACATATCTATTAAAGTACTAAAAGTAACAACATTAGCAACCTAACAACAATCTTTCATTTTATGGAAAATTACAAGTGCATCATCAAGTGAAAAGGGGTAGTGTATCTGTGTATGTTACTGCAATAGGATCCATCTTTTTACTAGACATTTCCTTTAACAGTCCCAGTGTTTTGTTTATCTCATTAATCTTATGGTATCCATAAATTAAAACAAATAGCATCAGGATCACAAATTATATCATCAAATAAGTGTCTAGCTTCATCTACATTTCGAATCAAACAAAACAATACCCATTTATCAATGCATTGTATGTGGCGGTATTAGTTGTCGTCCCTCTTTCAACCATAAAATCAACTAGAGTACGTGAGAAACTTACCCATCCTTGTTTACAAAATAAATTTATAATCACATTGCACATATGCAAATCTAGCTAGTAAAATCTTTCGACTCAGAATATCATCCAACAACTTTTCAGGTTCTACCCGTAAGCCAAACCCATACAACCCCTGCATCAAACACATATACGTCACGACCCCCTTCCCAATCATTTCCGAAAAGAGGATACATATATAACACATGATTAAATTACAAAGACTACTAATAGTACATGTTGAAGAGGGAGTCTGGCCGGAAGACCCAAATGAAGCTCGCAATCTAAGGATGAAGATCAGCCAGTACGTCATGGAGGATGGGGTACTTCACAAAAGAGCTTACTTGGTCCCGCTGATGAGTTGTGTAGGTCCGTTACAGGCGAACTATGTGATACGGGAGATACACATGGGAGCCTGCGAGATACACTCCGGTCCGCGATCGGTGGTAGCAAAAGCCATGCGCCAAGGGTACTATTGGCCGACTATGCACCGGGATGCAAGGAACGAGATACTAAAGTGCGATTCCTGCCAAATTCACGCTCCAGTACCGAAACTTCCAAAGACTAAGCTGACCCCCATCATGGCCCCATAGCCCTTCTACCAGTGGGGGATGGATATAGTGGGTCCCTTACCCTCGACAGCAGGAAAGGTCAAGTTCCTCCTAGTAGCCATTGATTATTTCACTAAATGGATTGAAGCTAAACCATTAGCAAGGATAACTAGGAAATACGTCAAAAGGTTTGTATGGGACAACATAGTCTGTCGCTTTGGCCTACCAGCCGTCATTGTCACAGACAATGCCAAGCAGTTTGTGGACAATCCCTTCAAAAGCTGGTGCGAAAAACTAGACATTAAACAAATCAATACTGTCATGGCTCACCCTCAGGCCAACGGACTAGTGGAACGGGCGAACAAGAGTTTGATGTCAGGAATCGAGGCAAGGTTAGGATGGACCAAATCCAGATGGGTGGATGAATTATCGAATTTCCTATGGGCACACCGGACGTCCCTCAAAACGAGCAATGGAGAAACGCCTTCCAGTCTGACCTATGGGAGTGAAGCAGTCATACCGGCAGAAATAGGCATGCCGACACACAAGACAAGGGTGATAAGGGAAGGCCTGAACGAAGAAGACCCTCGTCGCATGGAGGATCTGAACGAGAAGGAAATACGCCTCAACCTTGACCTACTATAGGAAGGAAGGGAAGAAGCTGCGGTAATGGAAGCCAGATATAAGACAAAGATGGAGAAATACTACAACCGGAAGGTGCGTCTAGCTACCTTCAAACCAGAGGATTTCATGTACCGGAAGAATGAAGCAAGTAGAGCTAAAGATCAGGGCAAGCTAGGACCAAAGTGGGAAGGACCCTAGCGGATAGTCGAAGCACACCTCAATGGATCCTACAAGTTTGAGACGATGGACGAACAGGAAGTGCCCCGGAAGTGGCACGCCATTAACTTAAGAAAATGTTTCTTATAAAATATACTTTGATGTTATGTAAGCCTACGAGCCTTCACTTTTATTTCATAAAAAATGACATATTCCCCTACCAATAACGGAGGAGGAAAATTTTCCCACATTATGTTTACACGACAGGGAGGTCCCGGCAGAGACTAGCTACCTCCGACCGAAGGATCAAAAGCCCCGTACTTATGACTACTATACCTCCGTAAGTGCAACGATACTAGGGAAGGCCCATGTACCATTCGGTAAGGCAACTGCATACCCCAAAATAATGCTAAGTCATTAAGGGATGAGCCTCGGCGTACACGCCCTAACTGCCCGCAGATACCCCGAAGGCGTGACGACGCCAGGGATGAGCCCCCAGGTGTATTCACCAACAGGTGATAACAATGTACATATACAGAAATAAATCATACATGCAAACACAATTCAAAAATCCCATCCGGATTCAAGGATGGTTAAAATATATTACGAGCATCAGCCGTAAGCATCGTCTGGATTATACCATTCGACAAGCACATATAAAAATAAACACACAAATACATCACGAGGCATGCAAGCCCATAGCGACACCAAATTGCACAATTGTTTAAGTTACAGACATCAAAAGAGATAAAGCGACAAACAACTGATCATGACCCGGAGGTACCACCTCCGAAGTAGCCCCAGTCCCTTCGGGAAGCACATTCATCAGATCAGCTAAGGGTAGGTAGTAGGAGCTTCTGATCTTCTCGATATAAGGGAAGGATCTTGTGAACATTGCATCATAAGCAGCGGTGAATCCTTCGACAACCTTCATGTCAAAGTCCTTCTGAGTGGCTAAGATCTCGTTCACCTGCTGCTCCTGTACGACCCTCCTTTATACCGTCCAACCACCCAGAATCAATGGCAGCATTGAACACATCTCCCCACGCTTTCATGTACTCAGTACTCCCGTGCAAACGACGAACAACCGCCGGGACCAGCTCCTTCACATAATTAAACGGTAACATTTCTTCCTGTCCGGCTTTAATGGCACACCTCTGCATGTCATCTCTCCTCCGACTCCTCCAGCTCAGAAGTCTTCTTCTTCAAAGCCTCTTCTAAAAATTTCACCTTGTTTCCCTGCTTCTCATCCTTGGCCCTTAACTCACCCACTTCTCTCTCCAAAGTCGCCAGTCTCGCTCCCATTTCCTCTTCCTTTTTACCATA
Source organism: Chrysanthemum makinoi (assembly GCA_910596185.1). Taxonomy (NCBI): domain Eukaryota; kingdom Viridiplantae; phylum Streptophyta; class Magnoliopsida; order Asterales; family Asteraceae; genus Chrysanthemum; species Chrysanthemum makinoi. Next base: position 88,922,280 of record OU343220.1, on the reverse strand, counting down.
ATCTTTGTTGGGAATAATCTGTTACCACTGATAGTTGTGGAAGATACTGCTTGGATTACACTAGCAGTGGAAATGTATTACCACTGCAGGTACATTATTACCACTGCTATTAGATAATGGTTAGGAATACGTGTCTAGATAAGTATAGAAAAGATCTTGTGTATATTCTATATTGTTAGCTTTATACTTATCTTGTAAAGGACTCCTTGTACTATAAAAGGAGGTCCTAGGTCATTGTCTGAGGTACTAACTTACGTACTTACTTATCTATGTACAAAGGCTTCAAGGTGTAACCCTAGTGATAAGCAAGATCACTCGTATTATTCATTAATAACATTGGAGCTTAAGTTTTGTGTTTAATCTGTGTTTACATACAATCCGTCTTCTAAAGTATTACTAAGTAAATTCCGCGTGCTTATTAATATAATACAAAATATCATTGACACAAGGTGTGTGTCCAGGTCCATCAAGTGTTATCAGAGCGAAGGTTCTGATATTTTTTTAGAAGATCCAAGGAATAAGCTTAACCTACTCACTCAATTCAATGGAGATGGAAAACAACCAGTCCAACTCTTCTACACCAAGACTTCCTAAGCTCAAATTTAATGAGTTTGAGATGTGGAGGATACTGATTGAGCAATACTTCCTCATACAGGACTATGCTCTTTGGGAGATCATCCAAACTGGTGATTCTTTCAAGTCTGTGTCGAAGACTCAGAAGGTTGGTGACATGATGTGGTGACAGTGCGTGCCTGAATCTAGTGTTGAAAAAGCACTAAGGAAGAATGATCTTAAGGCTAGAAGTTTGTTGCTGATGACTCTTCCTAGAGACCAAATCATAGCGTTTAGCAAGTTCAAGACTGCTAAAGAACTTTTTGAAGAGATTTGCTCAGTGTTTGGTGGTAATGATGCTACAAAGAAGACACAAAAGACATTGTTAAAGCAAAGTTATGAAAACTTATCTGCTTCAAGCAATGACTCACTTGATAGCATCTTCACCAAACTTCAGAAGATTGTTACACAATTGACTGTGTTTGGCATTGAGGTAGAAAAGGAAGACCTTAATTTGAAGTTTCTAAGAAGTTTGCCTTCAAAGTTTCAAACAAATGTTACTGTCTGGGAAAACAAAGCATATATTGAAACAATGAAGCTCAATGATCTTTACAACAACTTTAAACTCATTGAACAAAGACTGAAGAAGGTTGGGAAACTTAGTACAAGCTCAAGCAGCTTGGCTTTGATGTCAACCTCTGTTGACAGTGATGATTCTAAAGATGACAGTGATGATGATATTGCCACTGCTGGTTCTACAGTTTCCACTGAAAATGTTAGTGTTACCACTGCAGGTTCAAAGAAGAAGATTGTCGGTATTGGGGATCCTACCTTTTATGCTTTTATCTCCACTCAAGTTAATGGCTCTATATTAACTCATGAAGACATAGAGCAAATTGATGAAGATGACTTGGAGGAGATAGATATAAAATGGCAAATAGCTCTTCTTAGCATGAGAGCTAGGAAATTCTACAAGAAGACTGGCAAGCCTATTCACATCAATGGTAGTGAAACTGCAGGCTTTGATAAGAAGAAAGTGGAGTGTTTTAACTGCCACAAGTTGGGACACTTTGCTAGAGAATGTAGAAGACCAAACACCAAGGACAACAGGTCTACTTGGTACAAGAAAAAGAAGGAACCAACTGTGGAAGAACCAAAGGAAATGTTGGCTATCGATGGTGTGAGCTATGATTGGAGTTTCATGGCTGATGATCAAGAAGAAGAACATTCAGACGCTGCTCTTGTTTCTACTGAATTTGCTCTCATGGCTTTCTCTGACTCTGAGGTACAAAACTTTGAAAGTTGTTCTAAAACATGTAGGGTTGCTAGAGAAGTTGAAAGGCTTAATGATTTATATTCTAATGAAAGACAAGAGTTGTATACTGCTAATTATACTGTGTCTAACCTTAGGAGAGCTATAGCTGTATTGGAAAAATAGCTAGAGCACTATCAAGAAAATGAGTCAAAATATAATGATGATATGATTCTTCTTAGAAGAGAGGTAGAACATACAACATCTGTGAATGTAGCATACCAAGAAGAGTTTGAAAAACTTAAAAAGAAAAATGAAAATGTCAATTTAACTTTAGACACATGTTATCATCAGTCTAAGTCAATTGATAAAATTTGGAATGTGTGGAAAACTAGAAAGGGGGGTTGAATAGTTTTACCAATTTAAAACTTCCTTTTAAATATTTAGATCGACTTATGTCAATCTATTTGGTTGTTTATGTTGGACGTTGATAGATAGATATATAAATGTGTAATGAAAGATAAAGAGTAAGAAGCACATCACCACGACACAAGTTATTTATAGTGGTTCGGCTACAAGGACACCTTCCTTGCCCTACTCCACTCCCCGAGTCACCTACTCGAGAGTTCGTAAGCACTACACCAACTCCTTATGGCGGAGAAGCCTTCACAACGTCGCTTAACCTTTTTCCGGTACAAATCTAAATACCGAGTTCTTTCACACCAAGGTGAACCACACCTAACACAATGTCGCCTACCCTTTATACGGTGCTAGGCTAACCACCGAGTTCTTTCACACCAAGGAAAACTAATCCCATCACAACGTCGCCTACCCTTTATTAGGTACTAGGCTAAGCACCTAGTTCCATTACTATGGAGGAACTACTACCCTTCACAACACAACACCTAATATCAAGGAGATCAACTCCTTGTTACACCATCATCAAGGATATCACCATCCTTGGAAATAAATAAAAACTTATATGTATAACGATGCACTTCATCGATTATACGACCTAGACATTTTTCCCAAATGTGATTTGATTTGATTCTTTGGCATTCTTCACTAATGCCTTTGACACAACGCTTGGCACCCTTTACTAATGCCTTTGTCTTGACACCTTTAGCATTCTTCACTTATGCTTTGACACGGAAGATGAGCACCTTTCACTAATGCTTTCATCTTGACACTTTCGGCATTCTTCACTAATGCCTTCGACCCAACATCTATGGAGAAAGGAAGAACTTATCAACAAGAGAACCTTAGTTGTCTTGATGATGACGAAGCATGGCAACTTATGGACTTGAGCTTGCTCGTCTTCAAGAAGTGGTGCTCTTGCCTTTAAGAGGAACCTAGAAGATCACACAAAAGCAAAAGACAAACTACATAGATCACTTGGATCTGAGGTTAGAGGGTTAGAATACTTGGGGAAGTATGTGTGTAAAAACATGAGTAGAAATGAAGAAATGGCTCTCTATTTATAGAGAAAATTCTCTACTGTTCCCCGGATCCCAAGGATCCCTTTCACTTGGGATCCGGCTAGCACAAAGCTAGGTATCTGTGGAACGCTCCTCTTTGCCCATGGGTATTTTTGGTTATGGGTCATGGGTTATGGGTTGATCCATGGTTTTCTTTCTAGATACAATGAACTTGGTTAAGTGGTATATATAAAACCATGGGTTATGGGTCAATACCATTTGCTAGTTTTTACCCATTTAGTATATATTTGTTTTTACCCATTTAGTATATACTTGTTTTTACCCATTTTAATATACTTAGTTTAAGCATATGCTAACCCAATATGTAAACACTAGTTGTTGTACATATGTATCTAAATCATAAAATCACTTATACGTGTTTTAGTATTTTATGTGAAAACGAATGTGTTAGGAACTATTAACTCAAACTATTTATTCTATTTCTATTTCGTTAAAATGATTTTACGCTTGTTATCGACAAAACATTAGAAGATCGTAAAATATAAATAAACGTTTTTATTACTTATTTGTATTAACAATCTCCCCCTTTTTGTTGATGACAAAACATAAAATTATTTTAAGAAAAAGCTAAAACTCGTAAAAGTTTGAATTTGTAGTTTTTACTTTCTTCTTCCCCTTTTTGTCGAAACAAAAAGTGTTAAAAGAAACTAACACAATTTTTATAAGAAAAGGTGTGTAAAAAAAATGTAAAGAGAGCAAGTGACGGGAGTGGTACTCGTCTTAACTCCCCCTTGACGAGTCCATCCCTTTGAAAGGGCGTCAAGGACATGACGTAAAATAAACTAAGTGTGTTTGCAAATATGTTTGCAAATGGTTCGTCCAAATGATGACAACGTGCTCCCCCTTGAAGATTGCAAAGTTGCAATGGGGTGTCATGAAGTATAGTCCAAAATCGGATTAAGTTGCAAATGTTTTTGCAATTTCGTTTGACACAAAGCTCCCTCTAGCTTTATGGTGTGAAATTCTTCATGTGTTATTTTGAAAATCTACAAAGTAAAGGTTAGAAAACAAGAGTATAATGCATAATTTCCTGCAAATAAAACTCAAGTTAGTAGAAATTAGTGTTTTTGTACCACGGATCCCACGGTTCCCTTCATGGAGGGATCTGTCTAGGTGTTTTTGAGGGATCCGGCTATCTGATGACAGTTTCTTCAGCAGTGAAGAAATATCAAGCAATGCTAATGAGGAAATGAGATATATGTACAATGTAACAAGCACAACTCACAAAATAATCATAGCATATAAGTATTCATTCAATAAAACAAGAGATGATCAACCAAATCTCTAAAACTAAGAGAATGAACTATTCATACAAGCGCTACTAATGCTAATAAGTTAACCAATCATTAGATTTCAACTAAAAGCTTAATGACGATAAATGATGAGATGAGTTTTCCTAAACATTCTAAATTTGAGCTTGATGTTCATGTATCAATCTTTCTAGTTCATGTATCAATCTTTTTGCATGTTTACAATGATAGCAATCATTGTCATGGTTTTGAGTTTCTTGAAGTGGAAGTTCAAGTGAAGTGGGTTGAGGATCTTCAAATGAAGGAGGATTTGGTGGAGGCTCATTACGTGATGGCTCTACAATGTTTGAGGGTGGAGGTAAAGAAGCATCAACTTCCATGTGGTCGGGTGGTTGCCTTTGATGTCTTCTCATAATCCAAAATGGACTATTGGGAGGAATGATAGAGTTTACTTTTGGAGCAAGTGTTGATTCAACACTTTGATTTTGTTCCTCAAACTTTTCAAGTGAATTTGCTGGTAATGGTGAAAGATGAGATGGCCAAGAAGGTAAATCTTCTACATTGTGAGAGTGTGGAGATGATTGTAAGGTGGCTCTAGGCACTAATGATGTTGGTTGAGTTGTGGAGGGTATGTTTGGTATAGTAGAACTAGGTGATGAAATCCTAGTGGGAACACTCTTCTTGGGAATTAGTTTGGTTGGTTTCCTTGGTGTGGGAGAAATCCTAGTATTGGAGGACTTAACCGGAGATGATTCGGTTGAGGAAACTTCATGTATGATTCTAGCAAGTTTCTTGGGTGGTTCTTGAGTGGATGAGTTAGCACTAGGAGCCTTTCTCATGATGAAATGACTAAAGGAAATGGTTTGCAATTGCTAATGATTGTGTTTGTGTTTGATGACTAAAGTGTTTTTAGCAATATGGCTTATAAAGGGAAGAACTTGGCAATTGCATTTAAGACTTAATCCACTAATGTTCTTGGAAATGTGATGATTAACATGCACAAGGTTGAGATTCAGAGTTTCACTGATCTAGGAATTCATTTAAGATGAGATGGAGTGTTTGAGTTAGGAAGTTGAGTTGAAACGATTGTTTTAGCAATGTTTGACACAAACTGTCACCCGGATCCCACGGTTCCCTCTTTGGAGGGATCCGGCTAGGCTATTCCTAGGGATCGGCCTCGCTAGCTATGACAGGTTTGAAATGAGGTTTCTAGGAGCTAAAGCCTATCTTATTTTGAGTGTTTCAGATCTCCTAAGTGTTTTAGGATGAGAGGATACTTGAATGATCAAAGATAATAAGTGTTATAGCAAATGATTGTTTCTTATGGAAAGGAGATGGGACAAGATGACTACCAATGAATGTCCAAGGATAACACTAAGAGTTTTGTGGTGTTAAGTCATAATAAATGATCCTAGTGATCATATTTAAGCTTGAGGTAAAAATTAAAAAAAAAATCTTAAAAATCACAAGAATTGAAAAAGATAATTTTTGTATCACTTTGAGATAAAAATGGTTGGAAACAATTTCCTAAAATTGTTTAATTTGTCCACTGTTTTGAAAGATGAGAAACATTTTGTGAGTTATTGAGGCGGAAATATGGTAAGCTTTGATGTGTTGATAAATCAAGAGGCATTTTGACTAAGATTTTAAGTAAGCCTTTAGTGAGTCTAAGCCTTTCTCATCCTTGAAATGGTTCTAGTTGGATTCTAAAATCATATGTTTAGCTAATGAGATGTTATCTAGAAAGTTATCTTGATGCAAGAAATGTTGAATTGCTGATCTGATGTCACGGATCCCACGGTTCCCTCAAGGAAGGGATCCGGCTAGGCTAATCCTTGGGATCCGGCATCTCCAGATCGAATCTACACAGAAATGATGTGCAGATTTTGCACACTAATAAATCTATAAGTAAAGCAATAGGAACAAGCATGTCATCACAAAACACCACTTATAAAAGTATGATAAAGTAACAATATCCATATTTCCATAAACCAAAAGAACTAACACGTAATCATCCAAACATAAAATAAACGAAAATAAGCACAATCCTATTGTCTCTTTCGTCAATCCTTTCTTTTCCTTTTTGACGGCTTAGTGAAGTTGTAAGCGAGGTTTTGAATCATGCCCTCAATTGTTTAAATTCACGGTCTCGTTTGGAATGGTTGGCAGTTGTTCGTGGTATTCAAGGATTTCTAATTTGATGTTGGCTACGGGGTCGACATCTTCCTCATCTTCTTCTTCTTCTTCACCGGTCGAGGAGTTCGAGAGAGCTTTAGGTTTCTTTCCATTGAACTTGAAGCGTTTACAGGGTATTTTGGTAAGAGGTACCATTACATGATCGGCAAGGAAATGATCATTGTTGATAGGGGATGGTTGCAATGCACTAACATACTTACAAAGTCGTGTTAAGAGCATACCATAAGGAAGTACCATGTTGGAAGCTTTGAATACCCCAGCCATTATCCTTACCATGTAATAGGCGAGATTAAATGGCTTTTGGTGGATAAGACAATAGATCATTTGCACAAGACATGCGTTTGGATGATCTTTGTTTCCAACTAGACTTATGACTTTTTCCCTAAGGATTTCTTCCCATTTTTTAAACATGGGATGGATTTCAAAAAGTTCAATTTGAAAGGGATTGCGGTGAATGAGCTTCTTGTTTCGGTCGAAACGGGATTGGTCGGCTCTTATTTTGAAAATGGTGTCTCGGATGGTTTCGGGTTCATCAAGAGGAGTATGGTACATTGGTTTAGGATCGAGTGCAAGGTTTTGAGTGTTAATTGCCCAATCTTGAGAGTACATACAAATTCTTTCACAAGGAATGTGAAGAATTTGAGCAAAGGTGTTGAGAGGAAGAGAGAAGTTTTGTTTATTGATGATGAAAGCGATTGAAATGCTATCATCGACGTTTCGAATGATCCTAATGCTTCTATAAAATTCAAAGATAAAGATCGGAAAAATTTGTTCATCAATGTCAAGAAGACAATCAAAATTGATTGCCGAGAAGACTTGACGAATGTCGGTATCTTCAAGGAAACATTCCTTGATTACACGACCTTCGTGGATAAGTCGTTTTCGAGCTTTTGAAGACCTTCTATCGATTTTTGAGAATTCCTCATTACGATAATAATGAGTAAGATAGTGAACGGTATCATGATGATCTTGTTGAGTAGCTTTAGGCATGGTTGGTCCTAAAAACACAAATTTTTCAATTATGTAAAATTAGTTTTGGTGGGTTTATGGTTTTGATTTGTATTAACAATGTTGTGGACACAATGTGATCTTAGTTATGTTAAAATCCCCTTTTCATGATTACTTTTGAAAACCCTAATTAAAGTAGTTGATTAGAGATTTGTGAAACCATAAACCCTAGAATTAGGATGATGAGAATTAGAACAAGTTAATGTAATTACTTACAATGGTGTTCCTTGAAGGAATACTTGAGATAATGGAATCCAATGAGGATGAAATCTGGTGTATTGTGTTATGTGAATAGAGGAAAAAAGATCAGTGGTGACTTTTTGCGTATAGCTAGTTACTGTTCAACGGTTTCCCGGATCCCTTGTATTGGGATCCCTAGTACAACTAGAGGGATCCACCACTGTGGAACGAAAAAAGGGTTGTTTGGCATTATTTTTGTAGTAGGCTTATAACTAGCTTAAAGAAGAATAGTTTGGAAGTATTAGATGAGGATTGTTTACGGATGACGGGTTTTGATGAATCACATATCGAGGGTTCATATGTGACAACGGTGTTAGTTTGACGAATCAAGAGGAATACCATTCCTGATGATGAGAAATACGAAGAGGTGACGAAAGAGACTTCTTTATGATGCTAGTAATTTTTAAACAAAGAAAACTATGAAACCAGTTAAACTCATGTAACATATCTAATGAAAAGTAAAACATACCTTTATGCATCTTGGTTTGGCGTAATACCAAAAATACTTCATGAGCTTTTAAAGTAATCCTTTGTACTTGGTGTACGCAAGTTGTGATTACTTTTTAGATCCTTCCTTGAATGTTGACTTCATTATTCTTTGAATAGAGATGAAGATTTTTAGAGAGATTCTAGCATGAAGATTTCTTAAAAAAAATTTGTTAGAGTGATCTATCAATGTCCAACACAATGATTTAAAAGAAATATGACCCTTAAAGAAAATCCTTCTTTGTAGTTTTCAAACATACACGGATCGTATCAAGTCTTTAAAGTACAACAAACTTTAAGAGACTTGGTAACGAAGCTCTGATGCCAATTGTGGCTAACTAGAATGGGGGGTTGAATAGTTTTACCAATTTAAAACTTCCTTTTAAATATTTAGATCGACTTATGTCAATCTATTTGGTTGTTTATGTTGGACGTTGATAGATAGATATATAAACGTGTAATGAAAGATAAAGAGTAAGAATCACATCACCACGAAACAAGTTATTTATAGTGGTTCGGCTACAAGGACACCTTCCTTGCCCTACTCCACTCCCCGAGTCAACTACTCGAGAGTTCGTAAGCACTACACCAACTCCTTATGGCGGAGAAGCCTTCACAACGTCGCTTAACCTTTTTCCGGAACAAAGCTAAATACCGAGTTCTTTCACACCAAGGCGAACCACACCTAACACAACGTCGCCTACCCTTTATACGGTGCTAGACTAACCACTGAGTTCTTTCACACCAAGGAGAACTAATCCTATCACAACGTCGCCTACCCTTTATTAGGTACTAGGCTAAGCGCCTAGTTCCATTACTATGGAGGAACTACTACCCTTCACAACACAACACCTAATATCAAGGAGATCAACTCCTTGTTACACCATCATCAAGGATATCACCATCCTTGGAAATAAATCAATACTTATATGTATAACGATGCACTTCATCGATTATAAGACCTAGACATTTTTCCCAAATGTGATTTGATTTGATTCTTTGGCATTCTTCACTAATGCCTTTGACACAACGCTTGGCACCCTTTACTAATGCCTTCGTCTTGACACTTTTAGCATTCTTCACTTATGCTTTGACACGGAAGATGAGCACCTTTCACTAATGCTTTCATCTTGACACTTTCGGCATTCTTCACTAATGCCTTCGACCCAACATCTATGGAGAAAGGAAGAACTTATCAACAAGAGAACCTTAGTTGTCTTGATGATGACGAAGCATGGCAACTAATGGACTTGAGCTTGCTCGTTTCTTCAAGTGGTGATCTTGCCTTTAAGAGGAACCTAGAAGATCACACAAAACAAAAGACAAACTACATAGATCACTTAGATCTGAGGTTAAAGGGTTAGAATACTTGGGGAAGTATGTAAAAACAGTAGAAAGGAAGAAATGGCTCTCTATTTAGAGAAAATTCTCTCTCCCCCCGGATCCCACGGATCCCTTCCACTTGGGATCCGGCTAGCACAAAGCTAGGGATCCGTGGAATGCTCCTCTTTGCCCATGGGTATTTTTGGTTATGGGTCATAGGTCATGGGTTATGGGTTGATCCATGGTTTTCTTTCTAGATACAATGAACTTGGTTAAGTGGTATATATAAAACCATGGGTTATGGGTCAATACCATTTGCTAGTTTTTACCCATTTAGTATATACTTGTTTTTACCCATTTAGTATATACTTGTTTTTACCCATTTTAGTATACTTAGTTTAAGCATATGCTAACCCAATATGTAAACACTAGTTGTTGTAAATATGTATCTAAATCATAAAATCACTTATACTTGTTTTAGTGTTTTATGTGAAACGAATGTGTTAGGAAACTATTAACTCAAACTATTTACGTATTCTATTTGTTTCGTTAAAATGATTTTACGTTTGTTATCGACAAAATATTAGAAGATCGTAAAATATAAATAAACGTTTTCACGACTTATTTGTATTAAATTTAATGTCAAAATACAAAGTAAAGTTAAGTATGGGTTATTATAATACAGTGCCTCCACCATTAAGAGGTGTTCCATCACCTCCAGGTATAGATTTAGCTCATACAGGCTTAGAAGAGTTTCAGGATCTTGAACGTGAATATGGTCCTCTTAAGAACTCATTTGGAAAAACTGAGGGAGCACAGCTTAAGAAAGCGATGTTTTGAAAGTGCTAGTGACTCATCAGTTGTTGATGAGAATGTTAACAAGAATGAAGAGACTTCTATCCCAAAAGTTGTTAATACTGTTACAGAGGAACCTAGGACACCGTTATAAACCTAGATCAACTTAAAGGTATGCTGAGATGTATAGAAACGCCTACGCTCCTAGGGGTAAACAGAGGAGTTGGAATCATGTTAAATCTCAACAACTAGGTAGTGACTTTGTGATGTACAATAAGGCATGCTATATCTGTGGTAGTTTTGATCATTTACATGCTTATTGTGACTATCATGTCGGGAGAAGGGAAGTCCATGGGAATAAAAAGGAGTCTAACATGTTTCAAAAATATGTACACCCTAATCCTCATTGCAAAATGGTCCCAAGAGCAGTTCAACTAAGAAGTAGCCTCAAATCCTTTGGTTACCCGCAGAAAACCGTTAATCGCCACCCTAAGTCAAATTGCTAGCAGCAAAGTCCAAAACAACTTTTCAAAACTGCGACAAACAGGGGAAAGAACTTAATAATAAGGTTCATTATAACCAACAGTGGGTACCTAAAATCAAACCAAAAGTTACCACTGCAAGGGTTGTAAACAAGAAAAGGGGGGACATGGGCAATGCTGTGAAGGCCTCAGCACGTTGGGAATGGAAACCTAAAGGAACTACCTCTACAACCAATCCCAATGGTGTATCAATGACCTTTGATAGATTTAACTATATTGATACACGAGGCAGATCCAAGTCAATCATGGCTTGGGTCCCCAAAAGAAACTAACTCTTTACTTTTATGTGTAGGAACATCAAAGGACGAAAAGATCAGATCAAGGATATACAGATAGTGGGTGTTCAAGGCACAGGACTGGCAACAAGTCCTATCTCTCAGATTTTGAACATTATGATGGACAGTATGTCAGCTTTGGTAATGAAGTTAATGACACAATAAGTATGATGCAAGAACTCTAAATAAAAATGGAAATAGAGATATTTCAATTCAAACAAAAGAGTCATTACATCCAAAAGAGAGTGTCAACAACCACAATCAAAACACAAAAGATAACTTCCTAGATTCCTACACCCTACATCAGCTACTCCATTGGCTTCTTGCCTTTGCCCACATAGTCATGCTTGTTTTTCTGTGCTCTCTTCCTTTTGTTTTCAAAGGTGGATTGCATTCTTGGACAAGGAAGACCAAGAACTTGTGGACGAGGCTTTGGTAGCATTGCAGACTTCGTTGGTATGGATATCTGCTTCATGTTGGAGATAGCTGTTTCCAGTGCTTTTGTAAGAGCTCTTGGCAATTCTTTGGCCATGGAATAGGTCTCATCATTCGTCTCATCATCCTCTGATGAGCTGGAGTAAAACTCAAGAGATGGTGCAGGTTTAGCAGCAGGTACACGCTTGGCAGTCTCTTTAGTGTACTTCTTGGATGAAGTGCTTCCAGCCCATGATGGAAAGTATCCAGCCCATCCTGATGCCTCTGAGGAAGTTTCTGACTCGATCACATACTCTTCTTCTGAATCAGAGGAGATGTTAATGGTGTTGGAAGGATTGCTCATGATTATATTTAGGGATGTTGTGTGTTTGAATGTGCTTTGATGAAGATTACAATACGCCAAGCCTCCTTATATAGACAAAGTCAGTTACAAGGGTTAATTAATGAGTATATTTACTTTTTCCTATTTTGGTAGGTTAAAGAGTAAATATAGATATTATCGGGTTGACTTTGGAAGATATTTTTTTTGGATAGTGGCTTGGTTAAAAGTAACTTTGGTTAAGAACAAGTTGGTTATTCCTATCCCATGTAGATACATAACCAAGCATAGATGGGAGTTGATCTTAAAAGGTGTATAACTGAGATACACAACAAATGGTTATTGATTCACCATGTCTAATCTACATAAGAATCAACTAGTCCAGAGCAAACGGCTACTGGTAAAGACTTGTCAAATCCGTTTATGGTTGATAGTTTACCAAAAACTATATGGTTATCAACTCACCATATTCTTTATGATTAAGAGTTGGCTAGTCCATAGCAAACGGCTCATGGTAAAGACATATCAAATCTGTTGATAGCTGGTAGTTTGCTAAAAACTATGATAAGAGCAGTCTAGTTTTCATATGTTTTTCTTTACCATTGCTCTTTGAAATTTTTGTGAAAAATTACCACTGCTAGTTCACAGTTTCCATTGATAGTGTTATTTTACCACTGTTGTTCTAGCCGTTACAACTGTTGTGTCAGTAACAAATTTTTTACTAGCCGTTGTAGAAAAATTGTTTTCCAAATATATAGGGTAACTTCTAGAGAATTATCTACTTTCCTATTTGATATTTATCCTCTAAAGATAAATACTTTCCTTAGATAATTTTTCTTGCGCTACACTCTTAAACCCTACCTTTATATATCTTTTGTCTCAATTGGCTAGTTGTTCCTTCAATTATTACTGACATAATATCGTTTTTCATCAAACGTTTCTATGGCACCATTAAAATTTGCAGATGAGCACAACCAAGTGGCCTACCTACAAAAGTCAAACGAGAAGAGTGGCCCACAATCTATATCTCTCAAATCAAACAGTTTTGGACTTCTGCTCAGTCCATAACACTTGAGAATAGAGATACACATGAAACAGTGGATGCTCTACGAGCCACTGTGGATGGGGTAACTATTGATGTTATTGAGGCATCCTTGAGGAGAGTTCTCCAATTGGGTGATCTCAATTGTATCATCACATTACCTATGCCAGAAATACATGATACTTTATCATCCATGGGGTATGATACCACTGATAAAAAAGCTACTTTCAAAAAGTGGTTTTGTCCCCCATGGAGATTTTTGATACATACTCTTTTACATTGTCTTAGTCCAAAGAAAACATCTTATGAGCAATTTAGTTCAACCATGGCTTACCTTTTGGTTTGTCTAGCCACTGATAAGATTTTTAACTGGTCAAAATATATTTTTACAAGTATGACTAGCAATGTAAAGAGTTCAACAAAATTTTTAATGTATCCAAGGTTTGTGCAAGCAGTGCTAAATGAGTTTCAACTGCAACCCCATACAAATGTTTATAAAATCAGTTGCCTCAAGCCTAAAGTTTTTCAAAATAAGAACAAAGATGGCAACATGATTTTTACACCTCTCTTTCCTCAAATGCTTGCAAAGATTTCACCTGAACAAAACTCACTCATAATTAATGTTCCAAACATTGATTATACTCCACCAGTTTCTCACACCTATGAGAGAAGGTCTAAACAGTCAACTCCTCTCATTACAACACAACATGTTTCTGAACCTTTTGGTCTAGGAACAAGCAGTGGTGGTTTTAGACTTCAATCTAGTCCACCTAGGGAGGAATCTGAGCCATTGCCCCATGATTCACCTCTCCCAACAGGTCACACAGTTGGAAGTTATGAGGGCAGTGGGCAACAAATGGAATTGATGGTTTTGTGTACCAAATTAGCCAAGCAGATTGAATCTCTACAGAAGGACCTGGCACATGTCAAGAAGCAGCATGCCAGGGATATTAAACACTTAAAAGAGGAGATTCAGACCTTGAAGGAAGAGTTGCAGGGGTTGAAAAAGCAAAGGAAAACTGCAAAGTTGGTGATCTCATCTTCATCCTCACCTAATGGTGGTGATTCCGCTGGTTTTGATCAAGCTTTGGGAAATTCTCCCAAATAGGGGACGAAAACAGGTGCTGAAACTCAGGGGAGGAAAATTGATTTTGAAGATGAAGGTGTTTCTAGTAAAGGTGCAGAGGAAGCTGATACTCAAGAAGAGCAACTAGAGCAAGATATTTTCTGTACTGCAACTGATTTTACCACTGATCCAATTTCCACTGCAGAGCCAAATATTCTCACTGATGAACATAACGTTGCCACTGCAAGTGAAGAAATTGATAAACAGAAGAAAGATAAAGGTAAAACATCTATGGAAAGTGAAGAGCAACCTGGAAGAAAGATTTCAAAGAAAGAACAAGTTCAGATTGCTCATGATAAGGAAGTTGCTAAAAAGATATATGAAGATGAAGTTGCTAAAAAGAAAAAGCTTGAAGAATTGGAAGTTGTAAGCTTTATGGAGGCTAAAAGGCTGGATGGATTGGAAAATCCAATTTCCACTGTTCAACCTACAATATTAAGAGAGAAGACTCCAGAGTTCAGCTATATACCTACTGAAGAAGAAATTGATTTCTTGATTGCACATGATCCAATAATCAAGAAAAAGGCAATTGACCTTGTAGCTGATAAATCTTTAACTGTAGAACAAAGAACTGCACAGTTAAACGATTTTATACAGATGAAGAATAATCAAGCACTTCAAGAGGCTATTGTTTTAGTCAAGAAAGGCCAAAAGAAACCAAGACAACCAACTAAGGCTCAAGTTATTGCATACATGAAGACTTATTGTTGCAATGTTGGTGGTTGGAAGAGACATCAATTCAAAGGAATGTCTGATGATAAAGTTGAAAGTATCTACTACAGAGTTCAAAGATTTGATAAAGATTTCATTCCAATGGATTTTGAAGAAGAAACAATAAGGTTTCCTGGATTGAAGAGAAAGGCCAAAGAAAGTGATTCTCAAACTGTTAAGAAGACAAAGGTTGCTGAAGAACAAGAAGTTCCTACTGAGAAATTCACTGAAGAACAACTGACTGGAATGATTGTGATAGAAGAAGAAGATTTTTATCCAGAACCACTGCAAGTTAGACATCCTATCATTGATTGGGAGGTTTACACTGCTAGCAATTTTGTTCCAACATGGAAGATCACAAGGCTAGGTGGTGCAACATCCTCATTCATTCAATTTGAAAATCTCATCAAAGCCTATGACAGAGATGATCTTGACAAATTATGGAAGTTAGTTCAAGAAAGGTTTGATGCTCAAGATCTCAAAGATATGAAGGAGATGCAGTTATAGGTTAATCTTAGAAGGCTCTATGACTCAGATGTTAATGATGATTTCTGGAAATTCTCATGTACATGTCCTGGTACTAAATGGTTTTACTATGACTCATGTGAAGTTCACCATGTTTCTACAGCAAATGGTGTAGATGCATTCATGCTTGCTGAGAAAGAATATCCACTCAGAGCTGGAACTCTCACAGTAATGTTATGTACAACTATAAGAGTTTATGAAGAAAATGAGAAGGTCAGAGCATTGTTACATAGGCTTCAAGATCAATGTTCAAGAGCTATTCAGAAGTTAAGGAAGAAGTGAAGTGTTTGGTTGAATTCCCCAAATCCTGGAAGATAATGCAGATTGAAGAAACTTATTGATTTGCAGAGAAATCATAAGTTTAGGGGAGGATTGTTGGGAATAATCTGTTACCACTGATAGTTGTGGAAGATACTGCTTTAATTACACTAGCAGTGGAAACTTATTACCATTGCTGGTACATTATTACCACTGCTATTAGATAATGGTTAGGAAAACGTATCTAGATAAGTATAGAAAAGATCTTGTGTATATTCTATATTGTTAGCTTTATACTTATCTTGTAAAGGACTCCTTGTACTATAAAAGGAGGTCCTAGGTCATTGTCTTAGGTACTAACTTACGTACTTACTTATCTACTTACAAAGGCTTCAAGGTGTAACCCTAGTGATAAGCAAGATCACTCGTATTATTCATTAATAATATTGGAGCTTAAGTTTTGTGTTTAATATGTGTTTACATACAATCCGTCTTCTAAAGTATTACTAAGTAAATTCCGCGTGCTTATTAATATTATACAAAATATCATTGACACAAGGTGTGTGTCCAGGTCCATCAATCTTGATAAATTCTCTGAAGAGCTTGATGGTCTTTGGCAAGTTGCTCGTTGTCACTAATCTGAACACGAAGACCGTTCTAGGTCTCGGAAAGCTGAGATTCAAGACCGGAGCAAGAGGAGTGCGCTTTGTAGAGTTCCGCATAGTGATGACTCAGGCGTTCAAACCTTCGGAACACCTCGTCTATGGCCAGAGATCCTTGACCAAGCTCGAACCACCCTCTATACAATGCCCGGTCATCAGTTAGGTCCTCCTGCTCGGCACGGACGAAGGGGGGGGGGCAAGATTAATCATCATATCCCTACGAAGGGCAACATCATTCAAACTCGTATTGACGGTCTAGCCCCAGCCAGGGATGAAGGGTTCACCGGAGCCCAATCGACCCTGTTAAAAACCACCTGAAACAAAGAGAAGGATTAACTTGTTTATCGGGACAAGAATAGAAGGGAAAACACTAATACGTACTTCCGGTAAAGGGACTGAAGCGACGATGAGCAGTCTCCTGAATGTTAGCTCCAGATACGCCTGCTTCGGGTCCTGCACATAACAAAAGTTAAGAACGATTGAGCATCCAAAAATAATATTAAGTAAGAAGAAAACACCATACCTTGGACATTTCCTTCGTCTAAATTGGTAGTCTCTCGGATGACCCCCGTCTCAACCTGGGGAATCTCCACAGCATGAACAGTTGGATTTCTCTCACTAAATGATTCCTCACCTTGACCGCCGGCACCACCACCTCCCACGCTCTCCTGCTCAACATTTTCTGCAGAACCCTCCGGCCTCGCAGTGTTGATGGGGGAGATCGAACGGGTACCCTGAGAGTCTTCCTGATTGGACAATAGCCCAATTGAGGGCTCCAACTGTGGAGAAGGCTCCTTTCTCCTTCTCTTTAACATAGAAGACCCACCGGTAGAAGGTCGCTTCTCCAGCTGCCTCTTCTTCTTTTCCTTAGCAGCCAAAACTGCCGGATCAGCTTTCTCAACTATCCTCTGAACACCACTCTTCTCCGGAATACGCTCCCCAACCCCCAGAGGTTGAGTGACATGCTGCGGTATTTGCTCCCCGTCATTAAGCTAACGACCGCGACCCAGTCTAGACCCCTGGTCTGATCTCAAGCGAAGATACTGAGACATGGTGACAACTGCAAAAAAAAGAAGGGTGGGGGAGAGAAAGATTGTTAAATAAACTGACAAAGAAAAAGGATATAAAGAGAACACCCTAATAAAAATTCAATATAACAGGATCAGACGCTCGCGTTACCATTCTTATCCAAATCTTTGAATTCTGGACGAAAGCCAGGATACTTCCAGATGGTCGTAAGCCCAACCTCGAACAGAAGTCCCGAGTGAATTGGTCGAAGATCTACAACCCCCTCCGACAACTTATGGACATCCGCCTCGTCATAGCCACCAGACGGGGCATTGTCCGAAACATTGGAGTCCGGATGCCTCCAGGGCATGGCATCCGGAATCGCCCTCCGGTCAATCAGAAAAAAATTATCTTTCCAGTGTTTTAAACTCGAGCAGGTCTCTTTAAAAATTCGCGCAGTGTCCCTGTTTGTTGTGTTTATAGAAGACACGGAATAAACTGATTGTGGGCTGGATCTCCAAGCTCCGACAGTATATTTCGAACATAACCAACCGGTTCCGACCAATGGGCACCAGTTGGGAAAAGTGGACATTAAAATACCTTATAACCCTAAGCAGAAAGGAGGAAAAAGGAAGCCGGACCCCTGAAAACCCAAAATACTGCTCGTAAAGACCTATAGCGTCCTCCGAAAGATCATTCATGGTAAGGTCTTCCAGTGGAAGACGGGGATGAAGATCGGTCGGAACCCCATACCCGGCGACTATACCATCCAGTTCCGCCTCGGATAAGACGGAGGTATAAATGTGCATATCAGACTTAGGAGGAGGATCAGAAGCAGGAGGTTGAGATCCAGACGCCATAGGAAGTGTGTAAGAATAGGCAACGCAAACGGAGAAAGAACAGTGGAAAGGAACGCACCTGAAATTGCCGGAGGAGCTGAAGTCAAAAGACGAGAGAAACGAGAGTAAAAAGTAAAAATGGTAAATGGGGTAAAAATGGTTTATATAGACAAAGGGGGGGTGGGACACAAAACGTCCAATCATGTCAGAAGGAGACGCTGACGAATCTGGACCGTCAGCAAGGACACGTCCTGCCATGTGGCACGATCCCACGAATCTCGGTAAAATTATTTTAACCTACTTCGCCCAATGGGCTTGGGCTCACTGTTCATCGCACGGCCCAAGAAACCGAAATAAACCCAAAACTCTGAATGGGTCCACTCGACGACTGGATTAGTAACAAGTCACTTGTCAAAAACAAGTAACATGATACTGGGCGGACATGACGACGTATATGGTCCATCGGCTGAATAGCTGGAGGACCAAATACCCGAAAGATTAGCCTACCGAAGGGTCCATACCCGAAGGGACCGTTGACCTGACAGTACGTTTGGCATTTAGCCTGGAAGCATTTCGTCTCATTCTCCTGGGTGTCAGAGATGACGTCAAGGACAGTGTCAGCCCTGACGATGCCAACGGCCCCAGAGAAAGCGACATAGGCAACGACCAGATAGTGACAACCTACAGTATAAATAAGCATACAGTAATTGGTAAAAAGGTATCCTTTTCACACACATACATTTATACTATACCCTTCGGTTAACCTCCACTTATTCTCACGCCGGAGTCTGGTCCTGGGATAACACCCGGGGCGAGACTAACGCGTTGTTTCATATTTTCAGCTATCCAGAAGACTTAGTTTTACAACCTCGCAAAATATACTTCAACAGTACACAATAACATTACGCAAACTGATATCCCAACTTTAAATTCAGAACTTTGGAAGACATCTCAAATCTTGGTGATTCTATGGATGGTATTTGCATAGCTATGGGTGATTTCAATGCAGCTGAGTCCACATCCGAAAGATTAGCTCCCAATTTGATGCAAATGAAGCCATGTCTTTCAGTAATTTCATTGTAAATGCGGGATTTTACGACTTTAACATGGGTGAGCGAAGTAATACTTATTTTAATCGAATTGGATCAAAGATGAAAGATGAGTAAGCTAAACCGGTTCCTTGTTACAGTAAGTTTTGTTTCTCACTTAACCAACACTTATGTTACAGTATTGGACTGTGTTATCTGTAAGAGATAATAGTGAATGATTTTGATTTGATTGATTGAATATCATAATTACATCATACACACAAATAACAATCTGCACAATATTCTAGGCTCGGGCTTGGGCCCGTTACAATAATATAATTACGGGCTAACACTCTCCCAAAGTCTGAGCGGCGAAATCGCAAAAGCTCAAACTGGAGATTAAAAGCTAATAAAAAATAAAGTAAAACTAATATATAATTGTTGAAGAAGACATTCGTCTGCAAGCAGAAGCACATTTATAACCAACAGCAGACATAAATACGCAACAAACCGGATAAACCAAAGTATTCGTACCAAACAGCATAAACCAAAGTATCCTGACAAAACGGGATAACCCAAAGTACCCCCTACAACTAAAACAAACGGGATAACCCAAAGTATCTCCTACAACCAGTGTTGTAAATATCGCTTGGCGGTCCCTCGGCGGTCGACCACCGCCAAGCGCCATATCGGTCTTGGCGGCGATATATCAGTGATATAACGGAGACCCTAAATTATAAAGAAATTAATTTTTTTATAGGTATTTATTTATTTTATATACATATTTATAAATATTTATTAGTTTTATTGTTATATTTAATATTTTTAATTATATATTTTATATAAATATTACAAATTTTACATTGTATATGCATTTAGTTATGTATTTCCCACTCTTAACCGATATTTGACCGATATGACCGATATAACCGATATTGACCGATATTTGACCGATATTTAACCGATATTTACCGATATTTGACCGATATGACCGATATAACCGATATTGACCGATATTTGACCGATATTTGACCGATATTGACCAACCGATAAATTTGACCGATAAGTGAAATATCGTATCGGTGGACCGCCGATAAGCGATATATCACTGATATATCGGCCGCCAAGACCGATATTTACAACACTGCCTACAACTAAAACAAACGGAATAACCTAAAGTATCCCTTACAACTAAAACAAACGGCATAACTCAAAGTATCCTTTACAACTAAAACAAAGAAAATTACAACTAAAACTCATACATTAACATCAAAAGAAAAAATGAGAAAACGAAAGTTGGTTTTAAAACTTCAACCCTCAAAGAACTTTCGAAACAATTCCAAACTAACGGGGCGTGATTTTCTCGATAAAAACACAAAGATCCACCTTTTTTTTTTTTTTTTTTTTTTTTTCTAAGATAGATGAAACCAAACCTCATCAGACGAACATGAAAAAAAAGCTTAAATATAGAACAAAAGCTTCACGATATTAAAGGATGATGATAATAAAAAAACAAGTAGTTCGGAAAACAGAAACATAAAGTAGATAAAAGATAACAGGTAGATGCGAACTTTTAAAAGAAACGATTTGTGTAGGGATGAAATATATACGACGAAGATAATGATATGTGTTCCGGACCAACGGCCGGAAAAATAAACGTGGCACTGAAGAGTTTAGGTTTTGTGGATCTTAATGGCATCTGAAACCATGTAAGAGATAATAGTGAATGATTTTGATTTGATTGATTGAATATCATAATTACATCATACACACAAATAACAATCTACACAATATTCTAGACTCGGGCTTGAGCCCGTTACAATAATATAATTACGGGCTAACATTATCTTGGACAATTGTCGAACCATGTTATCTCGGACCATTGTCCCATCCTTTTGTCCAATGCTTGTGTCAATTTCGGACCTAAACTTATAGG
>OU343220.1:88871264-88900873 GCA_910596185.1 Chrysanthemum makinoi | reverse complement strand
AATTTGGGGTTGACTTGACTTTTAACATATGTATATACTCAGAATCTGAAATGGAGTGCCATTTAGCAAGTAGCAATGGATAATCATTAGGGCTAATTTGACTTTTGATAATGTAGAGCATTATAAACTAGGCAAATGTAAGTAAATTTCAAATTATTTCTGGTAGTTATATATGATGTAATTAAATTATGAATTAATGGTTGGAGTTGCTTGTTCAATGGTAATCTTAGTACTGTTTCTTGTTTACAATCATATAAACTAATCAAATTGCAATAAGAAACTATAAATACACTGTGTAAGTATTTATAAGTATAGAGCAACTTGCATATTTATATGCAAGAATGGAAGATGCTCTTCTCAAAAGTCAAATTTTGGTTGAGTTGCACGACACACACTTAGCAATACCAATATTAATAAGTACTTATGTTTATTATAGATTTACCAAAAAGATTTCTTAGAGTCACAAGTGTTTGTTGTTGGACCTACTAATTCTTGTAATACAGTTTGGTTTAGCTTTGATATGTATTTCTTGATCTTTGCATCTAACATTGATGTTTATATTTTGATACGGAGTATATCAGATATTCGTTATAGTTTTGTTTATGGGTGAAAATTTAAAGGGTGTTACCCGAAACATGTCATTCAGAATTCTAATTGATCATTTCATTGTCCCTAAATCAGTAACTTACAATGAAGTATGCTGAAACTAGACGTTGGAATATAACTACATGGTCTAGCATTTCTCCAAACCCAAACCAAGTCATTAAGCTTTAGAACGATACTACAATGGCTGTACTTGAATTGATTAAGTGATTTTACACTGACTGGCCCAAAGATAATAAGACTCCTTGCATGTGTACATTCAATTACAATCAAGGCTTTTGGGCTAGGAATATTTATCTAGGTTGGCCCTATCAACCAAGTAGTTTAGCGGTTGTGTGTTTAGATCCGTACTAGAATAAGTTTAAAAAAAGAAATCGATGTATTCCATCAATGCATCATCCGGATTGAAGGTCTGTATATTCTCTTGATATGTGTTTGTAGACTAAAAGGCTTGCTACTTATTTTGTGAAATTAAAAGCTATGAACTTTCTTATATACTGGAACCAAGTCTAAATGCATCGTCGAGTAATATAGTTGAACTACTAAGAAACATTCATGGTCCAACTAAAGGGAGATTCAACTGCCATGGTTCACATTGAAACCTCCCAATACAAGGCATGCTAGGCACAAAGATTTTTTTTTCTTCTTCTTTAAACGTCAATTTTTTATGCAGCTATTTTACCAATGTCTTCGGTGAGACTTGAACCAACAACCTCTTGGTTAACGGGCACCCCCACATGCCACTAGGCCAAAGGTCTTGAGTGTTAAGACATTTTGTCATTACTCCCTCCCCTTAAAGAATGGAATCCTACAGGTAATATATAGTTGTAGACAACGCTTTCGTATATGCTAATGCTACACTTTTTTGGAAACACATTTTCTCTCAAATTCTTGTCGGATGACATGACCTCAGATAGGAAGGTGTGGCGAGATAGGATTAGGATCTGCGGTTAGTTTTGGCTAGGGCCCTTAGGGGGTTAGGTGGTTTTGGTGTGTTAGGCTTTTAGGCGTTTTTGGTTGCTTTGCGGCGTTTTAGGGCTGGCGCCTTTTTGCTCTGGTAGATATAGACCGTCGTGTTGCTTTTGCTTTAGCTTGGTGTTTCATATGTTTGCACTGCTTTTCTTTTGTTTTTGTTTTGGTGTCTTGTGTCTTTGCTCGCCTTTCCTTTAGGTTCGATGCGTTGTTTGGTTTTGCCTTGCTCTTTGTTGCTCCCTTTGTCGCTTGCTTTCCTAGGGCTTTGTTCCTTTGTCTTTGTTTTGTGGCTTGTTTTATGTTCCTTTGCATGCGCTCTTTCTTTTGCCCTTTCTGTTTCTTCGCTCATGTTTGTGCTTGTTGTTTTTTTGGTCATCTGCTTTTTTCTCTTCTCTTTCTCACCGCACACACACTTGGGAAAACTTCGTTGAGCGGTCTCTCTACTCCCGGATTTATCCTGGGGCAGGGGTAGGATCTGTCTACATTTACCTCCTGTCACCCGGTACAGATTTGTTGTTGTTGTATTTTCTCTCAAATCTTTTATAGAATATAACAAACGGTATAGACTTTTTTAGAGGGTGTTTGGGAGTTCTTATCTGAGTCTGTCATTAGTAATTTTGAGTGTTTGGATGATAAAGTATTTAAAATGAACATGTTGATACATATTTATTTTTCTTACCAGATAATTAATTCAAATATAGCTAGTTATATAAAAGAGAAAAGAAATTTTCCAATCACAAAAATGAATAGGTCTCCCTCATGAATCTGAAAGAAACAGAATGTCTTAGGACAGTAGCCTCTGCAAGTCCATATTATCAAATCTATATTTTATGAACATATATAGAATAGTAACCAACAGCTTGTTTAAATGGATTTACATTAAAAAAAAAAAGTATCAACAGTGTGTGTTCACATTTTAAGCTCACAGTTTACAGAATACAGGAACAAACAGACATAGTACTAACATTCTACATTGTTGGCTTAGTGCTGACCGTTGGAACTAGAAAGCAAGTTGGAATTGGAATTAAAAGAAATCCAAAATTGGATGAAATCAGACCCAATAATGCCTTGTCCGTATAGCTACTATACGATAGCTCTTAGTTTTTACTATAATCCTTATAAACTTATATTCAATATATAGATAGATAAAAAAGATCACAATTAATCAGCAACTGAAAAACTCCTGTAAGGGAGAGTACTTATACAATTGATATGAATTAAAACGTTGAAAGCAATACACATTTTATTCAAACACACTGGAAATAAAAGAAAAATAAAACATCTTCATATCTTAAGGAACTTAAGCACTCCGTTATTTGTTTGCTTTACCTTCTTATCGAACTTCTACTTCATTTTGAGTGATTCAATGAAGCTCTTTCCCTCGTTTCTAGTAAGAAAGTTGAGAAAATCCCTGAAACTACTTTCCTTGTACTTTTTGGGATTTTCATCAGTAACAAGTTCTTGGGCTGTTGCCATCTTTTCATCTATCCCCATGCTATGAAGACTTGCAATAGAGATCCTAGTTCTCTCATTGTTAAGTGTAGCTCTATGCACCATGCTTTTGTATAGCCCATTGCTTAGTACTTCAACGTGATCACCCACATGAACTTGGAGAGCCCCCTGTAGTTCAGGGACGAGACGCCAGGTGCCATCAGCAGCATCCATGATCTCGAGGCCACATGAGCTCTGAAGAACTATGGTTATGCAAGTATGGTCCGAGTGAGGTGGTACTCCTAAAAGATGTGGGAAAGGGCACTTTGGGTAGCAGTTAACGGCCATCACTTGCACACCATCTTCCATCTTGTTTTCAAGATATTTTTGGCCAATTCCAAGACTTTCAGTAATGGCTCCCATAATCTCGATAGCCAAACGTCTTGATTTTATAGCATAACTCCCCATTTTGTCTCTGAAATGGACATAAGACTATCAAACATGAACAACGAAAAAAACAATATCTATGTATATATTTTTGCACTTTGTTCTTAGATGTTATATATATAGCTAGTATAACACACCTTCTACAAATAAAGTATAAGCACAACTTGGAGATAATTTCTTCTATATTTGACAAGGGTAGACCCTACATTATATAATCAATTATGATTACTCGTCATGTTCGTTACATGTTCCGACATATATGGACATAGGACTTTCCTAAACTATCGCCCATATGAATTATTCTGTAACTAACGTAAGCTAGTTACACGTGTTGAACAATACGTGTGGACAAAATAAAGCTTTATCGACACACACGTGTGCATACGTATACCTAAATAAGATTGTCGCTACTAGTTTTTTGAGTTAGACATGCACTTGCGCATACGTATCTCTCGATATGTGATAGTACAGCTTGGAATTTGACTCTTTCAAGGTTTGAATCGATGTCTTCACGAATCAAAGCTAACATAGAATACAGAAATGGTCTTTCAGTTTGGCAAAAGAGTTGCCAAGGAAATTAATAATGAGTATAAGATCAACATACTACAATATGTAAGGGTGTAAGGGAAGCCTTTGGGAAAAGTGATAAATTTGAAATACTCCTCTCCTTCTCTCAATGAATCGAGGAGAGTAGTAGATGACAATAACGAAACAAAAATGGATTATCTATCAGTATTTGGCTATTAGACATGTTGAAAAAACCCAAGACTAATAAATTTGTAACGGTTTCGTATTTACTAGGTTTCAGAAATATTTGAAAAAAACCAAGAATAATAAATTTGTAACGGTTTCATATTTACTAGGTTTCAGAAATATAAAGAAAATGCAAGTTTTATAGTTCGTGAGTTAGCTTGATTATTACAATATTAGGTATTTGAATAAATCATACTGAACAAGTACAAGATAACGCATTTATGCATCACATTTGATGTTAGCAACTTATCGGAATTTTGTAGTATGGAGAGCTACTAAACAAGAAAGAAGTAAAAATAGGAATTATATGTTCCCAAAAACACACTTAATATTTACTTTCAGTAACCTAAATTTGCATCGGCATTTCTGTCAATCGGCGGAAGACTCATGCATCCTGGGAGGGTACGACCTCAAGGGATGGACTCGATCGATGCAATAGTAAAAACTTTGTAACCTTAAACTTAATTCTAGTATGTTGTGTCAGTATTGGAATTGAAGTTATTTGTGATTTGCATATTTTATTAATACACATGTACGTGCATAAGTTGAATCTATTTTAAATGATGAACAAATGTAAGCATTATAAGGTGGCAAATGGGTTGGGTTGGGTTAGGTCACCAGTCAAATGGGTTGTGGGTCAAATGGGTCACGGGTCAAACAGGTCATGTTTTAAGTATGGGTCAAGTGGGTCATGGGTCAGACGTGTTGGGTCGAGTCAACCCAATATTTTTTCTTTTAAAATGAATTTAAAGTATATCATTAGTTTTATCTTGAATAATAAAAATAAAAAAAATTTAATACTCGTGAGTGGTAGGTCTATTTCGGCACCAGAATGTTAAAATAAGTTAAATAGAATGAAAACTACTAGTAACTAATATAGTTTATAACGAGTGTGGAAACCCGCGCGATGCAGCGGGATTGGCTTTAAATGACTTATTTTGTAGCGACACTTAAAATTCAGGGGCTGTTTTTGCCAAGTTGTAAAACTTTACATTTAATGTTTGGACTAACTGCAGCGACACACACAACAGGGACCGTTTTTCCAAGTTGTGAAACTGCAATTAATGTTGAGGACTTAAGTTGCAACGACACACGAACCTCAAGGACCATTCTTGCCAACTTGCGGAAGTTACCAATTAATGTTTGGACACGTGTCGTGTGGAGATCGAATCCCCGCTTTTTAGTTAATATAGATAATTTCATATATTGATGAGGACTATAGTATTAATTGTGAAAACAAATACTATCAATTAGAAAATATAGATAGCATTAGTCCAAAACCATCACTGTGTACTGGTGCAGTTTCTTTCTACTCTACACAAAACAAAAATAATTAAATACAGTATATAGGTATGAAGACAACAGTGAACGGTGGTTTCCGGCTGGTTTTCTAACGGTGATTTTCGTTAACTCGTCGTCGACATGTTGTACTACGGTTCCTTCTGACTCTCCGGAAAATATTGAGTTTTTGACACCTATTCAAACCCTTTTCATGACCCGTTTTAACCCGCTGTGGATTCATCAAGAACAAATTAAATGACCCACTTGACCCATTCTGTGTTTTTGGTCTGATCTATTTCAACCCACGATGATAAAAAATCTTACCCGTTTGACCCAATTTTTGATAGTTCAGGTCAGGATTGCCAGGTCTAATTATCACAGTCGTACTTAGATGTTCACTAGATATAGATAGCAGAATGAATTGTCGTTCGAGAAAAAACATAGATATAGAAATGTTTTTAGGTAAGAACTAGAGATATGATATTGCCTGTAGTCATGTGGCTTATCAGGCCATACTTGGATCCATTCATTAAGAGGGTGAGCATAATGCTTGAGGAACTCCTTCCAATACTGAATTTTGTCAACCTCATCCTTTATGCTTGTCACATAACGAACTGACTTCTGAACATCGTTAGACATATATCTTTCCTTCTCAGTTGTTGGTAGGTCGAAAAACGCAAATGCAGTTCCTAATGCTTCGTCGAGCACCTTTTGTGATATCCCATGGTTGATTATCTACCCGCAAAATCAAAAGAGGAAATGATTTAAAAAGTATTACATTAACAACACTAAGTTATAATACTTACTTGCAAAGTAACACGAATCCATAAAAAATTTAAAAAAGAAAACTACCTGAAAAAATCCACTCTCACGACAAGCATTCCCAATGTTCTTGACTACCATGGGTCGTTGATCAGGATCATTGAGTCCAACTAAGTCAACGACCGCCACATTTGCAATCTCAGGGTTCAGACTAGGTCTACTTGACGATGAGATTTCGTAGGATCTAGGAACATGTGAAAATCCTTTTTCTTGTGGTGTTTCTCCTATCGAAAATGCCTTGTTCTCGTCACAATCGCCGCTCTCCATGTTGAACCAACGGAAACTTTCAGAGAATTTGTATGGGTAACATTATATACCAATCATTGCATAATTATGTTTTCTTTATTTTTATTATTAAGTAATCATCGATCATTAACTTTCTTATTTTTTATTTTATTGTTCTACTTTTTAGTTATATATATATATATATTGGAATATATTAGCTACAATTAATTGTAGCCAATTGGCTACAATTTTGCACTAAAAATGTGGGTCCATGATTATTTTTGTGGGTCCTGATTCTTTTCTGTGGGTCCCTGAATTATTGCTAGCGTATTTTTAATGAATGATTGTAGCTAATTGGCTACAAAAATTGTAACAAGCTATCCTCTATATATATATATATATATATATATATATATATATATGAGGTGAGATCCTTGCAAAACATGTATGCTTTAAAGAACAAATAAGTCATCCATCTACCTTTCATCTAATGGCTGACATGAAATCAAAAATAACAAAGAGATGGCAAAATTGGCATTTTAGCTCATTTAATATAAAAACTCACTTTTCACCTTTTTTAAAAGCAACATATTTTTGCAGCGTTAAATCTTCAAGCTACGAAAAACACACCATCGCGGCGAGAATTAAATCATCTTTCATAGATATGCTTTTATATACTTCGACGAACTTTGTTTTCAAATTTCCGTTCGAGAAAAATCCCGGGATTCGTAAAAACTCTCACGGGATTGAAAGGCAATTTTTTTTCAAAATTTCTGTCCAGAAAAATCCCACGGGATTCGTAAAAAAATCACTTGTGATTTGTTATTTTTAAAAAATCACAAGTGAAAAAGAGTAAATCAGTGTTTTATACTTTTATGTCATAGCTTTTTAAGGGTAGATGTTTTTTATATGATTGTTGAAATGAGCTCTTAGAATCTCTTTATTAAAAAGTTGTATGTTGTTATACAGAATCCCATGTGATTCTCTCTGATCCCATGGGATTGACTAATGAATCACTTGGGATTCATGCTGAATCACATGTTATTTATTATGGATCCCATGGAGTTCAGGATCAAATAGTCACATGTTATTAAGAATGAATCTCATGTGAATCAGCATGAATCACATGTAATTCATTATGAATCCCATGGGATTGACTAGTGAATCACTTGGGATTCATGTTGAATCACATGTGATTCATTATGAATCCCATGGGGATCAGGATAAAGTAGCCACATGTTATTCATCGTGAATCTCATGTGAATTAGCATGAATCCCATGTGATTCATTATGAATCTCATGTGATTGACTAATGAATCATTTGGGATCATAAAGAATCCCATGACATTAGTGATGAATCACATGAGATTCATCAAAGAATCACATCGGATTCATTAAAGAATCCCATGAGATTATGTATAAAAAGAAGTCTAAAATACTTGTTCATTGCTATACAT
The DNA here is from genome assembly GCA_910596185.1 of Chrysanthemum makinoi. Lineage (NCBI taxonomy): Eukaryota > Viridiplantae > Streptophyta > Magnoliopsida > Asterales > Asteraceae > Chrysanthemum > Chrysanthemum makinoi. The sequence continues at coordinate 88,892,882 of OU343220.1, read as the reverse complement.
TATGCCATGTAAGCACTAAAAAAAGGCTATACTTGATTAATTTATTTTTAAAGTTTGTCAAAGCTACAAAATGAGCTTCAGATTACATAATTTTTATAAGTTAAAACATTGAAAATTTCAAAAATGACTAAATCACTAGACTAGATACAACTCTTGACCACTAGTAACTACTTTTGATTTTTTATATCTTTTCAAAAGTTTGCATGTGCACTGTTATTTGTATATGATGTGACAAAACAATTTCTTGTACTCTCAAAATAATCACACTTTTCAGTTTTGCAAGATAAAAACAATAGAGGTTGTTGACTCCAAAAAGGAAAATTATGTAAATTACTTGTAAATTAAAAAAGATAACCATTTGGTAACAATTTTTCAAATAGAGTAGGTAATATAATTCTTACAACATCATTAACTCAGAACCACTTAGCTACATTTATTAGGCATCGCCTCAAAATCACTTTTAAATATTTCTTTTTTCTATACACCGTTATCGTTTTAACAAAATAAAAGCTCACACAAGACACACACTCCTTAATTCCCCTTCACATACCGATTCGCTTTTCAACCATCACCACTGGATCATGGTACTCTATGCCAAAATTTGAAAATGCTACTCTCACTTGCATATCATGCAACGAAAATTGTACATTCAAACTATCTCACAAGAATAACACCACCCTTAAAGTATCATCCTCAATTTTTTTTCTTGCAATTGAAGTTGCTTTACTTTCTCATGTAAATCCTACTCATCCTCTTGACCTTTTTTATTTTGATCTTTAAAAAAATATAATGGGTGCTAAAGGCTTTGTTGAAGTAGGAGTTGCTTCCATTGTTGTCGGATGCTCTACTCATCCTATATACTTGATTAAAATGAGAATGCAATTGCAAGGTGAAGCGTTGCCTTTTCACGCGCCGCCTCGATTCAAGCACCGATGCAAGTTTTTAGATCTGGACTGGTTTTACGTCGAAGTGAAGATTTTTCAGTCGGAAGGTGTCGGCGTGTTGTTTTCCGGCATCTCTGCAATGGTGCTCCGGCATTCAACGACGAGGATGGGGTACGCGAGATATTCAGGAAGAAATGGAAGCCACCATGAGATGGACGACATAAGGGGTTAGGGTTTTGAATATTGGGGAAAGTGAGAGAGTTAGTAGAAAGTGTATGTGTAAGTGAATGAAGGTGGGTGAAAGTATATGTGTGTTTAATAAATGGACCAATCTACCCCTACGTGAAATTAAATGCAACACTGCTACATGAGATCCAACCGTCAGATGTATAAAAGATCAATGGCTCAGATTGAGCGATTTGTTCTTTAGTTTTTTTGTGTTCTGTATTGAACTTTCCTCATATATATATTATACACCACATGAAACGACGCCAAATTTGAACGAATAAAATATTCGCGGCGCATAAAAGATATTTAACGAACAAAATTTTGCCCGGCCAATAAGCGTAACTAAAAAATAGAAATATCGGTTTTCTTAAACTGAAAGACCCTAATGATTTACCTTTAAAGAGAGATTGTTAGAACATAAAAAATGTAAATCATTAGTATAAGTCTTTCGGGAAGAGATCTAGTGAGAAGAGAAATTATAATAAGAAGAATGAGAAGAAATTTGAGCCACATATTTCAAATGAGGAGGAGAAATTTAGGGTGAGATGCATCTATTTCTTTAGGTGAATCTGAGGCAGGTAGTAGGGGTGGCAATTCTCGACACGACACGATACGTCTGAACGAACCGCAGTTAACGAGGTTTAGGTTGAAGATGAATAGGTTTGAGTCAAAAACGGGTCAACCCGTCTAACCCGTTTAATAAATTGGGTCGTGTTTTGGTTGATTAAGTATTAAACAGGTCAACCCGTGAACCCGTTTAAGTATATAAGATCTTAAAAATAAAATATATAACCTAGTTTTTATGTTGGATGTGGATTAAATATATTTTGTTATTTACTTAGTATGAGTGAATTATAATTTTATACCTTAAATATCATGAAAATTGACGTTTGTAATTTAGAAAATTGTCGCATAGTAATTTGTATGTTATTCTTATCATATTTTAGATCCTTATATCATTTTTTGCATTTAAACTAGTTAAATCGACAAACCACCAACTTTATTCACTACTTGACTATTTACTTAAATGGGTTAAGCGGGTCTAAATGGGTTACACGTGTTATGCGGTGCGGGTTAGGGGTTGAGTTTCTTGACACACGATTAATAAATGGGTCGTGTTTGGTAAAGGCTATACTTACACTGCCAACGTGAACCGAATAGGTTATGACACGACTTGATTTCCTCACTGGTAGCATTGGTGACCTGGAGTCGAGCCTGCTTGTCGAGCACTACTCTCAACGACACGGTTGGTACAGTGGTGACCTGAGAATTTTTTTATTTTTTTTTTTATTTTTATTTTTTTATTTTTTTTAATTCAATCTTTTTAAAGTGGGATATTTATAATATAGTAAAAGTGGTAAAGTTTTTATTTTATTTTTATTTATTTATTTATTTATTTTGCCAAACGGGTCAAAAATTGCACAACATTTGAGTATTTAAACTCGGTCGACTAGGCGAACTAGTTCGCTTGAAATGCCTAGCTCGACCGACCATGACCCATCTCCCACAATGGAAGCAACCGAACATGACCCAAAGCAACCTACAAGTCGGCCCAATTTGTTGGCGGACGATATATCGCGGTTATGGTTTCTTCTCATGCTTCTTATTTTAATTTTATTTCTCATTTGATCATTGCTACAGTTCTTTAATGTTAAGATTGATATTATTATATGTAATGTTGTGTTGTTGTAAGACCACTTACCATCATCTCTCGCATTTCTCTTTAAAATAAAAGTGTTCAGAATAAGTAGACGTTTAGGATTAATGCAAACTATTGTTTTGCTTTCATATAATACGGTGTGTATAAGTGTTGTAGTCTATTGCTCTACTTTCATATTAAATAAAATGTAGAACAACAATGCGAGGAAACTTTCTATTCAATGGCACATATTTTTAAGTTAATAAAGTAAATACATCTAAAATACCAAGTTATTTAGTTTATCAAACTGAATACTTTCGGAAATTATAAATAGGCATTGAAGAATCGTACTGATCATTTTCTTTGTAAGTTTAACTTGCCCGCACATGGGTTTAGTAAATAAATATTGTTAAAACTATTATTAACACAAATATAAATATCAAAATAAATGCACGGCTCCACATGTTACTGTGAGATAAAGACATATACACGATATTATGTGTATATCAACGATGCATGTAATTACTCTTTAAAGTTTAAAATAGAATGTTCATAAACACATTTGTGGATTACTAGAAAATGGGTTGAATAGTTTTACCGATTGAAATTTGGTTAGTGAGGTATTGATAATGTAAACATATAAATAATAAAACAAATATGATATGTAAAGTATAGTAAATAACAGATAGAACCATTACTTAGCTATTTATAGTGGTCCGGTTACAAGGATACCTTCTTTGCCCTACTCCAGTCTCCGAGTACCTAACTCGTGAATTCGTAAACACTATGTCAACAAGCTCCTTATCCGGCAGAGAAGCTTCACAACGACGTTTACACTTTATCTAGTACAAAGCTAAATACCGGGTTATTTACAATGGAAGAACCAACCCAACAACACAAACTAACACTACAAGTTTATAGTACAATGTGATGAATGAAATACAATAATCAAATCAATGATCTTGTAATGATGATGAAGGCTAACAACACTTCTCTTGAAGCTTGCAAGTCTTGTATGCAAAATCGTGATCTCGTATTTTACGAAGAACTTAGAGAGATCACCAAAAGTAAAGTAAACTACAAGAATGATATGAGATCTGAGGTTAGAGAGATTTCGTCCACTATGAGAGGCCCATCAATAATTTGACAACCTTTGATAAACGCCGTTTGAGATTCACCTACAACTGAAGAAATAACCAAAGAAAGACGATTAGCAAGAACCTTTGCGATTATTTTGTATTGGCAACCAATTAAACTAATTTGTCTGTAATCATGTATGACAAGAGGGTCTTCGACTTTTGGAACAAGAGTGATAATATACGAGTTGCACCCATGGGGATAAATGAAGAGGTTTGGAATTCTTTCATGAAACAAATGATATCATGACCAAGAATGTCCCAATGGGATTTAATGAACTTAAACTTAAAACCATCCGGGCCGGGTGCTTTATCTCCCCCACAATCACATACCGCATCTTTAATTTCTTGGGCTGTGAAAGGTAAGTCAAGAAGTGAAGATTCGGTTATGTCAAGTTTCTTCAAGAGGTTGCTAGTAAATGTGGGACGCACACAATTTTCTTCGGTAAATTTTGCTTTGTAAGTTTGAAAATTTTAACAGTGTGTATGTTCACGTTTTAAACTCACAGTTTATGACTTTATGGAATACATAAAAAACAGACATAATACTAACATTCCACATTATTGTCTTGCTAGAAAGCCCGTTGGAACTAGAAAGCCCGTTGGAATTGGCATTAAAAGAAATCCAGGATTGGATGAAATCGGACCGAATAATGCCCTGTCCGTATAGCTACGATAGCACTTAGTTTTTACTATAACATTATAAACATATATTCAGTATAGATAGGTATAAAAAGTTAAAAACAATTCATTATCAACTGAAAAACTAGCTCCTCTAAGGGAGAGTACTTATACAATTGATATGAATTAAAACACTAAAAGCAAAACACTTTTTTTATTCAAACACACTGGAAATAAAACATCTTCATATCTTAAAGAACTTACACACTTCGTTATTTGTTTGCTTTAACTTCTAGTTCATCTTGAGTGATTCAATGAAGCTCTTTCCCTCGGAAATGTCATTTCTAGTAAGAAAGTTGAGAAAATCCCTGAAGCTACTTTCCTTGTACTTTTTGGGATTTTCATCACTAACAAGTTCATCCGCTGTTGCCATCTTCTCATCTATCCCCATGCTATGAAGACTTGCAATAGAGATCCTAGTTCTCTCATTGTTATGTGTAACTCTATGCACCATGCTTTTGTATAGCCCATTGCTTAGTACTTCAACATGGTCACCCACATGTACTTGGAGAGCCCCCTGTAGTTCAGGGACGAGACGCCAGGTGCCATCAGCAGCATTCATGATCTCCAGGCCACATGAGCTATGAAGAACTATGGTTATGCAACTATAGTCCGAGTGAGGTGGTAGTCCCAAAGCAAGATGTGGTTCAGGGCACTTTGGGTAGCAATTAACGGCCATCACTTGCATACCATCTTCCATCTTGTTTTCAAGATATTTTCGGCCAATTCCAAGACTTTCAGTAATGGCTCCCATAATCTCGATAGCCAAACATCTTGCTTTCACAACATAACTCCCCATTTTGTCTCTGCAATGGATATACGACAATCAAACATGAATAACGAAAAAAACAATATATGTGTATATATTTTTGCACTTTGTTCTTAGATGTTGTATATTTAGCTGGTATAACACACATTCTACAAATAAAGTATAAGCACAACTTGGAGATAATTTCTTCTAAATTTGACAAGGGTAGACCCTACGTTATATAATCAATTATGATTACTCGTCATGTTCGTTACATGTTCCGACATATATGGATATAGGACTTTCCTAAACTATCGCCCATATGAATTATTCTGTAACTAACGACAAGCTAGTTACACGTGCTGAACAATACGTGTGGACAAAATAACGCTTTATCAATGCACGTTGTCCATACGTATAGCTCAATAAGATTTCCGTTACTTGTTTTTTGAGTTAGACATGCACTTGTGCATACATATCTCTCAATATGTGATAGTACAACTTGGAATTTGACTCTTTTAAGGTTTAAATCGATGTCTTCACGAATCAAAGCTAACATAGAATACATAAATGGTCTTTCAATTTGGCAAAAGAGTTGCCAAGGAAATCGGAACCAAAAATAATGAGTATATGATCAACATACTAAAATATGTAAGGGTGTAAGTGAAGCCTTTGGGAAAAGGGATAAATTTGAAATACTGCCTGTCCTTCTCTCAATGAATCAAGGAGAGTAGATGACAATAACGAAACACAAATTGATTATTTATCAGTTTTGGGCTGTTAGACATGTTGAAAAAACTCTAGAATACAGAATTTGTAACGGTTTCGTATTTACTAGGTTTCAAAAATATTTTGAAAAGACAACATCATACACCCATGAAATAAGGCATCTAGTGGGATTTGTTTCAGAAACTCAAAAGAATCTAATATTTGGTTTAAATCAAGGAATAATGAAAGGAGATGTCATCAGTCAAGTGGGGTTTGTTTCATAAAGTCCAAAACAATTATGCTTGACTTCATATTTTTACATTGACAAAATTATACTCCATAACTTAACCAGACGGGAAAAATATTTTTTATTAATATATATATCATAATTACATATTTTTAACTACATCATTGTTTGCTAGTTGAAGTACAGTATTGAGTATCTACATACTGAGATTGCGTATTTGCTTGTGTACTTAATGAAACATAACTTTTTCAGATACTAGTATTTTTCATTGAGGACTAACGACTTGTGCCTTGAGGTACTAATATGAGAAATGTAAGTTTAAAATCACAATATATTGTGCATACAATATATCTTTTCAAGAGTTCAAAAACAAGATATATGTATCATGTGTTCTTTATAAAAGAAAAATGTAATTAAGTTTATAGTTCGTGAGTTAGCTTGAATATTATAATATTACTTATTTGAACTAATCATACTGAACAAGTACAAGATAACGCATTTATGCATCACATTTGATGTTAGGCTAGATGCAACGGAGTGTGAGGGTTGACCCTCACCTCCACCCATCACTCGTCATCCTCACGCGCCATGCATGGAAAAAAAGAGAAAATTGGTGAGGGTGCTCACAACTTGGGTACCGTGCATTGTGTGTGAAAGAATTCTTGTTTAATAAATGGGTTTAGAGGTGGGGGCAATGGTGATCGTTGTAGCTGAAAGGTGAATTGAGTGGTGATATGATGCTGATGTGGCGGTGAGATATATTGTCACCATTATGTCTAGTCTTAGCAACTTATCAAAATTTTGTAATACGGAAAGCTACTAAACAAGAAGAAGTAAATATAGGAATTATATGTTCCCAAAAACACACTTACTAGTTATTTCAGTAACCTAAATTTGCATGTAATAGTAGAAACTTTGTAACCTTAAACTTAATTCTAGTATGTTGTGTCAGTATTGGAATTGAAGTTATTTATGATTTGCACAATTTATTAAGACACTACGTGCATAGGTTGCATCTATTTTAAGTGATGAACAAATGTGAAGCATTATTATCACAGTCGTACTTAGATGTTCACTAGATATAGATAGCAGAATGAATTGTCGTTTGAGAAAAAAAACATAGACATAGTATAATAGAAATGTTTTTAGGTAAGAACTAGAGATCGATATTGCCTGTAGTCATGTGGCTTATCAGGCCATTCTTGGATCCATTCATTAAGAGGATGCGCATAATGCTTGAGGAACACCCTCCAATACTGAATTTTGTCAACCCCATCCTTTATGCTTGTCCCATAACGAACTGGCTTGTGAACATCATTGGACATGTATTTTGCCTTGTCAGTTGTTGGTAGGTCGAAAAACGCATTACGTACATGATTTAAAAAGAGGAAATGATTATCTTCCCACAATATAAACATATCATATGGGTGAAGTCGGAACAAATTTTAAAAGTTCATTGGTGAAGTAAGATAATAAAGTAAGTGTTTCAAGTCAGTAAAATTTGAAAAGTACATTGTTATTTTATAACTTTTACCTTTAAATAAATACTAAAGTTGTAGGAGGGTTTATGAAAACTTCTTAGATTTTGATGTGCTTTTATGAAACATAAAGTTGTAGGAACTTCTTAGATTTTGATGTGCTTTTATGAAACATTATATATAATGAAACATGACAACTTCTCTAATATATATATATATATATATATATATATATATATATATATATATATATATATATATATATATATATATATATATATATTGGTTAAACACCGCAATACCTTCCATAATGTCAAACATAAGAACATGGGCCAAAACACATATTGTTCCTAAAGGACAAACTTAATGTAAGCAGGAAGGGGGTTGAATAGTTTACCGATTAAAAACTTTGTTTTGAAACTTATTGAAAGATCAATTGATATTGATCTTAGATATGTTAATGAAATATTTAAGCAATATGTAAAGAGTAAATAAGGAAAGAAATGATCAAACCACAACAAGTTGTTTATAGTAGTTCGGTCTACAAGGACTCTTTCCCCTTGCCCTACTCCACTCCCCAAGTCTCACACTTTGAGTTTAACTTCACTAGTCAACAAGCTCCTTTCACGGTGGAGACCTTTACACTAGCTTACACTATTTCCGACACTAAGCTAAATGTCGAGTTCTTCCAAGGGTACAACTCACACTACAATGTATTTTGAGGACTAAAATACTAACCACTCACACTCACAAGATTATGATAGTTTAGTACAACAATGAAGTATGAATCAACACAAGATCATACAAAACTAAACAAACAAGACTTCCAACTTCTTGTTGAAGCTTGAATGTGACTTGATCTTCTTTGCTACAAAAGAGATCACTAATATGATATGAAACTGAGTTAGAAAGGTTAGAGAGAAGATATGTAAGAGAGTATGATTGATTGGCTCCCAAACGGTCTATCTTTTATTACACGAGTCAACCACTTGTGAATGGTCAACCGTAATAAAAGTCAAACAGTCTAAAACCAAAGCAATTAAGTCTAGGAGAGTTTAGTGTTTCCGAGTCGTTAAGTCCCACGATGCGGGATTGAAAGCTAAGCGCGTAGTGATCGGTGATATTGAGCGAGGAAATGGGTTAATGATAATACTAGATGACAAAGGAAAAATCTGAGAAAGAAAATTAAAAAGATAAATTATATTAAATAAGCGCTATCACTATTTTTAAAATTTGATTTTCTTGATTTTTCTTTTATAAATTTGAATTAAAAACTAATTTTAAACTTTAAAATTAAAATACTAAAAATATGAAATTAAAGGGAAAATTGTGAAACTATTTTTCAAAAAGCTAAAATAACTAAAGAGAATTTTCAAAACTAATTTTGTAATTTTCTGATTTCTATTCTAATTTCTATGATTTAAAAACTATTTAAAACTAATTAAATTGCTAAAAATTACTATTTAAACTAGGAAAATTATGAAAAAATATTTTTTTTGCTTTTTATATTTATCTTAATCTATGAAAATTGAAAACTTATTTTTTTTGAAGATTTTCTGATTTATTTGTATTAAAAGCTATTTAAAAAGTCTTAAAAACTGATTTAAAATAAGAAAAATAGCAAGCAGTAATGGAAAAATCTGAAAAATTCAGGAAAAGTCTAAAATAATATTCTAAATTTATGAAAATTATAAAAACTATAGCTTATGTGAAGGATTAACAAGGCTGTAGTGCAAACGACCCTAAATAAAGCTACTTAAGATTAAGCTAATGAGTGCTATAAAACCACCAAAAGTGTTCTGAAACTAATCTTTACTAAAATAAGCTAATTCTAACTAATTCCAACTAATCCTAACAAGCTACAAGCTCAGTTTATGCTTTGAAGCTTAAAAGTGATTATTGGCAAACTTACCCACCTCTACATATTTGCGGTGATCACAAACTTAGCAAGAGATCTTTTGGGGCGGAAATGAGAGCTCTAAATGACCAATCAAAGAGTTTATAAACCAAGTTTGACCCTAGAAAGCTATCATGAGCTTTAGAGCTTACGCAAAGCTGTTTTACACCTTCGATTATGGCTGAGTATGAACGAGGCAAATGGTACATAGTTGAGGCGATTTGATTAAAGAGATTTGGAAAAATTTCTCAAAAATCAGTTTTAGAAACTAGACCAGCTCAACTTGTTAAATCCAAAATACCAAAAGCTCTTGACCAAAGATGGACAAATGATAAATTCACAAAGTTTTGGAAAAGCGAGCGAGCAAATTTTGACTTTTGAGGGCAGAAATGTGTGACTAAAATGAGATTTGAATCAATTTTTGAGCGAGAATGATGTATTAAGCTAAAGTGAAACTAAAATAAGCTACTCAATGATATCGACCACTGAATCAAGCTTTTGATCTTCAAAAAATTCAACAGATAGGCAAATTAGAACTGATTGAAGGTGATTTTGACTATTAGTGTTCTAGGATGCAATCTAACCACTAAATTAAGTCCAATGATCCTAAATGAGGCCAAGTTAACTGATCTTGAGCACAAACCAAGCCTCAAGCTCAATTCACCCACTGATCCAAACACTAGTTAAGATGCTAAAATGCAAATTTTAACTAACAATCTATTTAGCTAGTGTGAATAGCTTCCTAATCTCACTATAACTAACTAAAGTAAGTCTAGCGCAATGCTTTAGTAACAATTAACACTAACTACCAAAACAATGATATGCAGTTTGAGCTAAATAATGACATAAAGTGAATGAAGCTTACATCGGTCCGACTTATTTTGAGCTTCGATCGAGAACCATAACTACACTAACCTAAGCTAATCAACCCAATCAAGCTCTGCAACACCCAATGTTATAACCATTTCCAAATGAAGCTCCAGTTTGACTTTTGTTGACCAAGTGAAGAATTTGCTTGGAAGTGATTATTGAGCTTACTAAAAGCTATATACTGACTTTAGTAAGCTCGCTTAATTATAATAAAGCTTATTGAAGCTCGGTTTAGGACAATTAAAGGCTGAATAAAAGAAGAAAATTTAAAAGTAGAAACTTTAATCAAACTTTAAATTAGAACTTGAAATACAAGCCCGATACAATAGCTTGAGTTCAATATAAGGAAGATTAAAATTACAACTTAGAACTTAATAAAGACATAAACATTAAAAACGACATATATGAAAAATGTAAACTAAAAACTACTACTCTCTCCTCCTTCTCTTCCTTCTATTTATCAACAAAATGTCTTCCCACTTGCCTCTGAGCATTTCCCACCTCTTTTCTGGACCATTGGATTATTGGAGTTGATATTAGCCGTGGATTCGTTTTTGGCGCCAAAATGATATTTGTCAACTGGTTCTGATAGCTTGGATAGGTGAGAGAGCAATAAATGCATCTTGTTGTGTTGTGGAGGTGGAGGGGACAAAGGATGGTGAAGGATAGCTGGAGGTGAGGGGTGGTGGAGTGTTGCAGAGAAGTGGGTGAAAGAGGTGGGTTTTGGAGGAGGAAAGCGAGGGCGGGTTTGACTGTTTTGGCCAGGGGAGTTTATTAATAGACAAAGGGTCCAAGTTGGGGGTTCAGGGTTGTTTTGGGTGGCTCAATAATACAAAGGGTCAGTTTGTTGTAGTTATTAACCTGAGGACCATTCTTGCAATTACCAATTCTTGAGGGACCAACGATTGTAATATTCCCAAACTTATCAAAGGGCCAAACATGCCAAGTTTCATTAGTACAAGGACCATAAAAGATAATTTTCCATTTTTTTGAACTTCCAAGGACTATTTTTGCCAATTTTGAAACTTGAAGGACCAAACTTGTAATTTCTCAAACTTTTACCCAAGGATCATTTTTGATAAATTTTGATTTTAAAAGGACTTGGGTTGACTTTTATTTCAAAACAAATGCTTTCAGGGTGATTTTGTCAAGATTTGAAAGTTGAGGGCTGAAGCGCCAATTACAAACTTAGCTTCGTTTTTCATCGATTTTAAACATTTTGCATCAGAAACATATAAATACAATCCTTGGATATTTTGATGCATTTCGAGTCATTTTTTTTAAATGTTTTGCAGTTCAGATTTGACCAAAAATGATGAGTATTTAAACACTCATCAATGATAGAAAGGGATGAAAAACTGCTTGGTTTGGCTTTGCTATTTATAGCCAAAACCATCAGTAGGCACCGGACTTGCGGACCTTAAAAGGGTTCGGCCCGTTATAACTTTGGTCTTGTGGGGTCTGACGACAAGATATCAAGATCTTGTCAAAGTCAACCAATATATCTATGAAGATTGTGTAACATATGAAGAGTCCAAATCTACACAAAATATATAATGAAATCTTCCAATGATTTCCATGATGCATCACATGATGTCATGTGTTGTTTTCTATTTTTAGAAATATGCAAATACATAAGTAATGTTTAGTTTTTAAGAAACTAAAACATTCTAAAACTACTATCATACATTATGTTTAGAGTCATATTAAGATATGATTAATCACAATGTAAATGCTAGAGTGATGAAGATATTGTTTGAAAAAGCTTTGTTTTAATATCTATTAAACTTGACAAGCTTTAAGCTTTATAAAAATTAAATTTACTTTTGTCGTTAACAAAACTTAGGTAAAGATCAAAAATATAAATAACGTTTAATGACGATATTTGTATTAACAATCTCCCCCTTTTTGTTGAGGACAAAATATAAAATTTATTTTTATAAAAGATACAAAGATTGTACAAGAGTTATAAAAATATTAGTTTTAGAACTTGAAAAAGAAATGATAATGCAAGTGTATTGCTACATATTGGATTTCACAAACACATCAAACCATAAGATCAAAGAGGCGTATACTATGGTTTTAGAGAGAGAAAGAGTTAGAGGTTTGGGAACTTAGAGAGAGAAAGTAAAAGTATTATTATGAGCTCCAACTCTCTACCTTGGGAGGTAGAGAGTATTTATAGTCTTACACAAATCGCCACCTACAGGCTGTGGATCATGCATACAGTGGGTAAAGACCGTCTCCCTCCACGGTGTTACTTAACTAAATACTACTTAACATTAAATAATCTACTACTACGAGCTTTCTAACGATTACATATACTTGAGGTGACCGACTCTTTAATGACTGGATTTACTAAATCCTAATAATCTCCCCCTAAGGGAGGTCTCCTCAAAAATACATTGAATACAAACAAATATTACAATAAGATTGTTCTTGGATTATTGTTAAAGTTCTTTGCTCTGCAGCTCGTAGTCATTGATTCTTCATTTTAGCATGTTTGGTTAATCTAAGTGGAGGTCTTTAACTGATCCATGTGATAATGAGTTTTGAGCTTTGAGATCATCGACTATCATAAATCTCTAACTCATCCTTTGTGGTGTTGGTATTATGTGATGTTGTGACTTTTGGACCGACATGCTCACATTCTGGATCATGATTTCTTCTTAACAGAGTAGCGGAAGCTTTGTTGATTCATGATATTGGCGGCAGAAAGCGTAAGCATGGAGTGAGAATATCCGAGTCATTGATGCACTAATCATGATTTCTTTTGAAATGAATGTGATGTGCGAGCATGCGGCTATGGATTGACCGCGTCATTCGATCATTTACCGCAAACGCCGGGCGTACTGCATATAACAGTTAGCAATAAAGCGCACGAAAGTGTCTTTGATCACTTTCATTGAATTGAGGTGTACGGCCCACGGTTCCCGCTGATCGATTACAAGTACCGCTTTACCGGATCGGTAAAATTCGAAGAATTTCCTTGATGGTTTCGCAAATGCTGCTAGTTGTTCCCAAACCGAACGCGTCTCAAAGAAGACAACACGGAGTGAGTGAACCAGTGAATTGAGATTCACTGATTGATGAAAAGAGATTTGAAAAACAATCGAGTACCGCACAATAAAATTGTTTTTGCAATACAACGAAGGTTTTAATGAAAGTCAATTATCAATCATAAACACCTTTTATTTTGAAATATTAGTACATAGTCGATGTGCTAAAGAAAAGAGTTTTTAAGCACAACAACCGGTTTTTCAAAGGTATCCGTCAATCCATAACCTGAACCTGGATTGAATCATAGTTATGACTCGCCCTATTGTTTCGTTCGCTTGTCACATGGTTGATCCATTGGATAGATCTCACATGCCACCCAACCGGAGCTTGTTTGATGTTGGCTCCAGAAGGCTTTCCATCTTCATTGTGAATATGTTAGCATATCACTCAGATGTTCTAGCAATACCACAAGGATAATGCGTAGGACTCATCAGATATAATCTCTCTTTCCACATTGTGTGAAACAGAGAGTCTTCAATGACAGTGTCCTAAAGAGATTTATTTGATGATCTCGTGGCTCTAGACTCAATGGTGCACATTTGGTTCCTATGCCGGAGACTAGGGAGAGGGTCTCCTTCTTCAATATCAACAACCTCTAAGAGAAAGTCGATAGATTATGTAGGTTCTTCGTGAGAATGAAACAAGCCCTTTTAAGAGGAACTTGAGTAGATTGGGAAGTTGTAGTGCAAAGGCCACGGGTCCATGACGTCTTGTCTTCAATACCGATGATACCTTGGTAACCACCAGTAGCATATGAATTGAACCCGGTTTCTGCCCTAAGGTTGAATTAATGGAGGGCTATTTCTTTTCACCGTTTTTCACATTCAATTCTTTTTCATTCTTCAACCCCTTCAGTGCTTACCGAGACTTCATAACTAGAACCTTGTTGGGTTAATTCCAGTATTAGCTCGTCCTCCCAGACTCTTCCCATATCTCACTTTTCTCCTTTTTTCATCAAACCTAAGGACTTCTACACTATCTTGTGGATTGTCCCTGGGTAGATCCCTCCGGTTCTGGCGGATCATGGGAACAAATACCTAACCTTATCATCTTTATATCACCATACATAAAGTAAATTTGGTCGGTCTATTTGGTATTGTTCATCTCCCATTGGAATCAATTGAAAACAATTTGAAAATCAATTCAGATACTTGTGATATATTATCAAAGCATTTTGTACCTGAATGGTTTTTGATATTTTTAGAAACAGAGCTCCCCCTCAACATGTGCCTCATGTATTTGAAATCATTTTGGCACACGGAGGCAAGAGGAAGAATTAACTTCTTTGATTACCATTTTCTAAAAGACATCAACATTACTTCCCTGATCAAATCAAGTAGATAAAGCATATTGGGCAAGGATGAGGTTTTTATAAATTTGCTCCCCCTCAATATGTGCCTCGTGGTTTGAAAGAGTTTTGCACATATTAGAGGAATCTGACTTAGATACAAATCAATCACGTTTCAATTCTTTGTGGTTTAAAATAGATGCTCCCCTCAACATGTGCATGGAAAATTTGAAATCGTTTGGCACATGTGGGGAGGAAATCTTGCTAAACACTTACGAAACCATTTATCAAATTATCAGTTTAACTCCAATTTAAATCACCAATTCTCCCCGATCACAATTTTCAAATCATTTGAGATTTGTGATCTCTGTAGATTTAAATTGATTTTGAAAGATTTCGAGGAGAATTGTGACTTGATTATGAGTACATTTTAACTGATAAGGATCGGATTTTGAGACTTTACACTTCATTGATTAAACATGCATGATTATCTTTTTGAAAACAATTGTATGTCGAACAACCTTTTGATTTAATTGAAATCATTCTCCCCCTCAATCAATGACATAAGTTGTTGATTGAGAGATAGATATTTTGACAAAAGTTAAGTCCAGATGATTTTCAAAAATAGAGTTCAAGTTATTTAACAAAGCAATTAGTTTTCATTAGATGGTAAGTAATTGTTTTAAAGAATCAGAGCATGAGATTTGAAAAACAAGATAAAGCATGGCTCTGTTCTTTCTTTGAAAAACGGGTTACTGCCTGAAATAACAATAAACCATAGTTTCACTTTCTCCAAAAATATTTTTTGATTTTTTGATTTTTATTTTTTTATTTTTTTTAAGAACATTCTTACAATACCTAAAGTCCCGTATCATTCTTTGAATGACAACACAAAGACCGTAGATATTTTCGAATCGAGAAAAACATGACAAAATGACAATATTTTTTGAAAATTTTCAAGATTTTTCAGATTTTTATGGATTTTTTGAAAGTTTTATATTTTTCTATTTGCTTTTTGAAGGTTTTGAAATTTTGTATTTTGCTTTTCGAATAAATATTTACAAGATATGGATGAAGAAAGACCTTTACTCCTCGTTTTCCTCTTGAAGACGTTTGAGTGTTTCCGGTTGTAGACTCTTTAGACCAAGTCGTGGGAGGATAAACTCAAAACATTCTCTAGGAAGAGCTTTGGTGAAGATGTCTGCTAACTGGTATTCGGTCCTCACAAAATAAAGTTCCACCACACCGTTTTCTACTTGCTCCCTGATGAAATGATGTCGAATGTCAATGTGTTTTTATCTTGAGTGTTGAACGTTGTTGCATGAGAGAGCAATAGCACTTTTATTATCACAATACAGAGGGATTTTGTTGAATTCAAAGCCATAGTATGATAATTGGGATCTCATCCATAGGATTTGAGCACAACAAGATGACATGGCTATGTATTCAGCCTCTGTAGAGGAAATAGAAGTACTCATTTGCTTCTTTGAAGACCAGGTCACAATCTTATCACCCAAAAACCCGAGCACCTCCAGACGCATTTTCGACGTGTATCTTGACATCCTCGCATGATCAGATCTCGCATAGGTCGTTAGTGACATACCGGTGTCCTTCGGGTACCAAATTCCCATATTGATGGTTCCTTGGAGATACCGAAAGACCCGCTTAACCGCTTCAAGGTGCTTTTTGGTAGGCTTAGCCTGATATCTAGCACACATGCAAACAAATGAACAGATGGTCCGCTCATCTGGTCGTGAGGTACATCGTGGATCCGATCATACTACGATATTTCGTTTGGTCTACCATGATCCCCGAGTGGTCCTCATCTAGTTTAGTACGCTCTATCATGGGAGTGTCAACAGGTCACTAAAATTAAATCCAAATTTCTTTAAAATCTCATTTGCATATTTGGATTGATTTATAAAAATGCCTCCCGGACTTTGTGAAATTTGTAATCCCAAGAAAATGACATTTGTCCCATCATTGACATTTGAAATTTAGAACCCATTTCATTTGAAAAACGATCACATTCATTGGGGTCGGTCGAGGCAAAAATAATATCATCAACATATATTTGAACATTAATTAAATGTTTGCCTCGACTTTTCAGGTGAACAATGTCGGATCAATCGCTCCTTTGCAATCCAAGAGATAGAAGAAACTTTGATAGCGTATCATACCATGCCCTTGGAGCTTGCTTCAAACCGTAAAGAGCTTTCTTCAAATGATAGACGTGAGTAGGATGATCTGGATTCACAAATCCTTCGGGTTGGCCGACGATACCGACTTCTTTCAGATCTCCGTTAAGAAAGGCCGCCTTTACATCCATCCGATAGACTACCATGTTCTTACTTGCAGCATTAGCCAAAAGATTCGATTGCCTCGATACGCAGCAACGGGAGCAAATGATTCTTCAAAGTCAATAACCTCCTCTTGACGGTATCCTTTTGCAACTAATCGAGCCTTATTCTTTAAAACATCACCATGCTCATCAAGTTTCACTTTGAAGATCCACTTTATAGCAATGATCATAGCAATCTGGAGCGTGTACTAATTCCCATACATCAAGTCGATCAAACTCATGAATTTCTTCTTGCATGGCATTGAACCAGCTGCCTTCATTCATGGCGTTTTAACATCTTTTGGTTCGACCTTAGAGAGTACGGAGTTGAAGAAGCACCATAAGGCATCGGGTGCAAGTTGTTTCCGTAGATATGGACGAGAAGGGTTTCCAATGATGTTGTCCAATGGATGATCATGTGTCCACTTTCTAATGTGTTCATGTGGTTGTTGTTGAGGAACCGACGTAGTAGTCGATATCTCCTCGATGAAGATGGTTCTGATGATGATTCATGAGCAAATATGTTTTCAAATGGAGCATCTTCGGGAGTAGCAAAGGGATTTACTTCATCATGGGTGCGTAAACAATTCCATGATGTACATTCGATGATTGATGATTTTTGATGAGACAGAGTGATCGCAGCAGCGCTTCTTGACTTAGTGACATGGAAACTGGGGTTAACTTCATTGCAGGGATAGGAGCACCTCTCGATGATGGAATTGACAGATCATTAGCCCTTGGCTCATAGTGTTCATCAAACATAGGATCAAATAATTTCTTCAAATCATCTTCTGAAGGGGGTACATAATGAGTTCTTTGGTGAGGATTTGAAACGAGTAGAACGATAGGACTACTTGATAAAAGTTGAGATGCTTGGGTCCAGAATCGTATTGTCCTGGAGCCATTTGCCCGACACTCATCGAACGTGGACGTGAGTAGTTTCCATGATATCTCGAGTTCTTTTGTTGTAGATTCGGTAACCCTTCTTGTTAGATGCATAACCTACAAAACTCCAATGTCCGCCTTAGCTCTTAATTTACCTAAATCTTGACCGTCATTCGTTGGTTAGCACAAAGCACCAAACACACGGTAGAGAGATCGGTTTTGTTTATGGACAAGTTCATATGGAGTTTTTCCATGAGAGGTATGTATAAGGGAACGGTTTTGGGTGTAGCAAGCAAAGGGCAATGGCTTGACCCCAGAGAAAATTGGAACCTTTGAATAAATTAGCATTGTTCTTGCGGCTTCCACAAGAGTTCGATTTCGTCTTTCAACTACACCGATTCGTTGAGGAGTTCGTGGAACACTTCTTTGATGACTGATCCCAACACTTTCATAAAACTTAATTAAGTCTTTGTTAACAAACTCTGTGCCATTGTCTGTTCGAACAATTCTAACGATATTGTTGAGTCGAAACTGGCCGTTTGATAAGTTTGATGATGACATCCGGAGTTTCATCCTTTGTCCTCAAAAACTTTACCCAAGTAAATCGAGAGTAGTCATCAACAATGACTAGAATGTATTTCTTCCCATTTATCGTTTGCACTCTCATTGGTCCGCACAAATCCATATGAAGGGTATGAAGAACTTCCATTACCGAGTTTGTGGGTTTTGGTTTGTGGGCATATTTCGTGCTGTTTCCCAATTGGCAAGTTTGCCGCAAAGATGATCTTTTCATATTTTAATCTGGGTAAGCCTCTGACAAGGTCCTTTCTGGACAGGTTATTCATGGTGCCGAAGTTCAAGTGATTGAGACAACGATGCCATAACCATGACTTTGTTTCCAAGCCTTTGACAACAAGCAGATTGGAGAAGACTTCATCATGTCTTCGATAGATATGGTGTATAGATTTGAACAACGGGTTCCTCTTAATAGTTCCACACCATCGAGTTCTCTAACGAAACAAGAATGTTTTCTAAATGCCACTTCTAGATCAGAATCACATAATTGACCAACATAAAACAAGTTATGACCAAGACCTTCAACATAATATGCCCTGGAGATTACACTTTTGCCAACGACATAATCACCATAACCCATAATTGCTCCAAAATGGTCGCTCCCGAATCTAACGGTCCGATGAATTTACTCACGAAGTTCATGAGTGCAGCATCTCGGTCATATGCTTGGAACAACTTGAGTCCAAGTACCACGTAACGATTTGAACGATCGCGAAGTTGAACACGACAAGAATGGATAATCTGGATAATTGGGATCCCCATGCAAGAATGGGTTCCATTTGGTTAGTAACGTTGATTGGAACACCCACATCAGAGGTAGAAACAATGGACTCATTAGAAATAGATGCTGTGCTAGTGTCCGTATTTGACCTATTCAAAGTATGTTCACTTTTAAGGGAATAGTTCTACCAGTAGGCATCCATTTTCTAGTGGGCATTGATTTAGCAACTTTAGGGCAAATTTCATTAATCTTACGGCCGTGAGGTATCCATTGATAACCTCTATTACTAAATTTCCTTCCTGTGGGTTTCCACTATTTTCTAACTTTCTTTCGCTTTGCCTTTTAGCCTTCTTAGCTTGAATTTTAACATTAACAGGTTTTATCGGGCATTTGACAAAGATTAGACAAAATATTCACACCACATTCATGATCAGTAACAGAAATCAAGCAGTCATCATTACATGGTTTTGAATAGTAGCGTAATTCAATTAATTACGACGCTTATAGCTAATACTAGAATCAACACGATTCATTTTATTCAACTCAAACTTAATATTCCTAGGGTGATCTTCTACTCTCTTCCAATGCACATTCTTAGCTTGCGAGGTCTTATCTTGCTTGGTATTGCGTGGAGGCTTTGACTCGCTTGCTTTTATGTCACCGATTACTCTAGAGGGAATTATGGGAACATTAGTTGGTTGATCTACTTTTTGCATTCCCGAACTAGACGTGCAGGGATCTGAACTACTTGAAGGCACATTAGTGTTCACTTTCTTTAAACGGGCATAGAATGGTTTGTATGCTTGGCACTAGGCATAGAACAAGGCATCACAGCTTTACCTTTCGCACCTAAGGATTTAGGACATGTTGCCATTAAACATTCTAGCAACTCTTGAGATCGTTTGGCCTGAATGCAAGCAAACCTAATTTCTCTATCAAGAGGCTTATTTATGAAATCCTCTTCCACAATCTCACGAGACATTCTAGACTATCCTTAAGGTGAGCACAATAGTTATGAAACACAAGTTCATTATTCCTAAGATGAGAGGAATGTATTTAAATGTATATTTGGTCCCGAGGATGACTTTGATGCAACATTCTCATTAAAACAAGTGGCGGTTTCCTTTTTCCTCGACTCCTCAGATTCTCAATTTCCTTTTGTAAAGACGTTATTATTTGTTGTTTTGTCACGAAAGTGACTTTCATTGAATCATATAACTCTTTAAAGTGTTGTTTAACTTTTTCATTTTCTTCTAGAAAACTCTCGTTTTCTTTTTGTAAAGCATTAACCAAGTTTTGAAGATGAAAAGTTTGAGAATACCGAGAATCTAAAGGAGGAGGCATTTGGGAGATTGTTCTTTTCACCCTTTAATTGAGAAATTTGGGCTTTCAACTTTTCGATCGTGTTATAATGAGCTTGAATCTGCTCGTCACGTTTGTTTATCCAAAACTGCATCAAACTCGGAACATCGAGGATGTCTTGATATTTGAGGTTTTGACATTTTCTTTAAGATGTTGATATTTTATTTGTAAATCAAAATGTTCAACTTCTAGTTTAGAAATATGTTTTACCAAATTATCGTGATCATCCTGATCAATTTTCTCATTTAGTTTCGAGTTTTTGTTTTCAAGCTCAATGACACGATCATGGGAAACTTTCAATGCAATTGATAATTCATGAAATGAGAAGCGCATAATAGAGTTCTTAGTAACAGTATAAAACACATCTTGAGCAAAACAACTCGAAATCAAATTCTCATTTAAGATATGCAAGTTCTTCCTTTCAAGTTCATTATATTTGAGTTCTGCTCATAATCATTGACCTCAACTATCGTTGCATCAAATTCCTTTTCCATTTCTTTAATATCTAAATTTATCCCTTTTTGAAGACTCTCAAATTGACCTTTAATTGTTTAAAGAAAGGCATGACCTCAGTTAAATAGCATTCTTTAGTTTGCTCAAAACCCCTTTCCCCCTCGGTTATCCCAGAGGTGTGATTCTCTTCTTACACGTTTCTCAAAATCAACAAACATTGATAAACAACATATACAGGCTGATTAAGGTCTTGCTATTAGTGGCAATAGATCTAGGAACTAAATGCATTGGTGTATTAGGAGGATACACAGTTACTTTAGGGAATTTCCTACAAGGAGGATTCTTTTCAACAAGATTTTCAACTTTTTGCATATCCACATCCTTTTTCCGAACACTTGTTCGGGGTCAATAGAGTC
>OU343220.1:88764593-88871164 GCA_910596185.1 Chrysanthemum makinoi | reverse complement strand
TTTGGATTTTTATTGTGAAGATTACGCGTAACTATGCATTAAACACAAAGACCTCTTGATAGATCTTAAGCACTCGGAGATGGATTAGTGTTGCCCTATGTAATCACAAGCAAACTAATAGAAGATCTCTACAACTTCGATATTTATAAGCGGAAAGTAAATACAGTTATAATAACTAAGAACTCTTTGATCCTCTATGGATCTTTTACAGTTATTGAAACTCTATGTTTTGGATGTTTTCACAGACTTGAAAGACTTAAGAAAAACCTCCTACCTACACATACTCTTATCGTTCCTTTTTATAGGCAATAAAACCATCTATTAATCACTGTGAGCATTTTTAGCATTATGCTCCTAATATACAAACACAAAAGAAACGCGCCATCTTAGACAAGCATGCAACTAATCTGTGTTTTACTCATCATATTGTTTATTACGGAGTAAGCTCTATATATCTGTGCCAACCATACGAGCACTCCTGACATCACGTACCACATCGCGTGCTTATCTCTCCTCGTGGATAAGCACTGATGAAGATCCGCGATCGCATTATCACTTGGTGAGTATATACGGCAGTCGTTCATATTCTGAGAAACTTTTAGGTCATTACTTCAAAAGATCAGTAGTAACGGCTTCGTAGTTTACCGTAATTCCCACACAATCCTCCCAAAACTGGAATTGACTAGGTTAAGTTCGATTTCCTGATAGATCTTTAAAATTGTTGTTGAGAGTTGTGTTCGAACGCTCGACAACAAAGATTAAGAAGGAACATCTCTATGATGGTAGGCTGTGTCGCGTCTTTGCGGCAACATATGACATCATGTACATCAAACATATAAGTTTCATACTATTCTCATCACTTCGGTGTGTTAACTCCTTGAGAGGTGAATCATTGAAAATAATGGGTTTGATGTCTCTTTTAAACCATTACTCTGGGTAGCCATATGTTTGAGTTCGAAAACCATGGTACATTGATAACCATCTCGATTTATTGGCAAACCGTGACCATATAAGCGGTTTGATTTGTCTTTACGTAGCCGTTTGCTCGGGACTAGTCAATTCTTAGCATTTGGTGAATTGAGCACCAAATATGTGCCTTTACCATGCCATATACATGTGGGCTATCCAATTCTTGGATTCCAAAAGGAATAGACCATGGTGAATTGATGACCATACAACCCTCACAATTAAGCATGGGGTGGTTTGCATACCCTATGATTTTAAGCAAACCATTACAGCTATCAATAGATTTGATGTGTCTTTACCAAAATTTTGTACCCTTTGGACTAGTCATTCTTTGACATCACCAAGGTACATCAGGTGAGTAAAAACCCATCGAGTGGTTCAACAAACAACACTGCATAAAGTTATTTTTTTTTTTTTTTTTTTTTTAACTAAAGTGATTATAAAAACTGAAAGTACTTAATAATATAAGTTGAAGAAGAAAATTAAAAAGCTAATTTAATAAATAACATTATCACTATTTTTAAAGTGATGTTTTTGAGATTTTTCTTTTTATGAAACTCTTTTACTTCTTAAGAAATAAAACAGAAAAAAATATAAATAATGCAAACCCAAGTAACAAACACAAGGTAGCGAGAGAGAGTACCAAGTGTCATGATGAGAGGATGAGGATGAGGATGAGGCCTATTAACATTTGTAGAAGTTGAGTCTTGATCAAACACTTATGTTGAAACATACATTCTTTCATTGCCCACTTGGATGCGGAGGAATTTCCAATTTCGACTAAGCATCCGTTCCATAAGTCTCTTAGACAATGGATACTTTCTTTCGACAAAGCATACAAGCATTGATTCCTATATCTCATTTGGAGAATGAGTTAGAGCATAGCGAATCTTGGACCTTTTCGGGGAATTCCACCATTGGTTCGTCTGATTTCATATCCACTTGCCATTTCGAAATGCAACTTTGTTAATGATCATGTTTAAATTCAGAGCCATGAGGATTTGAGTGTTTAGGTTATGATTCGAAATGGTGAGTGTTTGTGAAGATAATGGATGAGGAATTGGTTTCGTTCAGAGAGTGATGGTGGATTGAGTGTTTTGCCCAAATTATAGTCAAGGAAAAATGGACCGTTTGGTTGACCTTTCTTGTGTATTGCATCTTTGACCAACCCAAGCTGCTGCCGTGATAACACAGATCAATCTGTGAAGTTATAACTTCGTCAGGGAATGCATCAGATAAGAAAATCTTGTTAAGATTCAGAAATTCTTGTGCCAACCACTTGCATTAATACTCATTGAGCCTCGAACCGATCTATAAAATGATTTAATGTAACTCATCTCTTCACCAAGATCTAAATATTTACCACAAACCCTAGATGCAAAATAACCCCAATCAACAAATTGTATCATGAATACCAAACACGAGATCATAGATCTCCTGACCTCATCTTCATCATCTTCTTCATCATCATCAAGTGGTGAATCAAACCCATAGGCTGCGTATTACTTTCCTCAACCCTTTCCACGACCAAATAAATCACCCTTTCTTCCTTCTTTTTAGAAGATGGCCGATTATAGTGAATCCAAGTGAATCTGTGATGATTACGATGACTCTATATAAGGAGGGAACATCTTACTCCCAACCTCAGCACCTCCGGTCCTCAACAAGGACCTCGTGCAGGGAATCCGCCACTCCCAAAGATATAGAGAGGTGGTTCTTGGTCTCATCTCTTTTGGTGTATCAACACTATCGTTATAATAGAAGGGGCTTAGAGAGAGATGGATCGGTGCATTTGGTTGAAATGAATAGATGAAGCACAGAGACAGCGTTATTTTCTGATCATCTGCGTGGTCATCGTCATCATCAATGCGTTTGCATCAATCCATCCTCCATTTTGGTCCTTAGCATCTTAAATGCGTGCTGGTCGCTGCATATCCAACCATCTAGTAAGGCGAATGGATGGTTATGCAAGACCAGCAGCAGCTTGACATCTAATGCATATCCAACATTCACTTGATTTCGGAATGGAGGATATCACGGTAGCTCGTATCTTGAAGATGCATTTATACGGTAGGTTGACTTTATGTAAGTATGTCATGTATTTGTTTCTTGAATATGGAATGAATAGACAATTTGACTTCAATTTCTTTTCTTCGAATTATTGCGCCGATTAGGTCAAATGTTTTGCCGATTACTTTTTGATATCGGAAAGAAACTAGCAACACTCTTTTAGCTATCTTGACCATGTACTAATGAACCACACTTGATGAATTTGATCTTGATCATGGGATATACAATGCAATCCAGGATAAGGAACAGAGACAAAATCTGTCTGAACAAGCTGCCAAAGCAGGACACAAAAAACATACACAACACAGAAACACACAAACTAGAGAAATATTAGAAGTTAGTGTTAGTAGACAAATAATATATAAAAATATACGAGTTTGCACAAATCCTCCCCAGAGGCATATGCCTCCCCGAGACCTATGCCTCCCCTTAACTGATCATGATCAAGGGTTTAACATTCCAATATTGACCACGAGGTGTGTGAAACCTTGGTCCATCAAGCTTTGTTAATAAGTCGCCACATTATCGCCAGATGGATTTTAGCCACTTTTATTAAATGTTTTTCATAAGCATCTCTTATAAAGTGGTGCACGATTTCAATGTGTTTTGTCCATTTGTGAAAAACGGATTTTTGACTATGCAGATGGTACTTTGATTATCTATGAATTGTAGTTTTCATGAAGTTGTACCCATAGTCCAGCAATTGGTTTTGAATCAAAGGACCGACCCGACGAGCAATTTGCGTGACCACATACTGCTTATTAGTTGGCCACAATGGTTTGTTTCTTGCATTGCCAAGAAATCAACCTCTTCCCAGAAATTGGCGACCCCAGTTGTGGATCTTATCCAGTTGCACCCAGCATAATCACTTGTCACTATATGCTTCCAACTTGAAAGGAGATTCTTTTGGGTACCAAAGGCCTAAAGAGGTTGGCCTTTGAGGTACTTAAAGATCTTCTTGACTACATTGAGATGGGAAGTAAGTGGAGTGACTTGATGTAGAACAAACACTTCACGGCAAAAGTATCGAGGTCTTGAAGAACATTGATACATCAATGAACCAATCATGGACACATGCGGATGAACATTCCGCAGGTAGATCACGGTTCATTATTTGCTTTGTCTTTGGAGCTTCATAAGGTGTTTGTGGCGATCCTAACACCTTCCATACCAAACTTCTTCAAAATGTCCCTGTATTTATCTTGGACAGGATAAAAATGCCATCTTGTTCTTTGAACTTGGAGACCCAAAAGAAGAGTAAGCTCTCCATAGCACTCATTTGAAATTCACCCTTCATTAGTTCCTCAAATTCCCTGCACCAAGTTTCGTTTGTGGAACCAAAAATAATGTCGTCCACATAAACTTGCACGAGAATTATGTGCAGTAATTCTTCTGGAATGAGAGTTATCAATAGCACCTCTCCAGTAACCATGCTTGTGAGAAATGATATGAAAACCTAGCATACCAAGCTCTAGGTGCTGATGTAAGCCATCTGAGCTTTAACAACCTTGTAAACATGATTTGGGTGATCTGGGTCTTCAAATCCCTTAGGTTGAAGACATAAACCTCTCTTCAATCTCACCATATAGAAAAGCACCTTTAACATCCATCTGATATACCATGAAGCCCATGTAAGAAGCATAAGCCAGGAAAATTCGAATGGCTTCTACTCACGGCAACAGTGCAAACACTTCATCATAATCAATCCCTCCTCTTATGCGAGCAGCAGGCCACTAATCTTGCTTTGTTTTTGATCACCTTCCCCGAGCATCTCTCTTATTCTTCAAAATCCACTTTGTCCCAATGGCATATTTGCCATCGGTGGAGACCAAATCCAAACCCTGTGTGAAGAATTGTTGCATCTCTTCTTGCATTGCTTCTAGCGGCAGATCGATTAAGGGCGAGAAACACTTGTTGGTTCAACGAGAAAACAAACAAGCTGAGACAATGCTTGAAGCAGTGATTTTCTCTTTCGGTTGGAGACATAAGAGAGAAACAATCTGTCCCAAAGAAGCGAGGTTGGAGATAGCCCTTCGAGTTCGAACGGTGCCAAAGATCACCTATAATGTTGGATTGAGGATGAGCGTATTGATCCTCACGGTAGTAATGGGGTTGACTTCAATGGATGAATCAAGATTAGTGATGGTTGGTTCAAATTCAACATCATAAGAGGGTGAGGTGAAGATGCCAGCTTTGGGTTGATGATTTCCAGATCACGAAGGTTTTGGAAAGCGTGTATATGGTTCACCAAAGTCTGAAAACACTTGAGAAGGAACATGAGAAGAAACAGCATAGCCTTCAGTGGATTTGAGGAGGGGTGATTGTGACAGAATCAACCGGCCGAAACATGGTTTTCCACCGACTCCTTCATTAGCAACCTCTCCATTCGGTTTCTCTGCTTCAAGTTTAGTTACG
The DNA here is from genome assembly GCA_910596185.1 of Chrysanthemum makinoi. NCBI lineage: Eukaryota > Viridiplantae > Streptophyta > Magnoliopsida > Asterales > Asteraceae > Chrysanthemum > Chrysanthemum makinoi. The sequence goes on along the minus strand of OU343220.1, from coordinate 88,865,713 downwards.
CAAATTCTTGAGTCTGAAGCCTAGCAAGGTCCTTTAGCATAATGTGATTCATCTTCATCCCTCATTATCGTACAATATCCTTGGAGGTGGTACTGCAATGTTGTTAGGGAGAAGAAGGCACTATAGGTTGCTCATCTCATTTTGATCATCATCTAAGGAACTGTTGTGGGGAGACTCTTGAGGACCTGCATTTTGGTTAGCCAAATGTGCGGTGTAACCCAATGTCAGTTAAGTAGTCGAGTCGAAAAGGACCGTATGACCTTGTCCTTGAACATTAGGCTTATCTTCCAAAATCTGATTCAAGCGTCTCCTCTATCTTCTTGGTTTGCAAATTGTACACCTGTATGCTTTACTATGAAATTTGAATAACCACTTAATATAGCCATCATCAGCCTTTTCATCAAACTTTCCCCAGGATCAGCGGTGTTGAGAATGCACTTGACACCCAAGGTTTTAGGTAGTGAATGACAGGAACCTTCCCAAAGAGAAGTTCATATGGTGTTTTGAGTTGTGGTCTAGTAATGGAATACTTTGTTTGCTTTATATACTTAGCATTTACCAACAGCTCGATCCGAGAACATAGTGGGCATTTAGAGTACGCAAGCATTGACCTAGCATTCTCTGGCTAAGGTCCTATTCTTTCTTTGACCACCCCATTTGTTGTAGGGTTCTTGGATTACTATAGTCCTTTTATGCCTTTTTGACCCACGAGTTCTATAGAATAGCATTTTGAACTCTGTCCCATTATCACATCGAATTCCCTTAACCTTTTTGTTCAGCTGATTTTCAACAAGTGATGAATTCGGTCGGCATGAATGTTTCATCTTTGGTTACGAGAAAGAAAACCCAACAAAATCTGCTATAGCCCAGTGATAACCAAGCGAAGTACTTTGATCAATGCGACTTGAGTTGGACCAAACGGATCCATGTGGAGCATTGAAGAGGTTAGAAATGATGCTCATAGCTTATTGATAGCTGTAGAGGCTACGTGTTGTTTTCCTTTGTTGCATGCAACACAATTACTGATCATTGGTGGATACTTTGGTGGGAAGACCTTCAACAAGACCCATTTAGAGAGTTTGTTTATGGTCTTGAAATTACATATGAGCCATCCTTCTATGCCATTTAGTAGATTCATCAGTGATGCTTAGCTTAAACCACGTGAGGTACCACCCGAGTTGAACTTCATTAAGGTTGAATGTGTATAAATTGTGAGTTCGAGGAACAGCCAGTGAGGTGAAGTTTCTTAGGTTGAAGTCTTTAGACGGCATAAGACATTCATTCTCGGTGAAGGCTTTTTGTTCTTAGTGTCGCGATTTTGTAAGCAGGAGAACAAGTTGAAATCTTTGAAGTTCCTTAACATAGTACACATTTTCAAAATCGGATGAGGTGTCTTTTATGGTTGCCTTTCCCGTGATACTCCCATCACTTCCTCCAAAGGTCACATTGTCTCCTCCTTCTATAGGAACAAAATTGTGCATCATATCCTGTTCCTAGACATGCTTCGGAACAACCACTATCAACAATACCAATGTTCTTATGCTTAAGGGGATGATCCACACAACAACAATAAAATATATACATGGTTAGTATTCAATGGAGGTTCAAGTCATTCTTGACTTGAACCTGCCTTGTGAATCACAGTGTGTGGACATGAAGATCTAGAGGATCCACCATTGTTCTAGTCTCCATTGATGATTTGGGTCGCTTGATAGTCCAAGAACAACTGTGAGGGCTTCCTGCAGGTACTCCTATCCATCCGATGCCGCTTTAGAGTTAACATAAAGTAGGCCAATACATGGTTTGAAGTATGGGCTATTGGTTTCACATAAGGTCTGTAAGCTGAACCTCTCAAAGAGAGTCGGAGATTAGCGGCTTGTGGGACATAGGTGGAATATTATCAACATTGGTCCACTTAGATTTATGTTTGGTGAGTATTTATGTACCCAATCTTTGCTCATAAAAATCACAATCCTTAATTAAATGAAATTTATTACCACATACAAAACATGTCTTCTTCTTGGAAGATTTATTCAAATAGGGAGATGTTTGATTACATGCGAGAAGTACTTAAAGCGAAACATTCAAAATTTACTTTAAGGTGATTATTCAAAGATTTAAAAGACAAGTCTTGAGGAAAGCATCTTGGAAGTTGATTCTCGGCTTCCTTAGAAGGCTTATGAGTAGGCGTGGTAGGCTTTGGTGTAGGCTTTCCGGCTTGGAAGGTCAGGACTTCTCATTTGGATCCGACTTTCAAGAGTAGACCCTTGATCCGATGGTGTCAACTGTGAGGCAAGAGACAAAATCATTAGATGAGGTATGAGAGTGCAGCGAAGTCTTTTGACTTTCGCCATATAGATGATGTGATCCATCAAAGTCAACTGACTGGATAGGTGTGGGCATAAATTCACCTCTAATAGGTCGGGGACAGACATGCATATTACCCTCTTTTACAAAGTTAGCAACCTGCTGGTGTGGATTCACGACCATCATACCTAGCTTCTACTCAACATATTTTTGAAAGCCTATCCTAAGCAGAGGTTCTTGATTATTTATAGATTTCTCGAGCAGTTATCACGAAATTAACCATTTGTTTATTCCTAGCTATTTCCTCGGCTACCTTTTCTTTAAGCTCTAGGTTCTCGACACCTGACATCCTTTGCTTTCTCAGACAGCTTTAAGTAATTATTTGCAACTTCTAGATCAAAAAGCGTAACACCTTTATCTTTTTCATAATGCTATTTGATTCTTTTGAAACCATACTTGTCTTTCCCTCTTTGTTTTAATGCTAGTTTAGGCTTCATTTTCAACATAGCATTCATCAAACTTAGGTTTCATGGCATCATATTCTTCTTTAAGTTCATTGTATCTAAGACTACAACCAAATATCTTATTATTGTGCACGAGATAGTCCATCAGGCAAAGCTGATCATGCCTTTCATCAAAGTACACCTTGCCGGCAATCCAAGCTTATCGGTATCATGAGCTTCCTCATTCACGGGTTCATGTGGAGTCAGTTGACTGTTCATCCATGGTAGAAGAGTGCTGGCTCCGACTTCTTCTTTGTTGTTTTGCGATAGGGAGTAGTTGGCTCCATCCACTCTTCTGTCTTTACATTCCCGAGAAATGCCCCATCGGTGACAAATTAAACACTGACTTTTCTCCTATCAAAGCGAGCTGGTTCCTTTCCTTGAAAGCAAACTTCCTTCGGAACTTTTCTTCAAACCTTTTGATGTCCACTGACAATGCCACACACATTTTCGGTTTCATTTCCTCCATTTCAAGTGGGTCCACGGTCAAAGTCTTGTATGCAAGATACTGCTTTGAGTATCATAATCGGCAACAAAGAATGAAGGAGGCATCCTCCATCACACTACTAGACTTAGTTTGAGAACATGGTGGAGTGGGGCCGAGTGTTATAGGGTGGGTGGGAGCCTGAATGATGATGAAAGTAGTTGGAACTAGAGATGATGGAAAGTAGTTGGAACTAGGAGCTTGTACCATCATGTTAAGTGAGATGTGTCCCAACAAAAATTTGCATGACGAGGAAGAAGATTTGCGGTATGGAGTTCGACATGAGGTTCAAGTTAGTGTTGTGCAGCTCATCAAGGTGAGCATGTCGACCGCGCTAGCCTTGAGGCTCACCGCACATGTAACATGATGGAGCAGGGTCGAAGGAACTTTGAGTTCGCGATCATCATTATCGGGTTTGCATTCATTTGGTTTAGTGACTCAAAATCCTATGGAACCTGTCGTATCCTTTGTGGATACCTTCTTTGAGGAGATATTGAAGTCTTGAAATTGTTGCCTCGGCATGGACTCGTTCTTCGATTCTTCATTTCCACGAACCTTGCTTTGAGAGCCATGTCGCTGCATCATCCATATGGTGAAAATCACCAGGTGATCTTCGGGGAATGGCTTGAGCGGGGAATAGTTTTACTTTGTGCTCTATCTGCATGGCGATTACTTCTTCGGCCGAGTTTGGGGAATGATAAACTTCCCATCCACAATGCAGGTCATTTTCTTTAAAGTGTTTCCTTTCTTCACCCTCCCTGATTCCAATCAATATTGGAAATCGGTTTTCCATCTTCATAGTCGAATCATATTCTTCCCTTTTCAAATAAGGAAATTTACCATTCTTGTTTGAAAGACTAAGCGATGCATGGAAGTGGTGTTGGTGTTGTTTGTGTTGGTGACTTGAGTTTCATTATAAGATCAGGGCATGGTGAGGGTATGTTTGGTTGTATGAGGGTATGAATGTTATTCTTAGTATGTGAGACTTTCAGGGCTCACGATACCACTTGTTAAACACAAGACCTCTTGATAGATCTTAAGCACTTTCGGAGATGCGTTAGTGTTGCCTATGTTAATCACAAACAAACAATAGAAGATCTCTCAACTTCGTGTTTATAGCGGAAAGTAAACACAAGTTATAATAACTAAGAACTCTTTGATCCTCTATGGATCTTTTGATTATTGAAACTCTATGTTTCGGATGTTTTACAAGACTTGAAAGACTTAAGAAAAACCTCCTCTACATTTACATACTCTATCGTTCCTTTTATAGGCAAGAAAAACCATCTAATCACTCACGAGCATTTTAACATTATGCTCCTAATACAAACACAAAGAAACGCATGCATCTTAGACAAGCATGCAACTAATCATATTGTTTACTCATCATATTACGTGAGAGTAAGCTCTATATATCTTGGCGCCAACCTATACATCACGGGAGACTTTTATAATTATACGGCCTACATAGCGTGCTTATCTCTCCTACGTGGATTAGCACTTTTTATTAATCACGATCGCATTATCACTTCAGTGAAGTATAACTCTTTGAATGGATTCATACTTCGGCGAAACTTTTTAGGCCGAAAAGAAGGATAAGATCCGGTAGTAATCCGTTGATTCCGAGGGGTTTTGGTAATTCCCGTACACTAGCTAATAAGGTTGCGGCGTAAATATGAGCTTTGAAGGATACGGCGTAACCATCTCTTATGGTTACGTCGTAATTATTTTATGAAGGTTACGGCGTAACATGGCAATTTAGTGCCGTAGAGATAATTCGGGCGGATATGAATATACGGTTGAAAGTTACGGTAATTCGGTAATTTAATTACCGTAGTATTATTAGCTTGGGCTAAGGAATTGAAGTCCCGTGGCTAAATGAAGATAATATTTACTCCGAGGATGAAAAGTAAAAATAGCAAGTACGATCAGGGACTGAAAGTGATAATTCATATGAAGTTTATTTACTTCGTGGACTAAAAAATAAATGAAGAAGAACGATCAGGGGCCAAAAGCGTCAACCAAGAGTTAATAAGTTTCAAGAAAATAGGATGAGGAGAAAAATGCAGAAGTTAACAATTACGTTTATAGTTACGGTAACTTAGTTACGACGTAACTAAATAATTTAGCGACGTAACTATTCGAGATCTGGATTTCGTTGCGCCGACATTAGTTAAGGCGTAATTAGCCCTTAAGGTTACGCCGTAACCATGTCGGGCCTATCATCTGCATTTTTCAGTATCTCTCTTCACCCCTCTTCCAGGGGTCGATTAGGGCACCACTCCAGGGCATTTTCCAACAGTCCGAAGCCAGTTTTGAAGGAAGAATTCACTCGCAATCATCATCATTATTAGCTCTACATCAAGTAATTTGTATCAAACATTATGTTCAATTCAATTTATGATTTATTCATTTTTGTTGGTATGATTTATTATATGTTTGGCTAAGCACTCTGGTGCTGGCCTAGTTATGATTCTTTAATTGTTTTGTTTACATTTACTTTACTTTCGTACAATTATTTCTAAGTGTATGCATGCATAGTTTATTGGTAGCCACCATTGGTTCGGTAGTTTTGAATGGCGGTAGAGGCCAATTGCCTAGAAGATATGACCAACTGACCCTAAGTGAGCGGACTGAGATAGGAAGGGTAAGATATGACCAACTGACGACCCTTTCTACTTGTGCGATTTGACTAACTGATCACCTATCGTTTGGATGAACTTAAGAATTAGGGGGTGAGTGTCTAAGTTCCTAACGGCCGGGCACTCACTATTATAAATCTAGCATGTAGCGGTACTTAATGACTCGGCTTAGGGGACCAGGAACAACAGGACTTATGACGGTGCGCCTGATTTCTCCGTGGTGGCATCTTCTGATAGGTTAGGTCGAACTGACCAAATGTTGTCCTCTCGACTTTGACCCCACCTGAAGTAATTGAAAGTAAGTAGACGTAGACATTACTAGCTAGGAGGAATAACTAGGTTAGCACCACTATCCTTCATTGATCACACTTATTGCCCTTATCTGCTTTCTTTTATTTTCTTGTCTTATTAGTTAATTTATTATTTCAATCTTAAAAGCAATTAAAATCGTGACATAGACTTAAGTTAATTTCCAATCCACGTAGCTCTTGGGACGACATCGGTTTTACCGAATACTACACTACACATGACCGGGTACACTGCCCGTCAGTGCATTAAGGTAGACCATAGGTATAACGAGTAATTATAAATATTAAAACCTGGTCAGTAAAACTTGCATCAAAGAGGCACCCTGAAACTCACGAATGCTCTTTCACTCCAAACAACACCCTATATGTAGACGATGCGTTAGAGTTATTGCAATATTGTAAAGATGCATCCTATGCAGATTTCAAAATTAGCATATGGTGTGGATTGGGATCTATATTGCAATAGAATCTTTAGTTTGCGGGAGATGATTTGCACACTCCATCAAATGATTGGACACTTTAATTAATTGTGTTTAGACATTTATACTTTCACTTATTCTGCACTTCATGGCTTTCACATGTGAGGCATAAATGGCAACCACACTTGAATTGAGTGGAGTGTCACGGTCAAATAATTATGGAGTGTGCAAATCACCTCCCTTAGTTTGCACCTTGCCATGTTTGTGGAATTTTGTCATGGTGTACGAAATAAAAATTATGGTTTCTTTGTAATTTTTCACTCTAAATGTTGCATCCATGTGAGATGGAACCGGGAGTCTGGCTTTCATGTGCACGGTTATGATTAACAACATAGTGTTTTCTCTGGCGTCTATGGACTACAAGACTCTTCTTGCAAATGTCATAGGTTTGTTCATTTTTGTTATTACCGTGATTGTGAATACTCATTGAGATAAGGACTGGAAAGATGTTGTAACAACATGTATTTTCATTGAAGAATGAGAAGTTAGGCGAAGTGGGCACGTCTAGTAGCAAAAAGGGGATGGGTTTTTATCTGGAAAATTGTGGAGTGTATTTCAGGCTTGATTCAAAATTTATAAAGTTGAGAAAATAATAGCTCTATTATCTTTATGTCATGTTAATGAGCAGGAAACTTTAGATTGTGTAATAAATTACATATGCCGTGTGGAAATTAGCAAGCCAACTATTAAAGATAGAGGCGTATTGCAAGAACAGAGTATGGTGTTGTGTGTGGTGGACAGAAATCAAGAATCAGATGATATACTACCAAACTTTTCGCCAAAAAAAATTGCAGGGACAAGTGTATATCTATAATCTATAATCTATAATACTGTATAATCCATTTAAAAGACTCCTAACCAAAAATTAAGATAAGGAGCTCCAATCATGAGATGACATGTGTCAATTCTTAACAAACTCCAAGCCTAACTCCTAACCACTTCAAAGTAAGATAAGGAGCTTCAATTATAAAATGACATGTGTCACTACTCAATTAAAAATTCATCTTTATTTTCAAATTGAAATATCTTTTTATCTATTTATTTTTTTTATAATCTAAATTCACCATATTTTCTAAAATTTTATGCTATTTAATTCAACATCCATTTTAATATATTTTATGAGTTTTTAGTTTTTATATTTTTAATGGGTTTATTTTATTTTAATTCAAATTTTTACAACTTTAACATTTATTTCAATCAATACAATCTTGATTCGTCAAATATATTTTTGGGGGAGTGTTTGACATGTAAGAGATTGCGAGAGTATTTTTATATGCGGGAATAATTATATAACGGGAAAGCTACGGGTAACCTAAACAAACACATACAAGTAACACATATACATTCGAAGTGTTGTGAAACGAATTCACTAAACGGGTAAGCAAACACATATAACTATACTTATCGCCGCCGCTGTGCGCGGGTATCCGACTAGTGATCAGTAGAGGATGGTGGAGTATTCTCAGTCAAGGCTCTCAAATATCTGTTGGAGAACAAGCTTCTTAAGCGCATTTTTGTTTGCAGAGATTTGTTTGTCTTTCTTTTTGTTCACTTCTTGGCAGGATTGATCTTCACTCTATTGTATGTTCACAATGTGAAGAATCAGTTGGAACCTTGGGGCGTACATTATTGTTTGGTTCGATTATATTTGCAATGGATTTGTGATCAAAGCATTTTAGTTCATTGACAGATGAGTTCTTTAATCATGAGCTCATGGAAGATCATGGTGACAGAATAGGTTGTTGATGCGTAAAAAAAACTAGTGTTAAAGGTAAAAGACAGCTATGCAGATGTTGAAAACAGGATGTGTTACTCAATCTGCCTATCCTCACAAACATATGAATCAAACAGGTCATATCAAACCCACAGCCGTAGAAACAGTTATCTTTCCAGCAGCATCGGCATTAACACGAACAATCAAAGATGTATTACACATAAAGACAACAATTTATAAAATTGCAATCATAACAATATTATTTTTTTTTTTTTTTTGGGCACAGCAATCATAACAGCTTTATGCAGCTAATATTTACAAAATTATGAGCAAACTGCACTCCGTTGTACAACAAAGACCTACAAAAGTTTAATCAGGATGGGTCATTGGCACAAGAGACCCGGTTATGAGATATCCAATATGCTAATAGCATGTAACAATCATCTCATCGGTGAGTGTGAATAAATTCACCATTAGTTTCTGTCTGCTAATGATTCGAACATCAATGAAACAATAAGTGTGTATGGTTATGCAGGTTGCTCAGAGTCCAGGTATAGATTCAAGATTGTATTTTTCGGAAGATTGTAATTCGGTTTCTTGGTTCTGCAACGTTGGTTTTTTTATGGCATCAAGAGTTTGTAAGTAGTTGTAAGAGGGATTCCTAGTTGATGGTGGGGCTGGATTACTAATTCTACTGGCAAGAAAGCGACGAATTAAGCTTCTCAGGAATGGAGACATAGTGTCAGGTTCGTGTTCCAAGTAGTACATCATTCCACCCATGCAGGCACAGAACAAAGCCACCTTTAACAAGTTACAAAAAAGTCAGATAATGACAATAGTACAACACCTGCAGACTTTAGCATAGCAAAACTTTGGAAGCAACGATCTAGCAGTTCCGGGTAAAATATAGATGCTTTTGATTTTAAAATGACCAACATGTCTAAAATCTAGGTGATCAACATTCAACAGAGATGTTCTCCATGGATGTCAGAATGACATATCCCTTTTATCTTCTCTCATCTTTTGAACTAAGTGCTGTAAATTTTACATATTTGAATCTATTTTAAGGAAATGAACCATCTTATCTTATATTTTCAAATAACAAACAAGTTTTGTTTATGGGAGGTGATTTGCACACTCCTAAAAATGATTGGGACACTCACATTTTGAGTGTTTGGACATTTATACCCTCACATTATTTTTAGTTATGTTTATCCTGTAAGGGTATAAATGTCTAAGCATTCAAAATTTGAGTGTCCCAATCATTTTTGGGAGTGTGCAAATCACCTCCCTTTGTTTGTACACAGATCCTATTATGATGTTAAGTGCCATGATGCAAGAGTGATCTTTTATGATAAGGAACCCCGCTAAATGTATAATATACCGGATTTGTAGAAGCAAAATATAGCCAACAAAGCAAAGGGTCATTAGAAAGAGTAGAGCAGGGCTGCCCTTGTTAAAGTGAGCCTGGGGAAGTGATGGTGTGAAAAACATCCAGTGTCAATTTCATCTCTCAGCCATTCAGATGTATCACTGTATAGCTCAGACATCAACTTTATATGCCAATCAACATAATGTCTAAGAAAACCCGAGGTCCAACATCTAGTTTATGGCTTTATGCATATATATGAGCTACCTAACTAGCATAATCACATCCAAATTTAAAACTTGCCAGTGGCAAACTGTTACCTACATTATGAGCAATGACAAGTATATGTTTTTTTTAAGAAATGAGGATAACTATATGTTTTAGACGCGAATTATTAATTGAAAGCTTTCTGGCACAGTGACGTTAGATTTTTGCGTAAAAAGCCTAATTAGTTTGGGCGAGCAGCGGAGATAAAGTCCTAATGGCGACATTATAAGTTAATCAAATAGTAGTACCTCAGCATTCTTGATATCCGGAAGTACGCGGCGGTTGACTAATATATACCACAAAGACTCTCCAGCACGTGGAAGAACATACAATCCAAGTTCTCCTCTTCTACCTTTCTTCTCCAAAAGTACAGACAATGCAGCTAATCCACCAGCAAACCAATATACAAGCTTGTGGTCTTGTGATGCCGCCTTTCTGTGCAAGCAGATGACTCCCTTGCATTGCAAAGAAAAAATTGTGAGGCACATATATAGATATGGCATTATATAAATACAAGCAGGTATGTATATGAACACGAGGTACCTGAAATATTCCAACAAAAGAAGACAAGAATGCTGTTGACCGAACTGCTCCCGTGACTGCATACCAGCTGGTTTTAAATGGGGCGTCCATAAACTGAACAAGAATTAACATTACAAAGTTCAACTCAAGAAGATAAAGAGTCTGGGAGAACGATATATTCAACAATGACCACGTGAGACCATATAGAGGTGTCATTGGACGAGTAATGGCCAATCTTTGGTATGAGTCAAAACAGGTCGTGTTGAGTGTTGACCCATACACTTGTACAGTTTTGGTGTGTTAAATATAACTACAAAATTATATTATCACAATATGAAGGTAATGTTTGAATAGAGCAGAATAGAATGTTGACCCATACACTTGTACAGGTCGTGTTGAATGTTGTATGAATAGAGCTAATACCTTTTTAGTTGACCCATCACAGACATAACATAACCCAAATTGATCTATTTATAAGTAAATAAGTAAAAATTGACCCAAAGTGTTTAAGAGAAAAACATGAGTGCATGCGAAAGCTAACCTTTTGTAGACGCAGAACAACAAAAGGTACAAAAGTTAGTGAAAAGTATAGCGGAAAAGTTTTCCTAAATGTAGCCGATGTTGCATAAGCGTTATGAGCCAAACATGATTTTGTGCCCGGATGAATTACTGAACAAGGTATGATAGAAGGAAACTCTTGCAAAGCAACTAAATCAGCACCCTTCACGGTTGATAAGTAGGAAGAGAGAGATGCAACATCTACCGGAGAACCTCTACAACATTCTCTCACAGCCTTGTATACAGGCTTAGCAACGGGCCCAGTTTTCTGAATAAAATCTTGATATGATTTTGGCAAGCTCTCAGGACGCATCACAAAAGCATACATGACCTGTAGTGGTTGAACAGTGTATTTTAAATGTAAATCCATCTGTTATTACATCACTGGAATGCAAATATGCAGCCCATTAAGCTAAATGATAATTAGGATTAATATCTGCATAAGTATGGGCGAGTTTTTGAAATTTTCGAGAAGGGTTATCATTATGCGTACTATTCTTATTAAAAAAAGAAACAAGATGACCATTTGAACCAAGATATATTGCCACTAAAAGAATCTAAAGAGCAATAGTAATCAATGTTACCTGAGCACATGATAAAGCAAAGAGTAATGAATCCCCATGTCTCCACGAGCTTCCCCAAAAGTGGAACTTGTTCTTAGATTTTGCAGAATTATACGCACACTATTAAACAGAAAATTAGAGCATCTTAGAAAAGGAAAAAAAAAAAAAAAAAGTTTTGCATCATGGGAGAAGATCTAAGTTTTGCACCACCAACCGATTCTCCAAACATAAATTCTGAATTTGTTTTTTATATGACATAGGCATGGATGGTAAGGTTAGTTAGTACCTGAGCAAGTCTAGCTAGAAGGTATAGAGCAAGTGTACGCCTCCGGTTGGGATCATCCAATGCTAAAATAGACAAACTTGCGACTGAACCTGCTAAAATTCTGCTCCATCATCACCTTTAACAAAGTCATATATGTGAACTGGATAAACTGGGATAATATATTTAAAAATATCTAAATATAGATCTACTTCTATTCAGGATACTAATCTTTATCACCAAAAAAATATATGAAAACAAGATTTATTTAACTTATTACGAAGTAACTTACACATTAAAAGGTGTTTCTTTCTTTCTCCACTTCCTTAACAGACATCTAAGAGCATGGTATGACCCAGTAAACCCTCCAAAAAGTAAACCGACCCTGCATGCCTCCTCACGCACAATCAAATCCTTCTCTGATACGAGTTGCTGCATACAACTCAGCTATTTACTACAACATATATGTTTCAAAGAAAGCTCGATAAATGAATAATAAATACGCGTCCAAGAAAAAAGAGGAAATAAATATCTATCTATGACAGTTCAAACCAATTCAACCTGTCTTGGAGAATTGACAGCTATAATTTCTATCCAAAATCATAGATCGTCTGCTCAGCATACACTAATTGTTACATTTCATATCTTAAACTACAACCAAGTAGCATGTAACTATTAATTCACATAACTCGTTAAACGACGTTACATAGATACTACAACTGCTATACATAAACAAATCTTTAACTTAACTGATTCGTCATTTAAACATCTCTACCTACAATTCCGGTTTGGAACCATCAATCAACATATACTACTTGTCATATTTTATTCAAATTATACACATCTTGAAAACAACAATTCATAGCACATACAATTGATTCTATTTCTCCCTTAAAAAGACTATAAAAACTATGTTCTAGCTTATACAGGCAAAAACTATGTTCAAAACTAAACCAAACTTAAGATTACGATGTAATCATACAACCACCTTATAGTGGTTAATCGTATTTTTTTAATCTTAATATGCTTGCCTCTATAGAACACCATCCCTTATATAAATCCTGTCTGTCAATTGATTCAAATTCAAACATACTTCGCTACAATTCCAATTCAGAACCATATATGTCGGCTCAACGCCTCAACATACACTAATTAATCACATTTCATTTCTTAAACTACAAAGGTACAACCAAATAGCACCTTAACCACTACTAGCATCTACAAATCTCGTTAAAACCGACATCACATAAACACTACAACTACTAAACATATATAAATCCTGTAAATTAATTCAAACTTGGAACATATTTCGCTACAATTCCAATTCAGAACCACATATCATCCGCTCAGCATACACCAAGTCACATTTCATTTCTTACAATACAATCAAGTAGCATTTTGAGTACTTTAGCGTGTCTAAAAACTTGTTTAACAGACATCACATGAACACTACAATTCCAATTCAGAACTAGAAATCATCCACTACCACTAAGCATACACTAATTGCCACATTTGATTTCTTAAACTACAATCACTTAACATATTAAGTACTTTCGCTCACTCGTTATTCGGCATCACATAATCCAAAAACTTAAACACATTTCGCAACATTTTCAATTCCGAACCACACTCAACCTACACCGCTTCTCAAATTTCATTCAAACTACATAAACTACCAACATATAACAAACATTCATAATTGAATTACACAGCTCTTCACCTTGAGATCGATAAGCGAAGAATACGACTTCCGTCTAGCGAGCTTAAACGCACGCAACAATATCCCAATCCCAACTCTCACACCATAAGACAACAAAAAACTCTGACACAAATTACCAATCGCATTAGCAACACACGACGTTTCATCCCCGTGATCACACGGCGGATACAGCATCTTCGCTCGCCGTTGCCGCCGCTGCAGTTCCTCAATCGCTTCACGCAACCGCTCCTCAGCTTCGTGTAACCGCCGTTCCGCTGAAGCGCCGTCGTCTGACGGCGGAGATGCGACGGAATTTGAGTGAGATTGCATATTTTTGGGGGAAATGAGGGTTTGAAAGAAGGAAAAGGATATGGTGTGATGTGATTGGGATTTTGTTATGTTGGGGAATGTGAAGGTGTACAAGTGGTGATGGGTAAGTTACAAGTGGGTGATGCGTCAGGTAAGGGGCTCAATGATTTGGGAACAGGTGTGTGTGGGGCATGCTTGGCGGTTGCTTTAAGCCAATGTAACTGATCTGTGTGATCCCAACATATAAAATGGATCGAAATGTTGCGGGTTATTGCGAATTTTTATGCATATGTGTAGTTGATACATCATTTACACATTTCTACCGGATATAATTTGGAACCATGAAATTTTGGTTTGCACATTTTAATTAATAATGTACAACTAAGGGTGGTGGCAATGGCTTCGGTATACCTTCGGCATGCCTTGATGCCGAGCGGTAATACCGTTGCCACTGATTCGGTATGGTGTGGCATGGGAGCAATTCGGCAATCTTTACCGATTCAGTATGAAGCTTTGTTTCTTAAATATAGTCGTTGAACATTATGGTGATGCATGATTTAGCATGAATCATGGTTGCCACTAAAAAAGTATGATGAGGTATGGGTGAGGTATGGGTGAGGTATGGAAGGCATGAATGCCACCACCCTAATGAGGATTTCAATTCGCGTTATGCGACGAAGTATTTGTATACGATAATATTGTATTTGTTGAAAGACCAATTATTATACAAAAAGAAGAGAGTTTAGCGGAAATATCTTTGACTTCGCTTATAAATTGTATTTGACAGTTATACATGGTTTGGAAAAATGAAAATCGTTATGATTTGAGTTTTGTTAAGACAACTATAACTTTTTAGCATTAGCTAATGCTTCTTTATGAATTACAGTAAGATATATATGACGAAACCATTGAATAGTTGTAGCACTTTGATTGAACGAGAGGCTTTGAATTGTAAATTGTTTTGAAGTGCACCAATTGTAACACAAAGTAGCGATCTTTTTTTATCCATTGGGAGTAAACAAAAAATAAATAGAGTTTTAATAAAAGATCTAAACATGAATGAAACATGTACTTGTTGGAAAGGTAGAAGAGAAAACAACTATGGGATTAGCGAACCACTTGTTTTTGTAGGTAAGTTATATATAAAGTTACATAAAATCGTTTTCATTTATTCTTGGTTTTAGTTCTTGTAGGTAAGATACATATAAAGTTACACAAAGTCGTTTTCATTTCTTCTTGGCTTTAGCTCTTGCTGATTTGCTGTTGGTATTATCCAGAATAACTGCTTAGAGTATCTAAGTGCAACTGGCCTGTATAGCTCTAACCCCTTTGAATCATACATTTCCAACTCTTTCGTTGTTATGTTCAGATCGCCTTCAAAATTGTTGTCTATCAGAAAGTGCGCAACATTATTACACCTACAAAATCATAAATCGCTAATTTGAAGCACTAAATCATGAATAGTCAAAATAAATACTTGGAAATGACATCATGTATTATTCTGTTGGTTTCGCACTATATAAATTTACTCGGCCGAAATTATAGAAGTACACCTAAGACATTGTTCATTTTCTATTTAGAATATGCACGATATGTAAAATGGACATACTAACATTGGGGTAAGAAGGATTGGAGAAATCAATAGAAAGATTTTTTAGTAAGCACGCAAGAAGAATTTTTTGTCACAAATAATCTCGGATAGCGGTTTTCTCGTAACATAACTTCTCCTCGCAAGCATCATAAAGAACATTTATATCGACTCCTTCCATTCTCCTAACTCCAACATTAATATGTCCACTTAGCGTATCCCGGATAGCCTAAATAAAAAAATGAACAATGTTTCAGTGATTACAGACAATATATTTATGCTTTGACTCAGAAATTGTATTGGCTACAACACACGGTTGCATTTTATATCTTCTAGTTTTTGTCGTGCCAAAATTAAGAGACACCGAATGACTGAATCATCATAGCCAAGCACAGAGGTGAACCTAAGGCATTCCTAGGTGGTGCCCAGGAACCACCTTGCACACAAAATTTGTTTAGAAGTGATGTAGAGAATAATTTTATGACCTACCTTAGAGGTATATTGGGAACCACCTTAGATCCAAAAAAAGAAGAAGGAAAGTAAGAAAGTTAATTAAGAAAAAATTGACTGAGAAATCACCATATATTATCGTCGGAGATTGTAACTAAGAAGATGAAGTTTATTGACTTTAAAAAAGGGGTAAATTGCAAATTTTGTCTGAAAACGCAAGGATTACTCCGAGACAAAATTTGTTGCAAAACAGCCATTAATATTTCCGTTTTTTGCAAAACTGCCACCGAGAGGAACTGTTTGCTTACGGGCGTTAGTTCTCTCGTTAGTCAAGGTTAAAAGGCATGTGAAATGACTAACATACCCTTGTCTTCTTCCCCAATTTGGTTTTCTTTTGAATATGCAATTATTATCCTCCATCACTGCCACCCTCTACTACCACACGACCACCCCCACCACCCTCCACCACCACAGAACCACCACTATTCAACAACACCCTTTTTTATTTTGCAAAACTTTTATAAAAAATGGATACCTGAACTTCGAAAACAAAACACGTCAAATCATTATTAAAAAAAAGATCCTGAAACAGCTTTGCTGAAGAAAACATAGAACATGAAACAAAGATAAAATATATATCAATTTTCTAAGCAAAAGCCAACTTTGATAAATCAACACATAAAAAGGATCAATGTTGATTGACAACTTAAAATGGGATAATAGACAATGGAAACAAACTACAACAAAATAAAGCTAAAGATCATGTGGTTTTTATTACAATTAACATATACTAATTAAATCAACCAGGTATGCTTGAAAGTTGATCATTCCCAGGTACCAACTTCCATGAACCCATCTTCAGTAGCACGCCCTCTAAACATTCCTACACAATTAAACCCATAACCCACTTCACCCGTATTTGAGATCACTATAAGCCCAACACCCCTTCATCTTGTGCAACCACTGCAGACATATTCTATTGTACCACCACCACTAAAGGAAAAACTTTTGGTGGGTTTCACAACGGCGTTAACCGTCATCACGCTATCATCATTCACACATCTCATATCTTTTTTATAAAAGCTTATGTTAAGAATCGGAGCTTTATGTGCGCTAACAGCTTAATGATAGACACATTTAGGATCAATGAAGATCGATAAGAGTGTTTTACAAGAACTTGGTCAATCAAAGATTAAGAAAAGATCAACGAAAGCTCAATGTATTATCAATGGAGGATAGTTTTGTTACAGGGTTGTTACACAATGGTTACAAGAGAGAGAAGAAGAAAAACTGATTCACAAAAGCTAACTAATGAATAGGAGTTACAAGTATTTAAATAGAGTTTGAGTGGGAAAGTTGGTTAACTTCAAAGGAGAGTTATCACGTGCACCTCACGTGTGTCATAACACACATGCACCTCGCGTGCCTTATAACCTAACCAACTTTCCAACTTATTAGAAAACACTGCTAGTGCTAACAAAACACTGCTAGTACTAACCAACTCCTATCAATCCTCCCTTCATCAAAACATTCTTGACCTCAAGAATGGGAATCAAAAGATGGATACTTAGCATATAACTCTGCTAAGTTTTCCCAAGTAGCATCTTCTGGTGTCCCATTAGTCCACTGAACCAGACCATAAACCACTGCAACATTCTTTCTTTTCACCATTTTCCTGTCCAAAATTGCCATACGCTGTGCTGCTATCAATCCTTCCTGATTACAACTAGGAAGGTCAATCACTTGAGATGGTTGTGGGTTTCCCTTACAAAGTTTTAATTGGGACACATGAAAGACATTATGAATTTGGCTATGAGCAGGAAATTCTAGCTTATATGCCACTTGTCCTATCTTCCCAATGACCTTAAAAGGTCCAAAGTACTTAGGTGAGAATTTGTTTTGTTTCCCTTTCCTAATGGACAATTGTCTGTGAGGCTGTAGCTTAAGGAAAACCATGTCACCCTCTTTAAGCACCATATCACTTCTACCCTTATCTGATTGTTGTTTCATCCTGTTCTGAGCTCTTCCCAAATGAAACTTAAGCCATTAGATAACTTGTTCTCTAGCTGCTAGAGTTCTATCCACAGTATCAACTTTGCTCAGACCTCCAATGTATGGAATATGAATTGGTGGTGCTTGACCATAGACTGCCTCAAAAGGTGTAGTTAATATTGAGGTATGGAAGTTGGAGTTGTACCACAATTCAGCTAATGACAACCATTTCATCCATTCTTTTGGTTTTTCCCCTGTCATACACCTAAGATAACATTCCAAACATCTGTTGACTACTTCTGTTTGCCCATCAGTTTGTGGGTGATAGGAAGTAGACATCAGCAGTTTAACTTGCAAAAGTTTAAACAATTCCTTCCAAAAACTGCTCAAAAACACCTTATCTTTGTCTGACACAATAGAAGTAGGCAATCCATGTAGTTTGTAAACTGTGTCCAAAAATACCTGAGCAACTTGAACTGCTGTAAAAGGGTGTGCTAAAGGCATGAAATGAGCATATTTGGTGAGCCTATCTACCACCACAAAAATCACAGTATTGCCATTAGACTTTGGAAGTCCTTCAATGAAGTCCATTGAAATACTTTCCCATATCCTTTGAGGAATAGGCAAAGGTTGTAAGAGACCAGGATAGGTACGCCAAATCTGGTTTACAGCTTTGACATGTAATGCATTCCTTCACAAATTTTTTTACTTCCTTTCTCAAACCCTTCCAATAAAGCACATAACAGATCTTATGTGTAGTAACTTTCACTCCTAAATGTCCACCTACTAAACCATCATGGAAGTGTGCAAGCAAATCCTGCCTTAGCTGTTTATCTTGGCCAACTACTAGCTTGCTTTTCCTGAATAATTTACCATTGACCCAAGCATAGTGTTTCTTACTTGCATTACCAGCCTGCAAGTTATCAATAATGGTCTTTAGAGCTGTGTTTGCACTCTAACTTGCCCTGATTCTAGTAGCCAACTCAGTAGTCATAGTAACCACAGTTGTATGCATCAAAGTTCCACTTTCTTGTACCCTAGACAAGGCATCAGCAGCTACATTATCAATCCCCTTTTTGTACTTAACTTCATAATCAAAGCCCATGAGTTTTGGAAGCCATTTCATTTGAGCAGGGGTGGTAATCCTCTGGTCTAACAGATACTTCAAACTATAGTGATTTGTTTTAATGACAAAGTGTCTATCCAACAAATATCCCCTCCATTTTTCCAATGCAAACATCACAGCCAAGAACTCTTTCTCATAAGTGGATAGTGTTTGGTGTTTGGGAGCTAAACTTTTACTGAGATGGGCAATGGGGTGGCCATTTTGCTGAAGCACTGCCCCAATTCCACTTCTTGATGCATCTGTTTCAACTTCAAAAGGCTTCTCAAAATTTGGTAAGGCTAAAACAGGAGCTTGTGTCATAGTTGCTTTCAAAGCTTCAAAGGATACTTGAGCTTCATTATTCCATTTAAAGGCATTCTTCTTCAACAATTGTGTTAGTGGCCTACTGATGGTAGCAAAGTCTTTGATGAACTTCCTATAGTAGCCAGTGAGACCAAGGAATCCTCTGATCTGCTTAATATTGGTAGGTATTGTCCATTTTTGCATTGCCACAATCTTAGTTGGATCAGTGGAAACTCCCTGAGCAGACAAAACATGCCCCGAATACTCCACATGACTTGTGCCAAACACACATTTGGATTTTTTTTTGCATATAAGTTGTTTTGTCTCATGGTCTCAAGTATCACAGATATATGTTTCTCATGCTCAGAAATACTCTTAGAATAGACCAAAATATCATCAAAGAATACCAATGTGAACTTCCTTAAGTAATCCTTAAACACATTATTCATTAGTGCTTGAAAGGTAGAAGGTGCATTAGTGAGACCAAAGGGCATGACAAGGAATTCATAATGCCCTTCATGAGTTTTGAATGCAGTTGATCTGTGCAAAACCATCAAGTTTTCTCACGCAAGCTGACCACTTGTGAATGGCCAACTGTAAGAAACTTAAAACAGCTTAAGCACAAATGCAATGAAGATCTGGGGAGTATAGGGTTTCCTAGGGTCGCGTATGTCCCAACGAGCTATGCAATGGATCACCCAACGAATAGTGATCGAGAGATTTGAACGGAAAAGGGATTTGAATTATTATAACTAAGGAAAAAGCAAACAAATTACAGGGGCTTAAATGCAAATTAAAGGAAATTAAAAAGATAAAAAAATATTAAATAAACGCTATCACTATTTTCAAAATGATGTTTTTGATTTTTTCTGTTTTTATAAAACTGAATTAAAAACTACGTAACGTACAAAGAAAAATGTGAAACTTACACAATATTAACCCTAAAAATATGAAAATGATATTTTTACAAACCTAATGATAAAATAAAATTATTAGAAAAAGAAAATTATTTTTATAACTATTTATCTATTTATTATTAATTAAAAACTATTTTTAACTATTAAATAATTACCTAAAATACAAGAAAATGTGAAATAAAGCTAGAAAAATAAAATGAAGACTTAGAAAAATCTAAAATATCAAAAGAGAATTTTCAAAACTATTTTTTATATTTTTTGATTATTTTCTATTTTCTAGGAATTAAAACTATTAAAAACTAATTAAATTACTTAAAAATACAAATTTAACTAAGAAAAATCTAGAAAAATATTTTTTGGCTTTTTATATTTATCTTAACTTAAGAAAAATGAAAAATTATTTTTTGAAACTTTTCTGAATTATTTGTATTAAAAGCTATTTAAAAAGTGCTAAAAATTGATTTAAATGCAGAAAAATAGCAAATAGGCTTGGAAAAATATGAAAATTTCAGGAAAAGTCTAAAATATTATTTAGAATCTAGGAAAAATGGAAAATCAGTAGGTTGTGCACAAGGAAATGAAACTGCTAAGCAAGTGCTTATAAATAAGCACTTGAAATAAGCCAAATGAAAACCAATAAGCACCAACTGTTTACAGAAGCTATAAAATGATACAAGTACCTAAATGCAACTAAAAACAACAAGCCATATCCTCTGAATTACAAGATTGATCAGATTTGATGATTTGAGCTTATAAGCTAAAACAGTTTAGTGCTCTACTTTAGCCAAGAATAAGCAACACAATAAGCTAAAAGTCAAAACCAAAAGTTGGAACTTGGGAAAGACCGGCTAAGAACATGTAAACCAAATACTAACCTTAGACAAGCTCTTATGAGCCCTGTGCAAGCTTGCACAAAACTGAGAAAAACTCAGTATAAGCTGAGAATTTGGGCGAGGGCAATCTAGGACCTTCTTGAGAAGCAGTTTTGAGACTTCTAAAAAATTTGAAAAAATCTAATAAAATGGTAATAAGAATTAACACCAACTGAAGTTTTTAAAACACCAAGTCTCAGAGATTGGAAATGAGTCAAGAAAATTTTCACCAGTTGAGCCCAAAATGACTTTTTGCAATTTTGACTTTTTGAAGACAGCTATGAACTTTGACCAAAATGAAATTTGAATCAATTTTAGGTGATAATGATGTAATATGATGTAATGAACTCACTGCAAGCAATGTTTATGTTATCCAAGCACAAATCCGGTTTTGAATTCCAAAAATCCAAACAGTTAAGACAGCAAGACAGATTAATGATTAGATTGACTTTGAGCTTTGCAGACAAAAATGAGACAGATATGATTCAATATGAGCTTAACAAACTTGAAACAACAAAAGACAACCACGATTAGGCCTCTATCTGACGAAAAGTGTAGCAGAGATCAAACACCCTTATCTCAACTGTTTGCAAAATAAAACTGAATCTATGACTGGTGAATCAAATAAGACTATTGATCAAACCAATTTTAACTAACCTAATTACACCTTAATGAACATATTAGAACTGTTATAAACCACAAGAACATATTATGCTACATAACTTGAAACTGACTTACAAATGTCCATAGCCACAATGGCTTGAAAACAGTGAACCCAAGAACCACTACCTAATCTAAACCAACCCACTGCTTCTAAATCAACCCAATTCCAGCTCTGAACCAACCCATATCCATTTCTGCATCACTTTTGCCCCATTTTGACTTATGTTGACCAATGTCCAAAGTTGTTTGAAACTTAACTATGAGCTTATAGAAAGCTTTAACAAGCTTATTTAAGCTGATTTGAGCTAAAAATAAGTTACTAAGAGATTGTGCATAAGAATTCGAAACTGAAAATTTCAACATTGTCAAAAAACATGAAATTTGAACTAAACTTTGAATTGATACTTGATAAGAACTTTGATACACTGAAACAAGTTACTTAATACACTGAGACTTGAAAATACTACTAATAATTCATTTGAGACTTAAGAAATTTAAAAACGAAATACATTTTAAAAACTAAACTAAGTACTCTCTTCTTCTTCCTTCTTCTTCCTTCTTTTTATACTCCAATCTCCTTCTCTCCTCTTTCTTAGCATATCCCAGCAATTTTCAGGACCCTTGGATTGGTTGGTATCAATCTTGGCCGTTTATGCATTTTGGCGCCAAAAGTTGTACAAGCCCGGGTTAGGACAGGGGAAGGGGATGCATTTAATGCCTTTTGGCTACGTTAGGTGAGGAGGGGGAACAAAACATGGAGTAGGGGACAAAGTGTAGAGTTGTGTTGGTGGTGTTGGTTGCAGTTGATAGGGGTGTACAGGGAAGGCAGGGGGGAGGCGGGTGGTTTATTTTAAACCGTGGGTATTGGGTGGGGTTGGATTGGGTTAAAGGGGTTTTGGACTGGGTTATATGGTATTGGGCCAAGGGATTATTTTGGGCTTAGGATTAGTTTTGAATCCATTTAATAATCTAGGGACCAAATGTGTATATTCTGAAAATCCAAGGACCATGCATGTAGATTCTGAAAAGTAATCCAAGGGCTTGTTTTGCCAACCTCCAATATTCCAAGGACCAAATGCCAATTGTGAAATTCCAATGACTAAACATGAACAATTTTAAAATCCAAGGATCAAAACTGTAATTTCTCAAAACTTTTGGATTTTTCACCAAAGGACTAAATATGACAATTTATGATTCCAAACGGACCTTTGGTGACTTTTCTTATAAAATAAGTGCCTAGGGATGATTTTGCCATTTTGAAGTCAGAGGGGAGAAGCGCCAATTATGAAAACTTAGCTCATTTTTCATCTGATTTTAAACATTTTGCTTCTGAAACATATAAAATGCACTTTTGAGATATTTTCAGTATTTTGATGCATTTCTGAGCATTTTTAAACGTTTTAGTTCAGATTTGACCAAAAATGATGAGTATTTACACACTCATCAATCCCACACACTAAACTATTGCTAGTCCCTAGCAATCTTTTGAGAAAAACTAATGGATTTCATCTCTTTACCAAAAGCCATTACTGGTAGCCAAATGTTTCTGTTCAAGTAAGAACCATGGTACACCGATAACCATGTGATTTTGAGCAAACCACCCGCTTCCAACGGATTTGATTTGTCTTTACGTGGCCGTTTTCTACGGACTAGCCAACTCTTTAGATAAATTATCAATATTATCTTTGGTGAGTCGATTACCAATTATGGTTTTTCCACTCAGCTTTTACCACAAGCCATAAACTTGCGGGCTAGCCAACTCTTCACTTTTTAGGATATGGTGAGCCAGAATACCATACATACAATTTTGGGCAAATTGCAAGCCGTCAAAAGATTTGAGATATCTTTACCAAGAGCCGTTTGCTCCTGGATTAGCCAATCCTTTTGTTTATTAGACAAGGCGGGGCTGATAACCGAATGAGTAAGTGCAAAACACTTATTCCAAAAAATTTGGCAAAACGGGGAATTAGGCGTATAATTACGTGATAAAATTCGTGAGAATTCCCCCCACACTTAGAAATGAATATTGCCCTCAATATTCAAAGTAAATGCTACGCGGTTATGCGAAACAAAACGAAAAGGGAAATAGTACGGCCATTATTTAGCAAGATTTTTTGAACTTACATATATACACATGTGGGGCAACCCCCCCCCACTAGGGTGGTAGAAAGATAGAAAGAAGTCAGAAATATGGGTGAAAACCCATATGTCATGCTACTTTTGTTTTTGATTACCAGGTCGCTAGCTTGACTCGATACCCGCATTCATTGGTTCATGGGGAAAGTTTGTAAGTCCGGGACAACCATGGATTGAATGTCCTCTCCAAAGTAATGCTTCACTCGATGACCATTCACTTTAAAGTTTGGACCATCGGGTTGAGATAACTCAATGGTTCCATATGGGAAGACTTTAGTGATGGTAAATGGTCCGCACCAGTGGGATTTTAATTTTCCCGAGAAAATCTTCAATCTTGAATTGAAAAGAAGGACTCGATCACCGACGTTGAAAACTCGGTTTTTGATTTTTGAGTCATGAATCTTCTTGTCTTTGTTTATAGATCAAAGAGTTCTTGTAAGCTTGATCACGGAGTTCATTTAATTCATTCATTTGAACTTTCCGGTGATCACCAGCTGTCTGAATATCAAAGTTGGCATGTTTCAAGGCCCAGTATGCCTTGTGCTCGAGCTCAACCGGTAGATGACATGCCTTCCCGTACACTAGCTTGTATGGAGTGCACCCGATGGGTGTTTTGTAAGTCTGCACGGAAGGCCCAGAGTGCGTCATCTAGCTTATCCGACCAAGAGGCACGCTTTTCACCAACCGTCCTCTCAAGAATTCTTTTTATCCCCCGGTTGGAAACTTCCACTTGCCCACTTGTTTGGGGGTGGTGCGCTTGATAGAGAGGCGGTCTTGAGTTACACCATACTTTTGCATGACTCTATCAAACTGGTCATTGCAAAATCTCGTACCACGATCACGATTATGGCTCGTGGAGTTCCAAACCTAGCAAAAAGGGATTTCAAGAATTTCACAACAACTCGGGCATCGTTGGTAGGTAAAGCTTTAGCTTCCACCCCATTTGACAAGTAGTCAGCGGCCACGAGTATGTACTTATTTCCGCGAGAAGAAGGAAATGGCCCCATAAAGTCAATGCCCCAGATGTCAAAAATCTCACACACTTGAATGGCGTTTTCCGGCATTTCATTTCTTTGTGAGATATTCCCGTGACGTTGACAAGCGTCGCAGGTTTTGACAAATTCATGGGCATCCTTGTAAATCGTGGGCGAATAGAATCCGGAATCAAACACCTTCTTGGCGGTGTAGTTGGGGCTATGATGTCCCCAGTAGGTCCAGAATGGCAAGCCTTGAGAATGTCAATGGCTTCGACCATACACATCACGGGATGACTTGATCCAAGCGCAAATTTTAAACAAGTAGGGTCGTCGAAATAATGTTTCACATCTTTAAAGAATTTGTTTTTTTGTTGGGGCGACATCCCTTTCACTAAAAGTTACCCGCATGGTAATTTGCAAAGTCGCAAACCATGGGGTAGAAGAGTCTCCGAAAGAAACCACATTGAGTGTTTGAGAGAAATGTTTCATTTATTTCCTTTTTCGAACACATTTTGGTGAGGTTCTCTAATCCCGGACGATGATCGCCACGAGGTTCTCAGCTCCTTTTTATCACGTATAATGATATCAAATTCTTGCGGGGAGGAGAACCCAACGGAGCAATCACGGCTTTGCATCTTGTTTTGCAAAGAGATATTTGAGAGCAGAGTGATCCGTATACACCACGCATTTGGTCAAGATAAGGTATGGCCGAAACTTCTCAAACGCATACACCGGCAATTAATAATTCTTTTTCGTAGTGGTGTAATGGGTTTGAGCTTCATCATAGTTTTACTTGCGTAGTGGATAGGCTTGAAAATGCTTGGTTTTTCGTTGCCCCAAGGCGCAAATAGATAGCAAAATCACTTGCATCGCACATGAGCTCGAAGGGTAAATCCCAGTCGGGGCAACTAGAATGGGTGCTTCCGTAAGCTTTTTCTTTAGTGTTTCAAAAGCTTGATGCACTCGTGAGGGAGAAAAGATAAAAGGAGCATCTTTTTCAAGAAGATGGGTCATAGGCGAGGCGATTTTAGAAAAATTCTGTATGAATCTACGATAAAACCCGGCATGACCTAGAAAACTCCTAATACCTTTGACTGTAGTAGGATGAGGCAATTTGGCAATAACATCAACTTTTGCTCTATCTACCTCAATCCCATTCTTGGAAATCTTATGGCCAAGGACTATGCCTTCTTTGACCATAAAGTGGCTCTTCTCCCAATTTAGACATAGATTGGTGTCTTAGCACCTTTTTAACATTTTGTCTAAATGGGAGACATGTATGAAACGAGTCCCCATGACCAGAAGTCATCCATAAACACCTCCATAGTTTCCCGATCATGTCGCGGGAAAATTGCCATCATACATCTTTGGAACGTGCGGGGCGTTACATAAGCCAAAAGGCATACGTCTGTAAGCAAAAGTTCCGTATGGGCAGGTGAATGTGGTTTTCTTGATCAGCAGGATCAATGGGGACTGAAAGTAACCCGAAAAACCATCAAGGAAACAATAGTACTCGTTCCCTGCTAATCTCTCAAGCATCTGGTCCATGAAGGGTAGAGGAAAATGGTCTTTACGGGTGGCTTCGTTTAACTTTCGATAGTCAATGCACACATGCCATCCCGTAACCAATCGAGTTGGAATTAACTCGTTTTCTTCATTCGTGACAACAGTTATGCCACCCTTTTGAACGCATAATGAATTGGGCTAACCAAGGACTATCAGTCGAATGCCAAATCAAACCGGCATCGAGAAGTTTGAGAACCTCTTGTTTGATAACCTCGTGAATCTTAGGATTCACCCTTCTCTGATGTTGGACTGCTGGTTTGAAGTCATCCTCCATTAAGATTTTGTGGGTACAAAACTTCGGGGTTGATACCCTTAATGTCAGAGAGTTTCCAAGCAATTGCTTGCTTGTGTGACTTCAAGACCTTTATGAGAAGCAGTTTTCTCCTCCTCAGTCAAGTCTTTAGCAATTATGACGGGTAATTTAGCATTACCCTCCAAGAATGCATACTCGAGATGAGGAGGTAGGTCCTTTAGTTCAACCTCGGGAAATTCTTGATGAAGTTTATGCTTGATTTGATTTCCTCATTTGTGATTTCTTTTCGGAGGGAGAAGGTAATGGATCTTCATTAAGCAATTGCTCAAGATAAAGAATATCCCCCTCCAAATCATACACACCATCAATTCCAGGCGGAATTGATTCATCGATAACAAAAGAAATTCATCGATCTCTTCGTGAAAGGAAGTCACCTCCCTCGAATGGGTGAGGGAGGGAAGAGGAGTCGGCAATGATAGGTTGAGAAGATGTGGTGGAATCCCCACCTGAGTAATTATGAAGATAACCAAGAAACTCTTGAGTACTCCTCACGAAGCAATATCAATTAAATCGACCGATTAATTGATTGATCAATCATAATTTGAGAGTACCTGTTTGTCGAGGTTAAAGGTAACGGCTGACCATTACCCACACGTAAAGTGATTTCTTGCTCAAATACATCAATAAGAGCAGGACCGTTCGGGAATCCTCTTCAACAATGAGGGGAACCCGAGGATCGGCATCGAAATCAACAACCACAAAGTGTTAGGAATTAGAAATTCCCGGTATTAAAGAGTCGGTCACCTCAAGTATATGTAATCGTTAGAAGGCTCGTAGTCATAGTAATATTTAGTTAAGTAGTATTTAGTTAAGTAACACCGTGGAGGACGGACGGGTCTTTACCCACTGTATGCCTGATCCACAGCCCGATGTGTGGCGATTTATGTAAGACTATAAATACTCTCTACCTCCCAAGGTAGAGAGTGGGAGCTCATAATAATATCTTTCACTTTCTCTCACTAAGTTCCCTAAACCTCTAACTTTCTCTCTCTAGAATTCCACTTATACGCCACTTTGTGTTATGGTTTGATGTGTATGTGAAAACTTATATCCAACAATTGGTATCAAGAGCCATGGTTAGATCATATCTTGCACATCTTTGGATTTCTAGTGGTTTTTAGGTGGTTTTTGAGTTTGAAAAAGTTTAGTGGTTTGTGCATCATTTGGTTGATTTCTTGTGTTAAAGTTTGGATTTTGTTAGTACTTTTATGTTTAGAATCATCACAAGTGTTTAGGTTTTCATTTGGTAAGCTTGAATCATCTTGGTTGGGTTGTTTTTGGATTGAAAAGTGATGTTTATGTGGTTTTTTCTTGCTAGCGACTTAACACACGGAATACTTTCTTGCTAGCGACTTGCTTTACAAATTTGTAGCGAGTTACAGTTTTAGACCTAGCGACTTAGATCTAGCGAGTTACAGTACAAGTAGTGGACTCTCCACTACGGGTAGCGACAAGTGGTAGCGAGTTGCTCTTTAGCGACTTGTATCTTTAGCGACTTGAGTAGCGTATTGCTGCCAAAATTTTGCTAGCGACTTGAGCCTTAGCGAGTTACTACTTAGCGACTTGCATTTGTCTGGCGACTTGGGACTCTAGCGACTTAGTGGTGTAGCGAATTAAGTGTTAGCGACTTGGACCTTAGCGAGTTGCTCTTTAGCGACTTGACTGTGTAGCGACTTGGTGCTTTAGCGACTTGTTTCCAGCGACTTGGGTCCTAGCGACTTGGTCTTAGCGACTTGGTTCAAGAATTCTTAACTCCGTTTTGACGTTCTACCCATCAAAACGACCGTGAGAACGAGGAGAATGTCACGCCGAATGAACTAAAAGTTCGGGTCAACCTTCGAGGGCTAAATCCGCTCGAAGCGAGAAGTTATTGAGGTTTTTATGTTTTTAGACCTAAAATTCTCAGGAAAATCGTGCAACAACCAACCCAAATCACAACCAAACAACATCTCTGCTTATCCCACAAACAATCATAAGTCCTAACACACAATTGTCTATCATTGTGTCGATCCATCGGTCATCTTAACACATTCCATTGGTCATTGCTTAACGGTTTGGTCTTGATTTTAGTAAAATCCCCCGAAAGATTCTATTTCTCGGTTTAAATCATAGACTTGTAAAATCCCGTGCATTCCACCACATCATGTCTTACTCTACTTACTCTACGACCCGAGTGATTTCAGAAGTGCTAAAATTGTATGATACTGTGGACAATAATGTTAATGATTGCTACACTGAACGATTAAAGATGTTTGAATTAAACAATGAGGATGTGAAATCTTCATGTTCTGAGTACAATGAGAATGAATTGCACACTGCTACGAATGCCATGCAAATGGAATGCAGCATTGAGCCCTATCAGCTACTTCATTTGCACCTCATACAGCTGTTATCCATAGCTGGGGATCGAACATGTAGTGCTCTTTTCGGCCAGGACTTACCTACATTGACAAGAAGCTTGCTGTTGAACTTAGAACACTTAAAGCTGCAACTTACCAATAAAGAGGTTCAAAAGGATGGTTCCAGTGCAGCTCTTCAAGTAATCTACAAACAATTTCACCATTCATCGATGGGGAATATTCAGTGATTACGATCAACACTTGACTGGAATTTCCTTCAAAAACATCTTGGAATGGAAATTCAGAATTCATGAGACATTTATCCAAATCATGGATAATGTGAAAAAGTACATTGAAGAATCTGCTCAAAAGAATGAAGACGTGAATGAGTGTCAGGTGCGGTTGAAAGATTGTTGTGATAAGTTGGGTAATGTATATGTTGAAGAATCGGGTGTTGCTGAATGCAGAATGTCAGTGACAACAAAAAATGATGAGTCGGATAATGGAAAAATGGAATCTTCGTGCTCAAATTCACAAGAGAGAGAGGTGCACCGGACACAACCTGTGCAAGTTAATGCAAAGGAACGCTCCATGGAAGCTTCGGATGCACCCAAGATAGAGATGCACCCGTCACGGCGTGCATGTCAATGCTCAGGTAAGTTGCATGGATGTTCCTGCTGTACCTAGTTGTGCATCTTCTACTCAAAATGATGATTATGAACTGCATGAGTACGCTGCATTTGTGCCTGATGATTCCCTTACCACTGAGCTTAACATATATAAGGATCAGGTTGCTATTTATGAACAGTGCTCTAAGTTTGAGTTGACCACCGTGGCGAGGGAAATGGATGTCCAAATACGTACAACTATTAGAAAAAGTAGGTTTAGAGAAGAAGTATTAAAACAAGAGTTAAACTCCTTACAAGAAAAGCTTTCTAAAAAGCGCTAAGCAAAAACACAAACTTCAAGAAAATGTTAAAATGCTTAAGCAAGAATTCAAGGCTAAGGAATCAAAACTTTTGAATGATTTTTCCAATCTAAAAACTTTGAAAAACAAGCTTGAAAATAAGTTGTGCGTACAAGGGAATACCATTCAGACTGCTCACATGATCACTAAGCATAGAGTCTTAAGCGATAAGCATAGCATTCCCCTTGTTGAGGAACCTAATCCAGAGGTAATTAAAAAGGCTAGAAATGCTCATAAGGTACTGTATGATGGTAATGAGATCCTTAAGCCTAGACAGAAACCTAGTTGCGCTGAGTGCACTGAGGAAGATAAGAAATCAGATGAAGTCACTAGGGAGAAAATGAATAAGAAGCTAGAAGATCCTGAGTGTAAAAGAACAAGATAACGATGAAACCCCATGATTACACTAAGGAAAATTGGATATCCTTAAACATGTTTAAGCCTCAGACTCTATTGACCCTGAACAAGTGTTCTGGAAAAAGGATATGGACTTGCAAAAGCTGAAAATCTTGTTGAAAAGAATCCCCTTGTAGGAAATTCCCTAAAGCGACTGTGTATCCTCCAAATACACCAATGCATTTAGTTCCTAGAACTATTGCCACTAAGAGCAAGACCTTAATCAGTCAATATGTTATTCTTCAACTATTTGTTGATTTTGAGAAAACTTGTAAGAAAAGGATCACACCACTGGGATAACTGAAGGGGAAAGGGGTTTTGAGCAAATGAAAGAATGTTATTTAACGGAGGTCATGCCTTTCTTTAAACAACTAAAAGATCATTTTGAGAGTCTTAAAAAGGGGATAAAATCAGATATTAAAGAAATGGAAAAGGAATTTGATGCAATGGTAGTTGAAGTTAGTGATTATGAGCGTGCACTAAAATATAATGAGATTGAGAGGAAGAACTTGCATACCTTAAATGAGACTCTTATTCCTGAATGTGTTGCTCAAGATATCTTTTTCACTGCTTCAAATTGCTCTATTAATGCTTCCAAATTTCATGAACTATCTGTGGCCCTGAAAGTCTCCCATGATCGTGTCATTGAGCTTGAAAAAACTAATTCTAAACTAAGCGAGAAAATTGAACTGGATGATCACGACAATTTGGTTAAACATTTTTCTAAACTAGAAGTTGAGCATTTTAATTTACAACTCAAATATCAACATCTCAAAGAAAATGTCAAAACTTCAAATATCAAGACATCTTCAGATGCTCCAGTTTGATGCAGGTTTTCAAATTAACAAACGTGATGAACAGATTCAAGCTCATTGCAACACGATCGGAAAGTTGAAAGCCCAAATCTCTCAATTAAAGGGTCAAACGAACAATATGTGGGCTCCCAAATGCCTCCTCCTTTAGATTCTCAGTATTCTCAAACGTTTCATCTTCAAAACCTAGTAAATGCTTTACAAAAGGAAAACGAAAGTTTTCTAGAAGAAAATGAAAAGGTTAAACGACATTTTAAAGAGTTATATGATTCAATAAACGTCACCCGTGACCAAAACAACGAAAAATAACGTCTTTACAAAAGGAAATTGAGAATCTGAGAAGTCAGGGAAATGGGAAACTGCCACTTGTTTTCAATAAGAATGTTGTCTCAAAATCACCCTTAGATTGCAAATACACTGTGACAGTTAAATATATTCCTCCTCATCTTAGGAATAATGAACATGCTTTTCATGACTACTGTGCTCACCTTAAGGATAGTCTAGAATGTCTCCGTGAGATTGTCGAAGAGGATTTCATTAACAAACCTCTTGATAGTGAAATTAGGTTTGCTTGCCTCCAGGCCAAACGATCTCAAGAGCTTCTTGAATGTGTAATTGCAACATGTCCAAAACCCTTAGGTGAAAAAGGCAAAGCTGTGAAGCCTTGTTCTATGCCTAGTGCCAAACAGAAAATCCGTTCTATGCCTAAAGCCAAGCATGTGACCCTTGATATGCCTTGTTCCATATCTAAATTCAAGCAAGCAACCTGTGATGTGCCTCCTAGAATTTCATATCCCAGCACTTCTAGACCAGGAATGCAGAAAGTAGTGAAGCCATGTAATGTTCCCATCGTTACTTCTACAGATGTTAAGATTGACACTAAAGTTAGCGGGTCAAAACCTAGAAGCTATGCAAGAAGGATAGGATTACGCAAACTAAAAGTGTTCATGATAAGGAAGTGAAAGAAAACCATAGGGACAAGAAGTTTGATTTGAACAAAAAGAATCGTGTTAGTTCTAGTATTAGCTCTAAGCTTACTAAAATTAATTCGAGGGCCTTATCTGTCTGCAAAACATGTTAAAAATGTTTAATTTCTGGTAATCATGATAAATGTGATGTGTTATTTCTGAGGTCTAAGATTCATAACCCGGTTAAGAAAGTTTGGAGAGCGAAGCAGTTAAGCAATCCGGAAACCTACAGGAAGGTTTTTACCAATGTAGGATTTCAGGAAATAGCAGTCGAATATTCACGCATGGCAAACCTTACTCCTTAACTAGATCCACTATGCCTAGAGTAGTGCCTGTTAAGGTTTGGAAGCCAACGGGTAGAACAATCCCATTAAGCACAAAATGTCCCTCGACTAAGTCTGATGCTTCTACTAGTTTAGCTCTTAGTGACAATGACATTGCACCTAGGGTTTCTGCTGATTCAAAGATTGTTTGTGCTAACCAAAAGGACCCCATGAGCACGTGGGGATCCAATGTTTCAATTCTCTGTCTTCGTCGTTGTCCAAAGCAGGTCGTTACAAATCGTCCCTTGGTATTTGGATTCGGCTGCTCTAAACATATGGCTGGGCTCTAAACAATGACGTCTGTTCACATCATTCGGGCCTCGTTCTTCATCATTATGGTGTGCAGATAACACTTAGGGCCCGTTCTTCAAAGAAAAGAAAAGTGTACGCTCTTCTGTGCGCTTTATCTTCAGCTAAGGAGAAATTCTCTCATGAATGGCCATACTCATCTACATTCTTCATCAACAAGCTTCATGTTTTCCCATGCTCATTCAGTCATCAAGTGGATCTATGTTCATTGGTGTATACTCTTATTCACTTGCTAAATCAAAAATGGCAACCTCGGATGCAATTTTTGAGGGGAGAAGAGTGAATATACTACATGATGATGGATGTTTGAATAATGGTTATACGACTTTATTTTTGATGATGATGAGTGTATATTCTTTTTGATTATGAGTGAATATACTAAGGATAACTGGGATTCATTGTTTTGATTTTTGATGACTCTCCTCCAACGCCTAATGCTTCACTTACTAAGGATAATTAGGAATCAATGTTTGGGATTCATTGTTTTCAAAGATATGTTTGATGAGTACCTTCAACCTTCGACGAATGTTGATCATCCATCAAGCTCATGCTCCGATACTATTGACTAACCTGGTTCACCATCTAAGAAGTACTTTTGGAATTCTCAAGAAACCTTATCTCCGGTTATTTCACAAGGCGTTCATAATGACTATCATGATATTGTAAGTTGCACTATTGAATAATGATCCGATCTTTGGTATTCCTGTGCTAAATCTTCACGGATTGTTGTTCATGGATAATGATCCGCTCTTTGGTATTCCTTTGCAAAATCTTTACGGATTATTGTTCCTCTCATTGTGCACGCTATAAATCAACCACATGAACATTAAGGAAAATGACTACCTTATTCGATCGAAGACATTTGTGGTGAATCTTCGGATCGGTCTCTACATGTATACCTTTAGGAAGAATGCATTAATGTCGAGAAATCATTTGTTCTGGTTCAAATTGTCTACTTATGGGTTGATAAAGATAGTCAGAGAGAGTTTCTATCGCGAGTGGTCACTATGGCTCTGGACAATCCAGTTCGGACCCGCTTCAAAAAAGTCCCATTGGTTCATACCTTGTACCAAATCCCTCTCCAGCAACTCCATATGTACCTCCATCAGAAGATGATTTAAGAAATTGTTTGATCAATGTTTGATGAACACTATGTAACAAATACTGATGAAATGTCAAATCCATCAACAGAGGCTGCTCCTATCCCTATGAATGAAGTCAACCCTTCAGGTCTCAATATCATTAAGTCAAGAAGTGCCTGCCTGATCACTTGTCTCATCAACAAATCGTCATTCTTCAAATGTACATCATGGAACTGTTTCTAGCATCAATGATGAAGTTAATCCCTTTGCTACTCCTGAAGATGCTCCGTTTGAAAATATATTTGCTCCTGAATCATCTTGAACCATCTTCTTCGTGAGACATCGACTCGCTACTTCAGTTCCTCAACTACAACCACATGAACACCTTAGGAAATGGACTCATGATCATCCATTGGACAACATCATTGGAAATCCCTCTCGTCCAGTATCAACACGAAACCAACTTGCAACCGATGCCTTATGGTGTTTCTTCAACTCCGTACTATCTAAGATCGAACCAAAGGATGTTAAAACCGCCATGAATGAAGACAATTTGGTTCAATGCTATACAAGATGAAATTCATGAGTTTGATCGAATTGATGTATGGGAGTTAGTACCTGCTCCAGATTGTGCTATGATTATTGCTCTAAAATGGATCTTCAAAGTGAAACTTGATGAGCATGGTGATGTGTTGAAGAACAAGGCTCGATTAGTTGCTAAAGGATACCGTCAAGAGGAGGGTATAGACTTTGAAGAATCTTTTGCTCCGGTGGCTCGAATCGAGGCAATTAGAATCTTTTGGCTAATGCTGCAAGTAAGAACATGGTAGTCTATCAAATGGACGTGAAGACGGCATTCTTGAACGGAGATCTTAAAGAAGTCGTCATTCGCCAACCTGAAGGATTTGTGAATCAAGAGCATCCTACTCACGTTTATCGTTGAAGAAGGCTCTTTACGGTTTAAAGCAAGCTCCAAGGGCATGGTATGATACACTTGTCAAAGTTTCTTCTATCAACCGGATTAAGCAAAGGAGCAGTTGATCCAACATTGTTCACCAGGAAGTCAGGCAAACATTTAACTCATGTTCAAATTTATGTTGATGATATTATTTTTGCCTCGACCGACCCAATGGAATGTGATCGTTTTTCAAATGAAATGAGTTCAAAATTTCAAATGTCAATGATGGGACAAATGTCATTTTTTGTGGGATTACAAATTTCACAAAGTCCCGGAGGCATTTTCATAAATCAATCTAAATATGCAAATGAGATTTTAAAGAAATTTGGATTTGATTCAAGTGACCATGTTGACACTCCCATGATTGATCGAACCAAACTAGATGAGGACCACTCGGGGATCATGATTGACCAAACGAAATATCGTAGTATGATTGGATCCCGATGTACCTCAGCTAGTAGACCAGAAACCTTGTTCGCTGTTTGCATGTGTGCTAGATACCAGGCTAAGCCTACTAAAAAGCACCTTGAAGCGTTAAACGGGTCTTTCGGTATCTCCAAGGAACCATCAATATGGGACTATGGTACCCGAAGGACACCGTATGTCACTAACGGCCTATGCATGCCGATCATGCAGTTGTCAAGATACACGTCCGAAGTACATCCGAGGTGCTCAGCTTTTTGGGTGATAAGATTGTGAGCTGGTCTTCAAAGAAGCAAATGAGTACTTCTATTTCCTCTACAGAGGTTGAATACATAGCCATGTCATCTTGTTGTGCTCAAATCTTATGGATGAGATCTCAATTATCGACTATGGCTTTGTAATTCAACAAAATCCCTCTGTCCTGTGATAATAAAAGTGCTATTGCTCTCTCATGCAACAACGTTCAACACTCAAGAGCAAAGCATATCGACATTCGACATCATTTCATCAGGGAACAAGTGGAAAAAGGTGTGGTGGAACTATATTTTGTGAGGTCTGAATATCGTTAGCAGACATCTTCACCAAAGCTCTTCCAAGAGAACGTTTTGAGTTTATTCTTCCACGTCTTGGCTTGAAAAGCCTTCAACCAGAAACTCTCAAACGTCTTCGGGAGGAAGACGAGGAGTAAAGGTCTATCTTCATCTATCTCTTGTATATATCTATTCGAAAAATCAAAATACAAAATTATAAAACCTTCAAAATCCATAAAAATCAAAAAAAATTCGAAAAATCTTCAAAAATATTGTCATTTTGTCATGCGTTTTCTCGATTCGATAATATCTACGGTCTTTGTGCTGTCATTCAAAGAATGACACGGGACTTTAGATGTTGGTCGAATTCCAAAAAAAAAAAAAAAAATTAGAGAAAGAGAAACAATGGTTTATTGTCATTTCAGGCAATAACCCGGTTTTAAAAGAAAGAACAGAGCCATGTTTTACCATGTTTTCAAATTCCATGCTCTGATTCTATAAACATTTATCTGCTGAAAACTAAATGCTTTGAAAAATAACTCGGTCTCTATTTTTGATAATCATCAGGACTTAGTTGTCAAAATCTTCATCTCTCAATCAACAACCTATGTCATTGATTGAGGGGGAGAATGATTTCAATTAAATTAAAAAGTTATTTGGCATTAAATTGTTTTCAAAAGATGTACATGCATGTTTTATCAATGGAGTTTAAAGTCTTAAAATCCGATCCTTATCGCGTAAAACGCTTTCATAAACAAGTCACAATTCTCCTTAAAAGCTTTCAAAATCAATTTAAATCTATAAGAGATCACAAATCTCAAATGATTTGATAATTGTGATCGGGGAGAATGTGTGATTTAAATTGGATTTAAACTGATAATTCGGTAAATGGTTTTATAAGGATGTACAAGCTCTCCTTCCCGTAAGTGACAAACGATTTCAAATTTTCCATGCACATGTTGAGGGGAGCATCTATCTTAAACCACAATGATTTGAAACGTGATCACTTATCTCAATGTGCAGGTTCCCTCTAGTATGTGCAAAACTCTTTTCAAATCTCGAGGCACATATTGAGGGGAGCAAAATCATGAAAACCTCATCCTTCCCCAAAATGCTTTATCTACTTGATTCGATTAGGGAAGTGATGTTGATATTTTTGAAAATGGTAATCAAAGAAGTTAATTCTTTCTCTTGCCTCCGTGTGGAAAACTATTTCAAATACTTGATTCACATGTTGGGGGGGAGTTCTTCTTCTAAAAATATCAAAAACAATTCAGGTACAAAATGCTTTGATAAAATATCATAAGTATCTGGATTGATTTTCAAATGGTTTTCAATTGGTTCCTATGGCATATGAACAATACCAAAAAGACCGACCAACTTTACATTATGTATGGTGATATAAGGACGATAAGGTTAGGTATGTGTTCCCATGATCCGCCAGAACCGGAGGGATCTACCCAGGGACTATCCACTAGTTAGTGTAGAGTTCTTAGGTATGATGATAAAAGGAGAAAAATGAGATATGGGAAGAGTGCGGACTAAGACTGAGCTAGTACTGGAATAAACCCAACAAGGTTCTAGCTATGAAGTCTCGGTAAGCACTGAAGGGGTTGAAGAATTAAAAAGAATTGAATGAGAAAAGGGTGAAAACAAATAGCCCTCCATTTATTCAACCTTAGGGGTAAACCGGGTTCAATTCATTTACTACTGATGGTAACATCGGTATTGAAGACAAGACGTCATGGACCCAGTGACGCACCGCACTTCAACTTTCCAAACCACTCAAGTTCCTCTTAAAAGGGCTTGTTTCATTCTCACGGGGAACCGACATTATCTATCGACTTTCTCTTAGAGATTGTTGATATTGAAGAAGGAGACCCTCTCCCTAGTCTCCGATATAGGATCCAAATATGCACAAATTGAGTCTAGAGCCACGAGATCATCAATAAATCTCATTAGGACACTTTCAATGAAGACTCTCTGTTTCACACAATGTGGAAAGAGAGATTATATCTTGAGTCCTACGCATTATCCTTGTGGTATTGCCGAACATCCGAGTGATATGTAAACATATTCACAATGAAGATGGAAAGCCTTCTGGAGCCAACATCTAACAAGCTCCCGGTAGGTGGCATGTGAGATCTATTATACAGATCAACCATGTGACAACCGAACAGAAACAATGGGGCGATTCAATCTTTTGAATCAATCCCGGTTCAGGTTATGGATTGACGGATACCTTTGAAAAACCGGTCTTTGTGCTTTAAAACTTTTTTCATTAAGCACGTCGACCGTGTACTAATTTTTCAAATCAAAAGGTGTTTTATGATTGAT
The DNA here is from genome assembly GCA_910596185.1 of Chrysanthemum makinoi. NCBI lineage: Eukaryota > Viridiplantae > Streptophyta > Magnoliopsida > Asterales > Asteraceae > Chrysanthemum > Chrysanthemum makinoi. The sequence goes on along the minus strand of OU343220.1, from coordinate 88,827,401 downwards.
AATTGATTTTCATTAAAACCTTCGTTATATTGCAAAAACAATTTCTATTGAGCAATACACGATTGTTTTTCAAATCTCTTTTCATCAATCAGTGGACTAAAATTCGCTGGTTCACTCACTCCGTGTTGTCTTCTTTGAGACGTTCGGTTTGAGAACACTTAGAGCATGCGAAACCCTGTCAAGGAAATTCTAATTATACCGATCACAGGCAGATACTTGTACGATCAACGGGAACCGTGGGCCGTGTACCTCAATTCATCGAAAGTGATCAAAGACACTTTCGTGCGTTTTATTGCTAACTGTCTTATGCAGGTACACCCCGACGCTTGCAGTGATCGTAATGAAGCGGTCAATTCATACCCGCATGCTCACCTAACACATTCATCTCAAAAGAAATCATGATTAGTGCATCAATGACTCGGATATTTTCACTCCATGCTTCTGCTACGCTGCTGCCAATATCATGAATCAACGAATGCTTCCGCTACTCGGATGAGAAGATATCATGATCCAGAATGTGAGCATGTCGGTCCGAATGTCACAACATCACATAATACCAACACCACAATGGATGTATCGGAGATTTTCTATTAGCTGATGATCTCAAATGCTGGCTCAACATTATTATCACGTGGATCAGTAAAAGACCTCCACTTGGATTAACCAAACATGCAATGAGTGGAATCAATGACTACGAGCGTCGGAGCAAAGTACTACATCAAGAATGCAAGATCAATTGTTAATGTAATATCTGATTGTATTCAATGTCATTTTAGTGTATGTTTGAGGTGACCTCCCTTAGGGGGAGATTGTTAGGAATTAGAAATTCCCGGTATTAAAGAGTCGGTCACCTCAAGTATATGTAATCGTTAGAAGGCTCGTAGTCATAGTAATATTTAGTTAAGTAGTATTTAGTTAAGTAACACCGTGGAGGACGGACGGGTCTTTACCCACTGTATGCCTGATCCACAGCCCGTTGTGTGGCGATTTATGTAAGACTATAAATACTCTCTACCTCCCAAGGTAGAGAGTGGGAGCTCATAATAATATCTTTCACTTTCTCTCACTAAGTTCCCTAAACCTCTAACTTTCTCTCTCTAGAATTCCACTTATACGCCACTTTGTGTTATGGTTTGATGTGCATGTGAAAACTTATATCCAACACAAAGTCAGCTGGAAAATGGAACTTTCCTACTTTCACAAATACATCCTCGGCGATGCCAAGAGGACGCGATATAGATCGGTCTGCAAGCTCAAGAGTCATGCAGGTAGGAATAAGTTCCGGAAGATAGAGTTTCTTCCATACTGAATACGGCATCAGATTGATGCTTGCACCAAGATTGGCAAGAGCAAAGCATTCAATCATCCCAGGAAAAACACAAGGAAGAAGAAATTTTCCGGGATCTCCTAGCTTCTGGGAAGTTTTTAACGAACACGAAAGGCAGTTCTCGTTCAAAGGAGTTTTGGCCATTTCAAACAGCTTTTCCTTGTTGCTCAACAAGTGTTTGAGAGTTGATGCAAACTTGGGCATCAACATGATGGCATCCGCAAAGCTTATGTCAAAATGAAGTTCTTGGAAAATTTGAAAGAATTTTTCCATTTGATGACTAGCTTTCTCGCGGAGCTTTTGCTCATGTAAACGTGAGGGGTAAGGAATAGAAGTTTTGGATTTGGGGTCACCAACTGGAGGTTCAAAAACAACTCCAGGTTTGGTTTTGGGGACAACCTGAGGATGGACATTGCTGGTACTTCCGTTATTAGTAGGAAGTTCCTTGTCCTTTGTCGCCTCAGGTTCACTTTCCACTACCTTTGGGAGAGAAGAAGAAGAGGTAGTAGGAATAGCGGGTCCAGCATATGAAGCACCTCTTCTGGTTGTGATCGCCTTTGCATCGCCTCTCGGATTAGCGATCGTGTTGCTAGGTAAAGTACCTGAGCCCGAGGGTCGATCATTTAAAGACTTCTTAATGTCGCAATCGGCTAACCAACAACCGATTCATTTCTTCTTGGGATTTCATGAATTGTTTCAACAACTCATCGATGATGGTCCGTTGGAACAATGGCTTGATTTTGCACGGAAAATTCGGCCTCTATTGTTTGGATTAGGGCCTTGATTTTGAAAATTCCCTTGATTATTGCCATGAAAGTACCCTTGGTTGAAATTTCCCCACTGGGTTTCTATTGAAATCTCCTTGGTGTTGGAAATTTTGATTCTGATTTTGAAAACCGTTGTTTGGACTGAAATTACCTTGGTTTTGAAAACCTTGGTTTGGTCTATTCTGATTTTGATTACGGTTTTGATTGAAACCGGGAGGTCCAGGGTTAGGACGGTGGTTCGGGTCTATAGGAGCACGATATTGGTTGCCTCCTTGATTAGAAAACCCGCCCACAGCATTGGCTTCAAAAGGGTTACCGTCGGTGGCCATACAATTGTAGTAAGCATGGGGCCACCACAAGTAACACAGACTTCCACTTTCTTAACTTCAGCAGGAGGTGAAGTTTGTGGAAAAGAGAATTTCTTTTGGTTGGAGAGAACCAAAGCTTGGATAGCTTCCGTGAGTTTGTCAATCTTAGCATCGGTGCTAGATTGACTCACGGGCGATGAAGAAGAAGGACCAACACTGACTTGGGAAACAACCGCTTGCTTCGTGCGGCGGACTTTAGACTTGTTTTCAATGATCGCTAAAGCTTCTTTTACAGTTTTGCTCAAGAAATTTCCTCCAGCGGAGGAATTGAGAGAATCTTGATCAGATTGACTCACTCCATTATAGAAAGTATCGAGTTGCATCAACTCGGAGAAACCGTGGTGAGGACATTTTCGAAGCAATTCCTTAAAACGATCCCACGATTCACTGAAGGATTCATCAAACTTTTGAGTGAACTTGATGATTTCATTTTTAAGACTCGTGGTTTTGGAAGGTGGATAGAATTCATTCACAATTTCTTCACCGATCTTCCCATGTCTCAATTGATGAGGGGTTGTTTTTCAAGCCAAATCCGGGCTTGCCCCTCAAGAGAAAATGGGAACAGAAGAAGCTTAACAACATCAGTAGGGACATTCTTGTATTTGATGGTAGATGCAATCTTGTTAAACCATCGAATATGAGCATGAGGATCATCCCGCTCAAAACCGTAGAATTGATTTGAGGTTACAAGATTCAGAACCGGTTTTGAGTTCAAAATTTTCATCCACAATGGCTGGTACAACAATAGCATCTCCATACCCGTCGATGGGTGCTTGGAGAAGCTCACACATAGGGCGTTCTCCCGCCATGGTAACGGAAGTAGTGTGAGCAGTCCGGATCTCATCCGGACTGATGGAGCAGAAAATCTACGGACACGCCTTCTTGGAATCTTGACAAGCTCACGAAATGGGCTCACAGATCTAGAAGAGCGAAAAGATACACTAGAGTTAACTCTAAGAGACCTCAGAGTTAAGGAGAGAAATGGGAATTATGAAGGGAATTATAAAATTTTGGGGTGAGAAGAATCTTTTAGGTTTTCGGTTCGACAAGTAGATATACCAACAAAATCAATTAAAACAAACTCGAGGAAAAACAACAGTGAACTTAACCAATAATCACAAGATGAATGGCTTCTTTGAAAAAGGTACACCAATCACAAGGACACAAAGGCAAGTTTTAAATCTTTAGTTCGGAAACTTATTATGGTCGTACCCCCAGTTAGGTAGTACACTGCCTTGGTTTGCGGTGGTAATCTTTTAAGTTGTTATTATTAAAGAAAACGACAAATCTTTTTGTATTTTTTTATTTTTGATACATATATAGAAACAAAAGGAAAATATTTTTGTGTTTTATCGTTTTGTTTTTGGGTTTTTAGATTTTTTATAAGAAAATATGGATATATATATAGATAGATATGGATGATATAAACAAAGAGTGAGTATTCAAACTACTAATCTGCTAAACGGAGGATAATCAGCACAGCTCCCCGGCAGCGGCGCCAAAAATTTGATCCGTGCAAAACCGTCAAGTTTTCTTACGCAAGCTGACCACTTGTGAATGGCCAACTGTAAGAAACTTAAAACAGCTTAAGCACAAATGCAATGAAGATCTGGGGAGTATAGGGTTTCCCCTTGTCGTTATGTCCCAGCGAGCTATGCAATGGATCACCCAACGAAAAGTGATCGAGAGATTTGAACGGAAAAGGGATTTGAATTATTATAACTAAGGAAAAAGCAAACAAATTACAGGGGCTTAAATGCAAATTAAAGGAAATTAAAAAGATAAAAAATATTAAATAAACGCTATCACTATTTGCAAAATGATGTTTTTGATTTTTTTCTGTTTTTATAAAACTGAATTAAAAACTACGTAACGTACAAAGAAAAATGTGAAACTTACACAATATTAACCCTAAAAATATGAAAATGATATTTTTACAAACCTAATGATAAAAGAAAATTATTAGAAAAAGAAAATTATTTTTATAACTATTTATCTATTTATTATTAATTAAAAACTATTTTTAACTATTAAATAATTACCTAAAATACAAGAAAATGTGAAATAAAGCTAGAAAAATAAAATGAAGACTTAGAAAAATCTAAAATATCAAAAGAGAATTTTCAAAACTATTTTTATATTTTTCTGATTATTTTTCTATTTTCTAGGAATTAAAAACTATTAAAAACTAATTAAATTACTTAAAAATACAAATTTAACTAAGAAAAATCTGGAAAAATATTTTTTTTGGCTTTTTATATTTATCTTAACTTAAGAAAAATGAAAAATTATTTTTTTGAAACTTTTCTGAATTATTTGTATTAAAAGCTATTTAAAAAGTGCTAAAAATTGATTTAAATGCAGAAAAATAGCAAATAGGCTTGGAAAAATATGAAAATTTCAGGAAAAGTCTAAAATATTATTTAGAATCTAGGAAAAATGGAAAATCAGTAGGTTGTGCACAAGGAAATGAAACTGCTAAGCAAGTGCTTATAAATAAGCACTTGAAATAAGCCAAATGAAAACCAATAAGCACCAACTGTTTACAGAAGCTATAAAATGATACAAGTACCTAAATGCAACTAAAAACAACAAGCCATATCCTCTGAATTACAAGATTGATCAGATTTGATGATTTGAGCTTATAAGCTAAAACAGTTTCAGGTACCTACTTTAAGCCCAAGAATAAGCAACACAATAAGCTAAAAGTCAAAACCAAAAGTTGGAACTTGGAAAAGACCTGGCTAAGAACATGTAAACCAAATACTAACCCTAGACAAGCTCTTATGAGCCCTGTGCAAGCTTGCACAAAACTGAGAAAAACTCAGTATAAGCTGAGAATTTGGAGCAGGGCAACTAGGACCTTCTTGAGAAGCAGTTTTGAGACTTCTAAAAAATTTGCAAAAATCTAATAAAATGGTAATAAGAATTAACACCAACTGAAGTTTTTAAAACACCAAGTCTCACTGAGATTGGCTCAGAAATGAGTCCAAGAAAATTTTCACCAGTTGAGCCCAAAATGACTTTTTGCAATTTTGACTTTTTGAGGACAGCTATGAACTTTGACCAAAATGAAATTTGAATCCAATTTTTAGGCTGATAATGATGTAATATGATGTAATGAACTCACTGCAAGCAATGTTTATGTTATCCAAGCACAAATCCAGTTTTTGAATTCCAAAAATCCAAACAGTTAAGACAGCAAGACAGATTAATGATTAGATTGACTTTGAGCTTTTTGCAGACACAAAATGAGACAGATATGATTCAATATGAGCTTAACAAACTTGAAACAACAAAAGACAACCACTGATTAGGCCTCTAATACAGAAAGTGCAGCAGATCCAAACACCCTTATCTCAACTGTTTTGCAAAATAAAACTGAACTACAGACTGAATCAAATAAGACTATTGATCAAACCAATTTTAACTAACCTAATTACACCTTAATGAACAGATTAGAACTGTTATAAACCACAAGAACATATTATGCTACATAACTTGAAACTGACTTACAAATGTCCATAGCCACAATGGCTTGAAAACAGTGAACCCAAGAACCACTACCTAATCTAAACCAACCCACTGCTTCTAAATCAACCCAATTCCAGCTCTGAACCAACCCATATCCATTTCTGCATCACTTTTGCCCCATTTTGACTTATGTTGACCAATGTCCAAAGTTGTTTGAAACTTAACTATGAGCTTATAGAAAGCTTTAACAAGCTTATTTAAGCTGGTTTGAGCTTAAAAATAAGTTACTAAGAGATTGTGCATAAGAATTCGAAACTGAAAATTTCAACAGTGTCACAGAAACATGAAATTTGAACTAAACTTTGAATTGATACTTGATAAGAACTTTGATACACTGAAACAAGTTACTTAATACACTGAGACTTGAAAATACTACTAATAATTCATTTGAGACTTAAGAAATTTAAAAACGAAATACATTTTAAAAACTAAACTAAGTACTCTCCTCTTCTTCCTTCTTCTTCCTTCTTTTTATACTCCAATCTCCTTCTCTCCTCTTTCTGAGCATATCCCAGCAATTTTCAGGACCCTTGGATTGGTTGGTATCAATCTTGGCCGTTTATGCATTTTGGCGCCAAAAGTTGTACAAGCCAGTTGGGACAGGGAAGGGGATGCATTTAATGCCTTTGGCTGTTAGGTGAGGAGGGGGGAACAAAACATGGAGTAGGGGGACAAAGTGTAGAGTTGTGTTGGTGGCTGGTTGCAGACAGGGGTGTCGGGGAAGACAGGAAAAGGGAGGCGGGGTGGTTTATTTTAAACCGTGGGTATTGGGTGGGTTGGATTCGGGTTAAAGGGGTTTTGGACCGGGTTATATGGTATTGGGCCAAGGGATTATTTTGGGCTTAGGATTAGTTTTGAATCCATTTAATAATCTAGGGACCAAATGTGTATATTTTGAAAATCCAAGGACCATGCATGTAGATTCTGAAAAGTAATCCAAGGGCTTGTTTTGCCAACCTCCAATATTCCAAGGGACCAAATCTGCCAATTGTGAAATTCCAAGGACTAAACATGAACAATTTTAAAATCCAAGGATCAAAACTGTAATTTCTCAAAACTTTTGGATTTTTCACCAAAGGACTAAATATGACAATTTATGATTCCAAACGGACCTTTGGTGACTTTTCTTATAAAATAAGTGCCTAGGGACTGATTTTGCCATTTTCGAAAGTCGGGGAATAAACGCCAATTATGCAAACTTAACTCATTTTTCATCTGATTTTAAACATTTTGCATCTGAAACATATAAAATGCACTTTTGAGATATTTTCAGTATTTTGATGCATTTCTGAGCATTTTTAAACGTTTTGCAGTTCCGATTTGACCAAAAATGATGAGTATTTACATACTCATCAGCAGTTTTGGCTATATCATCCTCAAACATCCTGATTTGGTGATAGCCTGATCTTAGTTCTAGTTTAGAGAATATTACTGCACCACACAACTCATCAATAAGCTCATCAATTACTGGAATAGGGAACTTATCTTTGGATGTGTTTTTGTTGAGTTGCTTGTAATCTACACACATCCTCCAACTGTTGTCCTTCTTTTTTACCATCACAATTAGTGAAGCAAAAGGACTTTGACTTGCCTTGATCACTCCTGAGTCCAACAGTTCTTTGACCATAGCTTCAATGGCATCCTTTTGCACAGGAGGATGCCTATAAGGCCTGATGTTGACTGGTTGAGTGTTTGGAAGAAGAGGTATTCTGTGATCAAATGGTCTTTTTGGAGGTAATTCTTTCGGCATTTCAAACACATCAGCAAACCTATCAACCACTTGCAACAAGCTACTGTTCACTGCACCATCTTTTACTTCTTCCGCCATAGACATTAATTCTAACCCAGTGTTTGGATATACACACATCATACACAACTCTGCTTGTGGTATTCTTTCCAACATCTGTAATTGTTTCCTTCCCTCTATCCACTGAGTTGTAGTCTTTTGGGTTCCCCTCAATGCCACTTTGTTACCATTGTACATAAATTCCATTTTCAAATCTTTAAAGTCACATATGATTTTACCAAGAGTGGACAACCATTGAATTCCTAAAACCATGTCACATCCACCCAAAGGAAGCAACAGTACATCAGACACAAATGTTTGGCCCTTCAATTTCCAAGTGAATCCTTTACATTCACTTACACTTAACAATTTATTTCCTCCAGCCACAGTAACAGACAAAGGACAAGTTTACCTTATTTAACATCCCATTCTTTTAGCAATTTTAATGCCTAAAAAATTATGAGTGGATCCTGAATCAACCAAGATGTGCAATTCATGTTTATTGCCAAACATCCCAACTACCCTTAAGGTTTGATATGAACTTACCCCATTCAATGCGTTCAAGGAAATTTGGGGTTGAATCTCATCAGATGGTAATTCAGCCAAATCATATATTGCATCTTCAAATTCTTCTTCCACTTCCTCATTCTCAGCCAACACAATCAAACTAAACAATTGACCATCACATTTATGTCCTGGAACAAACTTCTTATCACTATAAAAGCACAAATTCTTGGCCCTTTTCTCCTCATACTCCTTTTGTGTTAACTGTTTCCTATGATGTACATTACTTGGCTTATTGTTCCATGTTCTGTTAGTGTTTGGTAAAGGCAACAAAGGTTTAGCAGAGTTTTGACCCACACCAGTATTGACTCCAAACCTACCACTTCCTTGATTAAAATTGGACTGCACCCTATTCTTTTTCTTAACAGCATTCAAAGTAGCCTCTTGATAGTTTGTTAAAGAATATGCATCAGCCAAAGACTTAGGTTTGAACATTCTAACTCCCATTTCCAATTCAGTAGGCAAGCCCCCAAGATAGAAACTAATAACATGTTCTTCACTGATATCCACCCTATTTATCAGACTATCAAACACATCTTGATAATCTTTAGTAGTGCTTTCATATTTGACATTCTTGATTTCAGACATTGGATCATCAAATACTGTACCAAATCTTTGAATAATAGCATCTTTATACACAGTCCATAACACCAACTCACCATGTAATCTAATGAACTGTGTATGCCACAATAGTGATTTATCAAAAAGATGCACATAAACAAGTTTTACCTTTTGTTCATCAGGTATGTTATCAAGGGCAAAAAACTGCTCACACCTAAACATCCAACCTCTGACATCATGTCCAGAAAATATTAGGAAATCAACTTTAGTCATCCTACTAAACTGACCATTTTGCCTTTGAGTTTGACCAGTTTGCTCTTGAGATTGTGTTTTGTTCACCAACCCCTCATTCATTTGGCTTTGTCTTTCCAAGAATTGAGTCAACATCTGGTCAAAAGATTGTCTGAATCTAACTAAAGACTCATCAATGTATCTTCTTGTGGTTTCATCAAGACAACCTTCCCCACCACTAGTACCAACTACTCTTGGTGTTGGTGCCATGTCTGATGCTATTTTAGTGATTTGATTGAATCTTGTGTGTCAATTACTATTCCTTCGTATTCAGGTGAATAACACTTAACAACTTGATACAACTTTTACCCGTTCTTGGCCAAACCTCAAGTCAAACAAAACTGACCCTTAAACCAAAAGCAGAGGATTTAAGCCTACGACGCTGCTCTTGAGATCGCGATGTATACTTGACAGTTTGGTCGTTTTTTTGATGGATAGCATATACTAATTAAACAGAGTATCTGATGCAGGTTTTACTGACCAGGTTTTAATATTTATTAAGTCTCGTTATACCTATGGTCTACCCTAGTGCACTAACGGGCAGTGTACTCGGTCGTGTGTAGTGTAGTAATCGGTAAAGCCGAGGTCGTCCCAAGAGCTATGTGTGTTGGATTATTACTAAGTCTAGGTGTCACAGAATAATAATGGTTTCTATAGGGATTTAATTAATTAAACTACTAATGCAGAATAAAGCAAATAAAAGCAAATAAAGGATAAAGGGAAATCAATAGAGGAGAGTGGTGCTAACCTAGTTAATCCTCCTAGCTAGTTATGTCTACGTCTACTTACTTCCAATTACTTCAGGTGGGGTCAAAGTCGAGAGGACAACATTTGGTCAATTCGCCTTAACCTATCAGCAAAGATGCCACCACAGGAGAAGTCAGGTGTCCCCTCATAAGTCCTATTGTTCCTGGTCCCCTAAGCCAAGTCATTAAGTACCGCTACATGCTAGATTTATAATAGTGAATGCCCAGCCGTTAGGAACTTAGACACGCACCCCTTAATTCTTAAGTTCATCCAAACGATAGGTGATCAGTTGGTCAAATCGCACAAGTAGAAAGGGTCGTCGGTTGGTCATATCTTACCCTTCCTGTCTCAGTCCGCTCACCTAGGGTCAGTTGGTCATATCTCCTAGGCAATTGGCCTCTATCGCCATTCAAAACTACCGAACCAAGGGTGGCTACCAATAAACTATGCATGCATACACTTAGAAATAATTATACGAAAGTAAAGTAAACGCAAACAAAACAATTAAGGAATCATAACTAGGCCAGCACCAAAAGGTGCTTAGCCTCTCATATTAATCATGCAAACCAATTCAATATTCAAAGGTAAGAAATACATGAATTGAAAATAAAAGAAATATAAAACGCTAATGCTTATCGTAGGGGAGTGATTTCTCCCTTGGAGACAGCTCCGTATGCTCCTTTAGACCTGCCTTGAGCTTTTTCCCACGTTCTCTGAGTGTTGTGTGTGGAATGGGATGAATTGAAATGCGGGAATTCGTGGGGTATTTATAGGCCAGATCTGGGTTACGGCGTAACCAATATAGGAGTTACGCCGTAACCTTTTATTTCTTTGAATAATGCACTAGATCTGCTGGTTACGGCGTAACCTAATGAGTGGTTAAGCCGTAGTCTTCAATAAACTCGGTTACATCGTAAGAGATGTAGTAGTTACGACGTAAGTATCAGCGGCGTGGAACCTCATTTGACCTAATGTAGTTACGTCGTAACTTTTGGGAAGAGTTACGCCGTAACCTTATGATAAGTTGGTTTTCTGAGTCACGCAATAGTTACGGCGTAATGTGAGAGACGAGTTACGCCGTAAATTCTTCAAAATAGCATACTGTGATAAATCTTTAGATATTTCTCCAGTTCCGCGTCTCTTTAGCTCCAATGCTCGTAATTTACCTGAAAGAAGAAAACAATGGAAAACAAGCGTAAATCCATATAAATGATATAAATTACAAGCATTATCGGGGGAAATTGACACTTAATATTCAGGACTATTTGATGTTATCAAATATCCCCCCACTTGAACTCTACTTGTTGGAATCACTCCTAAACTATATTTCAAGTGTTAGTAATCAATATGTAATAGTTAGCTTAATTAAGGCTTTTATGTTTGTAATTAAGGCTAGGCTCATGTAGAAAGCCCATGAGCCTATGCAAAAGCCCAATAAGGAAAGGAAAGGAACTTGCATGTTGCCCTAGTTCCTTCCCTATAAATAGTCTTGTAAACCTTCACTTGAAGGTTAGTTGTTCACTTTTCTATTTCACTCTAAGCATAAACCTTTCTTTATATATATGTGTGTTTTGGTTAAGTGTTCATCCGATCCTTTCTTCATCTCATTTCTTCATATTGATGCTTGTGTTACAAACATGGTGACCTAACAGTGGTATCATTCGCCAAATAGTTGGGTGAAACGGTTTTGTTTTTGAAGTTTAAGCATATACGCGTAAGTCTCGGTATTCAAAATTTAACACGCTTAAAAGCTTTCATTTTTACACTTTAAAACTCAAGATTCTTGTCCTTTCAAGGTTATTTGGTGTTAAAGTTTAAATTTTTGGCAAAAAGTTTGAAACTTGACGTGTATTTCATTGATTTTAAGCTTGGTTTAAATCGTGTGGTCATTTATACGCGTAAGGTGAAAAAGTGTTTTTGATCATCAAGTTTTACACTTTTGTGTTATTTTGGTGATATTGAAGCTTTTTCATCACAAAAATCTGGTTTAGAAACATTGTTGTGCTTAAAAATTCAGTTTGGCAAAGTTGACAAATCCTATGCGTAATTAAACCCTAGTTTTACGCGTAAGAGCTCAAAGTCTACGCATAAGCTTTTCTTGGCTTGATCTTCAGTGCTAATTGGTTTACTCAGTGTTTTCTTGCTTGGATAAGCCTGAAAATACTTCGACTTTGGATATCCTCCACACTGGATAAGTGTAAAGGATTTTTGGGTTAAAACCCTAGTTTTACGCCTAAGCATAAAAGCTGACGAGTAAAAATATTACGCCTAAGCATTTCGTACGCATAAGCTAGTCTTACGCCTAAGGAAATATTACGCATAAGTTTCTTACTACCAAGTCTTTAGTTTACGCATAACCTAAGGTTTCACCAAGTCTACGCGTAATCTATTCTTACGCATAAGCCACATTGTTACGCGTAAGGTGGTGTTTTTATGCTTAAGGCATTTCCTTTGCATAAGCTGGTTTTCTACGCATAAGGATACTTCATCAACAAAGTTTTATTCGACTACAAAGATCCATTTTCAACACAAGTTTCAAGATGTCTCAACCACCATACTCTAGCTACTTCCCTCATGTGTATCCTCAACAAAAACAACAACAACTCCATCAACAACAACAATTTTATCAACAACTACAACAACAACAACAACAACAACAATTTCAACAACAATTTCCTCCAGGAGCAATTCAACCACAAATGATTCAACCACCCCCTAGTCTTCAAGTACAACCTTACACAAACTTTCAAAATCAACATCCATCCAGGAATACTATGAAGGAACCGTCTTGGTTTGCAAAGATGTGTGAAGCTTTAAGTAGCCAACAATCCATACATGAAGCTGGATCACTTGATGGACCTCCAATGCTCACTCTCGGAAACTATGATCAATGGGTGATAAGGTTCTTTAGGTTCTGTGATCTAAAGAAGCCACATGGAAAGTTCTTGAAGAAGGTCATCCTGGAAGGTCCATTTTAGATGCCTACTGTCAATGTACCCGGAGATCCAAATTCTAATCCATCAAGAGGCGATGTCACCAACGTTGTCAGTCTTACTGAACTCACTACTGATCAACTTCTACACTTTGAAGCCGATGAACTGGCAATGCAATATATCCTCTTGGGATTTCCCAATCTGATACTTCAAAGTGTTGATGCTTGATATGTGCTTAAACACATATCTTTTGTTTATCAAAACTGACCCAAAATAACCAAGAAAGAGCCGTTAATGCTTAATATTTGCGTGTTTCTTGAGTTTGTGCTTGTGCAGGTACGGATATGACAAAACCGACAAAAGAAAGCCAAAACCGAAGAAAACTGAGCACGAGAGAAAGAAGAGTGTAAAAGCTGAGGCTAGAGAGGGAATTTGCAAGTTTGGAAAATCACTTCTCAAAATGTCATGTTTAGCCCTTGGAGATTCAAAAGTTGCAAATTCAGCCCTTGGATTATTTGAGAATGACAACAATGGCCCTTGGAAGATATTTTTAGAATTTACAAGTATGGTCCCTGAAATTCAGAATTGTACATCATTAATCCTTAAGTTGCTACATGGATTAAATACTTGTCCTAAGTCCAATATACTAAACCAAGTCCAAAATAATACAATCCTTGGCCCAAACAAAAACCCAACCCGTGACCCTTATTACCCAACCCGGTTTTATATCTTAACCCGTATACCCAGTCAACCCGTACCCGGTCAAAAGAAAACGAAATAAAATAAATAAATCCTAACCCGCCAAAATCCCCCCAAAAATCCCCAGGCACCTATGAACCCTAAATTTCCCTTTCCCGCAATTGATACAATCTGCTATCATTAAGGGTAAAATAGTACAATCCCTGACACCCTCTGACACATGGATGCCATGTCACCAATCCGTGTGTCATTCTACACCCATTCTAGCCTCTGATTGGTGGAAGTGTCGTGGCAAATGTAATCCAAGGGATGAGATGAGATGGGATTGATCTAATGGTGATAAACAACTCAAAAGAAACACACATTTGCCTTTCCAGATCCTTCTGAAGACCTCTAGAGCTCAAGCAGTTGCTATAAATACCCCCTTCTTTCATTGTTGTAGGGAGAGTAGAAGTAGAGTAGGAGTAGTGTAGTTTTAATTTCCTGAGTAGAATCATTTAAGTTTTCAGTTCTATTAGTTTTAAAATTCTTGTATTTCAATTCAAATATTGTACTCCATTTTCAATTAATGAAAGTATTTTCAGTTTTAGTTTCTCATAAATCTCTTATTACTGTTTTATAAGTTTTTCATAAAGTGTTTGAAAAGCTTTACTCAGATCCTACTCAGTTCTACTCTCAACTTTCTCTTTGGTCAACTAAATTCAACACGGCAGAATTGTTCTTGAATTGCTGGAATGGAATATGAAATGGGTTGATTATAGTGGTTGTGGGTTGAGATCAGTTAGGTTAGTGGTTCTTTGAATTTTGAATGGCAAGCCATTGTGGCTAGGACCCTTGTAAGTGGTTAAAAACTGTTTTCAATTTGTTTTATTATAATTTGACTTGCTGCATAATTAGTTTCATTCTTATCTGTTAGTTTATATTGTTATTATTACATTCATTAGCTCTCATATAGTTGTTAGATCATAGTTATATGCTGTTATTGAGTTGGATTCAGTATTTGTTAGTCTAAAAATTGCATTTCAGTAGTATTAAGGAGTGCTTGGGATTAGCTGTTATTCTATGATTAGAAGATTAGTGGTTAGTTAAAATCTGTTACAATAAGTCTGCACTAGTTAGTAATAGTCATTCTAGTCGTTTCATTGCATCTATAAACAATAAAAGTCAATATCACATTTATTTTGTTCTAAATCTTCATCAGTTAAGTTTTTTTTAAATTCATAAGCTAGATTTAGTCATAGAAATCATTAGAGTTACTTGTTATAGCTTTATTTCAGTTTAATTCATCATTATCAGTTCATAAATTAGAATCAAATCTCATTTTAGTCAAATTATCATTTCTGTGTAAAAGTAAAAAAAAAATGGAAAACTCAGTTTTTGCAAAACTTTGTAGATTTTTAATCTGTTCATTATTTAGTCAAAATTATTGAAATTCTGGGATAAACAAGTTTAATTGGTCAAGTTTTGAAAACTGATTTTTGTCAAATTTTTGGAAATAGTTTTAAGCTCTAAATCAGCTATGCAAACAGCTGACTTCTCCCCTATTCACACTCAGAGTACACTGAGTGTAAGCAGGCCTTATTTGCAGGTCTTGCACTAGATTCAATTTAGATCATTAGGACCTGAAATCTGGTTTAGTGGATCTTGGGTTGGTAGTCTAGAGTTCTCAACTTCTGTTTTGCATTTCGGTTCACTGGATTAGCTGTTAATTAAGCTGCTAGTAGGTAGGCTAGTAGATGTTTTCTTCTTAAGTTCTCATAAGTTAAATCTGTTTATTCAGCACTTTAGAGATTAAGACTAGTTGTAATTAGTTGCTTTCAGGTTAATTTAGCATACTTTAGCTTCTGCTTCAATTTTGTGATCATTAGTGCTTATTTGCTTACTTTGAGTGCTTAATTATAAGCACTTTTCACATCAGTTTCATAATCTTGCACACTAGCTTTAGTTTTTATATTTTTAATAGATTTAGAATAATATTTTAGACTTTTCCTGAATTTTTCATAATTTTTAGTTACTGTTTACTATTTTTCTTGATTTAAATCACTTTTTAATCCTCTTTAATTAGCTTTTAATACAAATAAATCAGAAAAGGTTCCAAAAAAATAAGTTTTCAATTTTCATAGATTAAGAAAATTATAAAAAGCAAAAAATAATTTTTCCATATTTTTCCTAGTTTAATTTGTAATTTTTAGCATTTAAATTAGTTTTAAATAGATTTTAATTCATAGAAATTCAAATAATCATCAGAAAAATACAAAATTAGTTTTGAAAAGTCTTTTGTGTTATTTTGGATTTTTGAAAAATAGTTTCATAATTTTCACTTTTGTTTTTATAATTTTTAGTATTTTAGATTTGTTTTATTAGTTTAAATTAGTTTTTAAATTCAAATAAATTCCAGAAAAATCATAAAAATTAGTTTTAATTCTTAAATAGTTTTCAAATTTCATTTTTAGTTTAAATGTAATTTTAGATTATTTTTAGGACTTAGAATAGACGTAGTTGCATTTTATTTACGTTTCATTTAATACGTTTTAGTATAATTTGTGTATTTAGGATTTCCCGTAGTGTAATTTCCCTTTTATGCTTCCCTTGCCCCGTAGTTTAGAAAACTTCAAATTATCCCCTTTTCCCATTCAAATCCCGATAATCGCGACGTGAGTTGGAAATTCCATTCATCCCTCGTTGGGAAAACGACCCGGGAAATACATCCCTTTGTATTTCTTTGGAAAATATTATGTACTGAAAACGAACAAATCAAAAAATGGCGCCGCTGCCGGGGAGGGCATGTAGTGAGTTTTCGATTCCGTCTCGGTTCGCGTGTTTTTGAAGATCCTTCCTCGTGAAGTTACCATTTGCTTTTGTACATATTACTTTTATAAAAACCCAAAAATATTTTCCTTTTCAAAATTTGTTTTCCTTTTTCTATCTTTAAAAACCCAAAAATAATCTTCGATTTCCTCTATATGTTTAATTCTTATCTCTTCACTCTCTAATTTGTTTAATTCTCCACAATGCTCGATTTCTCACCCTTTGATCCCCATGATCCTCGGACCATGGAGGATTTCTATCGTCCGTCACTTATCGGTCGAGGAGGACCGATCGTTCCGGGAACCAAGTTTAGATTGAAAAATCGTATGGTTCGTCTTCTTCGACAATATTGCCAATTCCGTGGATATAACGACGAAGATGCAAACGAGCACTTGAACAAGTTTTTATCTATCACTCAATCCATGAAGCAACGTGACGTTTCTCAAGATGATATCCGATTGAATCTCTTCTCATTCTCTTTAACCCACGGTGAAACTTGGTTTTATACCCTTGAAAAACATTCAATTCATACTTGGGAAGAGGTGTTCCGCAAGTTTCTTTCAAAATACTTTCCATATTCGAAAACGATGCAACTGAGGAAAGAAATTCTCAATTTCCAAGCAATTACCCAAGGAATCCGTATTTGAAGCTTGGGAAAAATTCAAATCGTTATTACAGAAATGTCCCGATCACCGAATTTTGCTTCTTGATCAAATCCTAACCTTTTATCATGGTATCACTACGATTGATCGAGAAAAAATCATGTTGGCAGCTGGTGGAAATCTCATGCGGAAGACACCTCAAGAAGCGTATGATTTGATCGAGAATTTGACACAACATCATTATCAGTGGGATGCTGACGTTCCTTACCATTCTACCACTATGTTGAGTGATCATTATTCCGAGAAAGTTTCCGTTATGAGTGCTCAAATTGACGTCTTTGGCGAGCAAGAAAGATGTATCAGTCACCATTATCAACAAAGACCGAGTTATCCATCCGCCTTTTACTATTCCGACTCTGACGATAGTGATGACGATGAACCGTTTGAAGCAGAGAACGTAAAGATCGATCCGCTCATTAACGAACATTCGGATACCTTGTCAATGGGGGATGAGGAAGTCGAATACACTCCTCTTGATAATATTGATGACCTTGTTCCAATCCCAAGGGTATCTGAGACACCTTTCAATTCGATTTCAGAAACTTTCAAAATGACCTTCACAAATCCTTTGTTTGACTTCGATTCAGAATATACTCTAAATTTTGACAATCAAATCTTTGACGAGGAAAGTGATGAGTCCGACACGGATACCATAATGGAAAAGGTGCAAATTCCAAGCTCACAAAGTACCGCACAAATCCCACCTCCGTTTCTCTCGACTGAAGAAATTAAAGAAGTAGAGCCGTCTAAAGAAAATCCTACGGAGCCCGAGCTCAAGGATTCTTCTCTTGATTTACTTCTCGAGGAGTTCGCCGATGAACTCGCTCGCATCGATCCTCTTCCACCGGGAAGTGAGGACGATAACTTTGATTTTGAAGCCGATTTAAGAGAGATTGAAAGTTTATTGAATGAAGATCCGTTAAATGAGCCGTTACAGAAGATAAATGATGATTATCTCGAGGAGTTCTCCGGTGAACTCACTCATTTCATATGTCCTCCGGAGTATGATCCGTTCTATTTTGATCTTGAGGAAGATTTTAGTTTGGGGGAAGAGCAGCTCTCTCAAAAGAGTTCCGTTATTGATGACATCACCCCGTCTCTTCCTCCCGATGTTTTTGTTGAAAATCACCCTTTGAGCTTAAATGATAAAATTAAAATTAAAGATTATATAAAATTTGCTTTTGAAGATGAAGAATGGATCCTTATCGTTATCAAAATCTTTATTCCATTTCTTCCATATAATGTGATTTCTCCTCTTCTTCACTCTTGCGGGAGTGAGGATACCATCTTTGACCCCGGTATCACCGTTTAGAGTTTTTGCTAACCATGGGTATCTCATCGGAGTGGAACTTTCTTATGTTTCAATACTTATCCAAACCTCTTGAACGAAAGTCCGATGGAGATTATCTCTTCCACTTGCTTCCCCAAGGATAAATGAATTCGGGGCGGGTCAAGCTAACGACTCGATAACAAAACAAGCATTTCTATCTTCTTTCTATTTTCTCTAATAAGTGACGTGAAGGGGTTAGCCTCTTTGATTTCTCGTGTTTGGTTGTTTATGATGTTGTGAAGGATTTTCCCGATATGAAGACTCTCGTGCTCAAAGTTTGTCATTTTCTCTACTCGAGTTTCATGATCGATGCTGATGGAAATCCGATATCCAAAATCTTATCGACTAAAGTTTATCTTTGAGCATAATTAATAAACGGCTTTTAGATTTTCGTTGATACCCTTGTTTTAAACATTGAGGACAATGTTTCGTTCTAGTCTGGGGTAGGGTAATCTTCGATTTGATTTGACCGCACTTGCTTATTTTTTGTCGTGAATTCTCGCAACCCCGTTTTTCCTTAGAAAAATTGTGCAAAAATGAGAAAATTTTAAGCTTTTGTTAAGTCTTTTTGATTAAAAAGTTTGCTAGTCTCTTAGACAAGAAGCTACAAAAAGCGAATTCTAGCTCACAAGGCCAAGAATTTGCAAGTTTCCCTGAGTGACTTTAAATATGCATTACTTAATTTCATTTAGACAAAGCATTTGCTAAGTTAATATATGCTTTGACACCTTGTTGACTTTCCGCTGGTGAGAGTAGGAATAGAATTCTGACTTGACCGGGCGTGTTGAGCCCTAGCTTGTTCCCTTAACCATAGATAACCTAAAAATTATCGGCTAAGTATCCGCGGTTCTCATTATTTGGGATTTTAAATTTGCGGAGATCGAGAAATGATAGAGTTACTTATGAGTTTAGATGCTAAACGTGGAGTAGATGGTTCTCTTTAGAGCCCATCGAAGGTACTTATGGCTTTTTGTTCCCACAAAATTGTTTCACCCCATATCTGTTAAATAATAATTAGAGATGTTGAGTTTTTGGCGATAGTTAGTTCTTTGTTTTCTTTAGAGAATCCTTGCCCATGAGAGTTGGGTACACATCGAGGTACTGTCAGTGTTACGGTGTAATAGACAACTGATTCCTGATAGTTTGCTGCTATTGTTTCTATTGTTATAAAAGTCGTAGGGTTTGGAGTTTGGCACAAAAATTAACATGAAATAAAGCCTAAATGTATTAAAATCCAAAGCCATAAAAGTTGTCTTAGACTTCTAAAAAGGTTGAGGAAAATCCAAAGTCATAATAAGACTTCTGATAAAACGGTAATCCCGTTGAGTTAGTGGTTGAAAAGACCAAGGGCCTAAATTACAAAAAATGCAAATGTGTTGAAATAAGTGTTAAGCCAAACTTTGAATCCGGGAGATATATCCCTAAATCATGTTAAATTAGGACCTTGATGTGGACCTCATTCTTGTGTGAAATGGTTTTCGAGGGAAGATGGATAACTAATTAGCGACTTAGCTTTATATCTTTATCGGAATAAAAGTTATCGAAACGAGACATATGAAGAAATTCATTTCTCACAAAAATAAAAAAATCTAGAGGCAAATAGGAAAATGGGAGCAAACGGTAATTACACAAGTAACTTCCATGGGTAGTGTTAGCATCTAGAATCATATTTAACAATGATTTCGATTTTACGCTTAGTTTGGGGACTTGTGAAAAATCAGGGACGATGTATTCTATCCGTATGGTCACTTCACGCTGTGTTGTGTTTCCTATTCAGTGATCCTAACGTGTCGTTTGAAAAATGTTGGAGTTATTGATCGACATGAAAGTTCAACAAATTGTCACTCATAATCAGAATATGCTTAATCATAATATCTATATGTGAAAAAAAGGTAAACGGGGCGTTTTTAGAATTAATGGTTCTTAATCTCTTTTGAGAAATCTTTGCTACTTCTTCATAGGTTTAGTAGAAAGAGATTGAAATCCTTAGTTTTAGAAGCGTGAGTTGATTGCATTGCGTGGGGACACGACAATGGTTTCGTCTGGGGTATTTTGATATGTGCTTAAACACATATCTTTTGTTTATCAAAAATGACCCAAAATAACCAAGAAAGAGCCGTTAATGCTTAATATTTGCGTGTTTCTTGAGTTTGTGCTTGTGCAGTAATCGGATATGACAAACCGACAAAAGAAAGCCAAAACCGAAGAAAACTGAGCACGAGAGAAAGAAGAGTGTAAAAGCTGAGGCTAGAGAGGGAATTTGCAAGTTTGGACAATCACTTCTCAAAATGTCATGTTTAGCCCTTGGAGATTCAAAAGTTGCAAATTTAGCCCTTGGATTATTTGAGAATGACAACAATGGCCCTTGGAAGATATTTTCAGAATTTACAAGTATGGTCCCTGAAATTCAGAATTGTACATCATTAATCCTTAAGTTGCTACATGGATTAAATACTTGTCCTAAGTCCAATATACTAAACCAAGTCCAAAATAATACAATCCTTGGCCCAAACAAAAACCCAACCCGTGACCCTTATTACCCAACCCGGTTTTATATCTTAACCCGTATACCCAGTCAACCCGTACCCGGTCAAAAGAAAACGAAATAAAATAAATAAATCCTAACCCGCCAAAATCCCCCCAAAAATCCCCAGGCACCCTAAATTGCCCTTTCCCCCAATTGATACAATCCGCTATCATTAAGGGTAAAATAGTACAATCCCTGACACCCTCTGACACACGGAATGTCACCAATCCGTGTGTCATTCTACACCCATTCTAGCCTCTGATTGGTGGAAGTGTCGTGGCAAATGTAATCCAAGGGATGAGATGAGATGGGATTGATCTAATGGTGATAAACAACTCAAAAGAAACACACATTTGCCTTTCCAGATCCTTCTGAAGACCTCAAGAGCTCAAGCAGTTGCTATAAATACCCCCTTTTTTCATTGTTGTAGGGAGAGTAGAAGTAGAGTAGGAGTAGTGTAGTTTTAATTTCCTGAGTAGAATCATTTAAGTTTTCAGTTCTATTAGTTTTAAAATTCTTGTATTTCAATTCAAATATTGTACTCCATTTTCAATTAATGAAAGTATTTTCAGTTTCAGTTTCTCATAAATCTCTTATTACTGTTTTATAAGTTTTTCATAAAGTGTTTGAAAAGCTTTACTCAGATCCTACTCAGTTCTACTCTCAACTTTCTCTTTGGTCAACTAAATTCAACACGGCAGAATTGTTCTTGAATTGCTGGAATGGAATATGAAATGGGTTGATTATAGTGGTTGTGGGTTGAGATCAGTTAGGTTAGTGGTTCTTTGAATTTTGAATGGCAAGCCATTGTGGCTAGGACCCTTGTAAGTGGTTAAAAACTGTTTTCAATTTGTTTTATTATAATTTGACTTGCTGCATAATTAGTTCTATTCTTATCTGTTAGTTTATGTTGTTATTATTACATTCATTAGCTCTCATATAGTTGTTAGATCATAGTTATATGCTGTTATTGAGTTGGATTCAGTATTTGTTAGTCTAAAAATTGCATTTCAGTAGTATTAAGGAGTGCTTGGGATTAGCTGTTATTCTATGATTAGAAGATTAGTGGTTAGTTAAAATCTGTTACAATAAGTCTGCACTAGTTAGTAATAGTCATTCTAGTCGTTTCATTGCATCTATAAACAATAAAAGTCAATATCCCATTTATTTTGTTCTAAATCTTCATCAGTTAAGTTTTTTTTAAATTCATAAGCTAGATTTAGTGATAGAAATCATTAGAGTTACTTGTTATAGCTTTATTTCAGTTTAATTCATCATTATCAGTTCATAAATTAGAATCAAATCTCATTTTAGTCAAATTATCATTTCTGTGTAAAAGTAAAAAAAAAATGGAAAACTCAGTTTTTGCAAAACTTTGTAGATTTTTAATCTGTTCATTATTGAGTCAAAATTATTGAAATTCAGGGATAAACAAGTTTAATTGGTCAAGTTTTGAAAACCGATTTTTGTCAAATTTTGGAAATAGTTTTAAGCTCTAAATCAGCCTATGCAAAAATGACTTCTCCCTATTCACACTCAGAGTACACGAGTGTAAGCAGTGCCTTATTTGCGTGTCTTGCACTAGATTCAATTTAGATCATTAGGACCTGAAATCTGGTTTAGTGGATCTTGGGTTGGTAGTCTAGAGTTCTCAACTTCTTTTGCATTTCGGTTCACTGGATTAGTTAAATTAAGTGCTAGTAGGTAGGCTAGTAGATGTTTTCTTCTTAAGTTCTCATAAGTTAAATCTATTTATTCAGCACTTTAGAGATTAAGACTAGTTGTAATTAGTTGCTTTCAGGTTAATTTAGCATACTTTAGCTTCTGCTTCAATTTTGTGATCATTAGTGCTTATTTGCTTACTTTGAGTGCTTAATTATAAGCACTTTTCACATCAGTTTCATAATCTTGCACACTAGCTTTAGTTTTATATTTTAATAGATTTAGAATAATATTTTAGACTTTTCCTGAATTTTTATAATTTTTAGTTACCATTTACTATTTTTCTTGATTTAAATCACTTTTTAATCCTCTTTAATTAGCTTTTAATACAAATAAATCAGAAAAGGTTCCAAAAAAATAAGTTTTCAATTTTCATAGATTAAGAAAATTATAAAAAGAAAAAAATAATTTTTCCATATGTTTCCTAGTTTAATTTGTAATTTTTAGCATTTAAATTAGTTTTAAATAGATTTTAATTCATAGAAATTCAAATAATCATCAGAAAAATACAAAATTAGTTTTGAAAAGTCTTTTGAGTTATTTTAGATTTTTGAAAAATAGTTTCATAATTTTCACTTTTGTTTTTATAATTTTTAGTATTTTAGATTTGTTTTATTAGTTTAAATTAGTTTTTAAATTCAAATAAATTCCAGAAAAATCATAAAAATTAGTTTTAATTCTTAAATAGTTTTCAAATTTCATTTTTAGTTTAAAAGTAATTTTAGATTATTTTTAGGACTTAGAATAGACGTAGTTGCATTTTATTTACGTTTCATTTAATACGTTTTAGTATAATTTGCGTATTTAGGATTTCCCGTAGTGTAATTTACCTTTTATGCTTCCCTTGCCCCGTAGTTTAGAAAACTTCAAATTATCCCCTTTTCCCATTCAAATCCCGATAATTGCGACGTGAGTTGGAAATTCCATTCAACCCTCGTTCGGAACGATCTCGGTGCTCAAACCTAACACGTTTGAGTTACCCATATACTACAAATCTCTTATTATTGATCTCTTCCCGGAGGAATCAATGCTCAAAAGACTGCTAAAGCAATGTGGGAACATATTCATCTTCTCATGGAAGGCACAAAACTCAATCAAGAAGACATGAAATCCAAAATCTACTTGGCTTATGAACACTTCATGATTGAACCAGGGGTGACATTAGAGTCATATCATCATCGATTCTCAAACATCATCAATGACTTGGAAAAAAATAACATCATTATGCCATGAATTGCCGTCAACACTAAGTTCCTGAGTAGTCTTGGTCCTGATTGGGAAAAGTATGTCATTTCATCCGTCAAGCGAAGAATCTTCATCATGCTACATACGGATTATTATACGACTACTTGAAGCCCCACCAAAAGGAAGTTCACAAAGAAAGGGTTATCCGTGGACTCCCTGTTTCACCTTCACTTCCGGACAATCAAACTCTTGCTTTGTGGGCTGAAACGTGTTATCCTTAATTCCCTACTTTACAAACTGTCTTCACAAATCCTCGACAACCAACTGCAACAATCACACCATATGATCCATCACAGCACCAATCTCAAGAAACTCAATTGGTTCTAAACAACAACAATGATCAAGCACTTTACAGTGAATCTAATGAGGATACAAAAGCTTTTGATGCATTGTGATTGTACAATAATTCGTACGACCATGCCTTCGATGATGATCGAAGGGTATGAGGGGTGATATGCTTGCGCCAAACTTGTAGCCAATATGCAATAAGAAATAGTAGACACTTCGTTAAGTGATTGCACAGGGGTTGGGCCCTGCGAACCACCTCTGGCGTGAATGTAAGTATGTGATATGTGTTGTAAATAATATGGAGTATGTGAAATACTGTGTTGAGTGAACATACCATTGAAATGACTCGTCCCACCTATTTATAGGTGAAGAAATAAGCTTGGAGAGTGTTAGCATACATTTAGGAGATCATGGGGGCGTCCCCTGATTTGTGGTAACCGCTAGGGCTTCATCCCCACTATCTCTGCCTTGGCGGGGAAGCTAAGGAAGTAGTGGGAACGTGGGGGAAGATCAAGTCAAGGCTCTCCTTTGTCTTGGTGCCTTCAAGAGAGACTTCGAAGGGCATAGGCCTTCGGCCGGCTTAATTTCCCAAATGGTAACCATATCAATGATGAATGATTTTACGCCACCAATGACTTATGAAGAAAGACTTGGGTCTTCGTAATGCAAATTTGACTGAGGTCGAAGGGGTGTCCTTCGACCTCGACGGAGGGTAAATGCGCCATCAAGCCCCCACGAAAGTGATATGTACGAACAAGAGATATTGCTTACGACTCAGAAATAGAAACGAAACCTCCCTTTCGTCACAATAAACGAACGAAGATGAAAAGTGTAGAAACTATTGACCGTAGTTAATGCTTGTATTATCCTAACTACCCCTTTCCTCGGTAAAATAAAATGTCATTTCAAATTTTTAAAAAGGGTTTGAAATCCGAAGGTAAAGGGGTAACTTAGGACACGTGTAGGACCGAGATTTAACATATGTGAGGGTATTTAAAGTTAAAAACAGTAAAACCCTAACACCATTTTATCTCACGCCCAATTTTTCACCTACTAAATCCTCTTCCGATCAGGCTTTTGAACAAACAGGTAAAGTACTCCTTCGTATCTATTACGTTTTCAAACACTTTATTGTCGATTTAGGAGGATCAATGTCTACAAATAAGAAATTTGTAATCAAACAACAAGGTTGCACTTTGACTAGGGAGGAGCTCAAAGCGTTCCTCACCGATTATCCAATTCCCAAAGAGCATAAAATCATGTTACCTGGTAAAAATCAAGGTATTTTTGATGCCCCAAAAAATAATGTAGGCTTATACACCCATGCATTCACCACCTCCAACCTTAGGATACCCTTGCACCCTTTAATTTTAGAACTCCTCCAGTACTACGAGGTACACATATATAGGTTTAACCCTTTTGGCCTAGCCAAGCTTACGACATACATTGTAATGTGTAAAGCTTATAGGTTTGAACCATCATTAACTGTGCTGAGAGGATTTATGAACTTGTACCCTGGAGGAGATTGGTTGACGTTGGCAAAGAGGGGTGAGAGGGATGTGCCCATTCTCATAGATAGGCCGTTTACAAACATTAGGAACTGGAAAGGAAAGTTCTTTTACATCTAGAGTACCATTATTCCTCCAACTTTCCCTGCATTGTTAAACCCATAATTTCAATATGATGAAAAAAGGTTCAACGATCCCTTGCCCTATACTGTGAGGAGGAATCCTTTGTATCAGCGTTTGGCTCGTCATCCAGCTGATTGCCAAACATTCCCTGAGCCAATTCTTTTCATGGCTGGTCTTGCTGGAAGCTGGGAGGGATCTCCTTTGGTTCCTGAGATTATTTGTGATGGAGAAAGTATGTACTGTTAATACAAATAAGCCGTAAAAACGCTTATTTATATTTTACGATCTTCTAATGTTTTGTCGATAACAAAAGTAAAATCATTTTAATGAAACAAATAGAGTACGTAAATAGTTTGAGTTAATAGTTTTCTAACACAATTAAGTTGTCACATAAAACACTAAAACAAGAATAAGTGATTTTATGATTTAGATACATATGTACAACAACTAGTGTTTACATATTGGGTTAAACATATACTTAAACTAAGTATACTAAAATGGGTAAAAACTAAGTGTATGCTAAAATGGGTAAATACAAGTATATACTAAATGGGTAAAATACTAGCAAATGGTTTTGACCCATAACCCATGGTTTTATATATACCACTTAACCAAGTTCATTGTATCTAGAAAGAAAACCATGGATCAACCCATAACCCATGACCCATGACCTATAACCAAAAATACCCATGGGCAAAGAGGAGCGTACCACGGATCCCTAGCTTTGTGCTAGCCGGATCCCTTGTGGTAGGGATCCGTGGGATCTGAGGAACATAAGAGAATTTTCTCTATAAATAGAGAGCCATTTCTTTCTCTCTACACATGGTTTTTCACACATACTTCCCCAAAGTATTCTAACCCTCTAACCTCATATCTAAGTGATCTATGTAGTTTGTCTTTTGTTTTTGTGTGATCTACTAGGTTCCTCTTAAAGGAGAGATCACCACCTCTTGAAGACGTGCAAGCTCAAGTCCATGAGTTGCCATGCCTCGTCATCATCAAGACTACTAAGGTTCTCTTGTTGATAGTTCTTCCTTTCTCCATAGATGTTGGGTTGAAGGCATTAGTGAAGAATGCCGAAAGTGTCAAGATGAAAGCATTAGTGAAAGGTGCTCATCATCCGTGTCAAAGCATTATTGAAGGATGCTAAAGGTGTCAAGACGAAGGCATTAGTGAAGGGTGCCAAACGTTGTGTCAAAAGCATTAGTGAAGGATGCTAAAGGTGTCAAGACGAAGGCATTAGTGAAGGGTGCCAAGCGTTGTGTCAAAGGCATTAGTGAAGGATGCCAAAGGATCAAATCAAGTAGCATTTGGGGAGAATGCTTAGGTCGTATAATCGATGAGGTGCATCGTTATACATATGTGTATTTGTTTATCTACAAGGATGGTGATATCCTTGATGGTGTTGTAACAAGGAGTAGATCTCCTTGAGATTAGGTGTTGTGTTTCGTGAAGGTGTAGTTAACCTAAGGTGTGAAAGAACTAAGGTGCTTAGCCTAGTACCTAATAAAGGGTAGGCGACGTTGTGATAGGATTAGTTCTCCTAAGGTGTGAAAGAACTCGGTGGTTAGCCTAGCACCGTATAAAGGGTAGGCGACGTTGTTTTAGGTGTGGTTCGCCTTGGTGTGAAAGAACTCGGTATTTAGCTTTGTACCGGAAAAAGGTTAAGCGACGTTGTGAAGGCTTCTCCGCCACAAGGAGTTGGTGTAGTGCTTACGAACTCTCGAGTAGGTGACTCGGGGAGTGGAGTAGGGCAAGGAAGGTGTCCTTGTAGCCGAACCACTATAAATAACTTGTGTTGTGGTGATGTGCTTCTTACTCTTTATATTTCATTTCACGTTTATATATCCATCTATCAACGTCCAACATAAACAATCAAATGGATTGACATAAGTCGATCTAAATATTTAAAAGGAAGTTTTAAATTGGTAAAAATATTCAACCCCCCTTTCTAGTTTTCCACATGTACTTTTTTGATTAAAATAAGAGATAAAAACTTATCTTTCTGATATTCATCTTATTTGTTCCTTTGAGCAGAAATGTCATTCAGAAACTTTGTGGTTCTTTGGTGGTGCAAAGGAGGTCAGCTTCATTCCGAAGGATCCCCAGGAGACGAGCTATGATTTGGGCTCTCCTTCAGTGTCGGTAAACAAAAATGATGTGGATGCTCAGCCCTTCGAACCTGTTTCCTCTGCTCCTCCTTCAAAGGAACCCATAGATGTTGAAGACCAGCTTGTGGAGAATGTTGCATGTGATGAACCGGTCTCGGAAGGACGATTGGCCATCGTAGGACCCTCCGGCATTGGTGAGAGTCGAAGCGGGAAAGGTACCAAAGTGCAAAAGCGCTAAATCTGCATCGAAGAGGAATCTTATCCTGCCTACTCCTCCCTCTCGAACTACCTGGAAAAAGAGTGCCCAGGGTAAGGCTGTGGTGTTTCCAGCCATCGAAGGGCCCAGCGGAGATGATATCCATGGTAAGGTTTCTTTCCTGTTACAAAGAATGAGATACAAGTAATAATATATTAACAAGTTTACATATGCTGCAGGACTTCCTGATACGAAGGAGCTTTCCTCTCCCTTAGCTTGTCATCTGCTTGTGGAGCATGTGACCCCACCCAGCTGGAAGGGGGTGATGGACAACATGTCCATGGAAAGGCTCTACGATCTTCATGACAAGAGTTATGTTAGACAATGCATGTTGGACAACCAGCTTAATACTAGGACAAGGGAGCTGCTCCCGCTGTCACCAAGGCTCGAGAAGAAATGGATGTCATGCTTGCCAAGGAGAAGGCTAGGGATAAGAAGTATGCAGACCTGGAGAAAAAAATGTGAAGATGCAATGGAGGACTTTGACAAGAATCCCTTGGTGCAAGATCTTAGAGCTGATGTAGAAAAGCTTAAATGTCAACTGGCAGCAAGCAAAGCTGAATGCAGCAGGCTAACTCTCGAAGGCTCGAAGGTCGTAGGCTACAAAGAGCAAATATCTGTTCTTTCGTCCAAGTGTGGAGGCCTTGAAAAAGAGAGAGCTAAGCTAGTGGACCAGGAGATCAAGCTCAGGGAGAAAGTAGATGGGTTAAACCTTCGGTTGAAGATGCTCAAGAAGGATAGGGTGGACTTGGTAACCAAAGTCATCCCCTACATCGCCATGGAACTTTACCATAGTGATGATGTGGGGATTGCAATTGGGAACCTGGTGAATGAGGCCATATTTCATGGCAAGTGTACCACTTTGGAGGAGATAGCTGCGACAGAGGAACCAGTGAAGCTGGAAAAAGTTCCCTACTACAGGGCAACTCATGAGAAGGAGTATGATGGTGCAGGCAATGCCTTAACCGCTTCAGAGTTCCCTTTCCTTGCCGAAGTGTCGAAGGACCCATCGGCCTCTATTGAGGACCTGCTGGCCAAGAAGCCAAGGAAGGTCCAGCCTCCATCCCATTCAAAGAAGACTCCATCTCCCAAGGTTCCATCCTCAGGTTCAGCTGATCCGACCCATTCCAAAGTTTGATGAAGGCTACCATGTGGTAGTAATTTGATCCCCAGGGTGGTATGTACCATGTTCTAAAACAATTTCTCTGTGCCCCTTTCCAGGCTATATGCTTGATGAAACAATTAACATTTGGTGTGTGTGGTATAGGCTTCGGCCTAAGACAATGTTTTGTTTGTTTGGATCGTTAAGGCTATGGCCTGTTTAGACTAGTTAAACTAGTCATTAACTAATATCTACATCAAAGCCACTAGGGCTTGTATTTTGCCATGTGTGATTCTTCTCCTTACATTTTACTTGTGCGTAAATTTTTTTTACAACCTAAAGCGTATGGTAGATGCATAGCCTCATTGTGTGTAATTACTTCACCAAGAATATAGCAATGGTATAATTTGACTGCTGACAGAGGGTTGCGACCCACTCCATCTTGATTCTTTGGGCAGCAAAAGGCTTAAAATACCTTAAGGCCATATAGGAAAGTTAATGTGAAGTTGAGATGGATGTTATGCATATGAGCAAGACGTGTTGTTAGTCTTTGTACATCCCTTCGACATTGAAACTTATAAAAGCGACTTGGTGGACAAATCTTTGTTGTATTGAACGAAACAAGAGATTTGAGGGAAATGAGTTATATCATTAAGTGGGTAGGGAGGATTACATCATTTTAAGAAATGAATACTAGATGCCTACCATTAATGCTTCTTTCCCCAAGTGAGAAGAATGCAAATACATTGATTGAAAGCAAATTAAAAAATGTCCTTGGACATTGTAAGTTTCATACATAGAACTTACAAAGGGTAGTACCATTCCAAGTTCTATCAATAGCGTCTCCATCCAAGGTTTCCAGCTTGTAAGCTCCGTTGCCATATGCTTCCTTAACAACGTAGGGCCCTTCCCATGTAGGCCCTAGTTTACCCTGTACTCACTTTACTTGCACTATTGAGTGAGGGCGTATTCCCGGGCTTGAAGGTGAAGGCGAACCACGTTGTTGTAGTACCTTTCAATCTTTTGCTTATGGATAGCCTCCCGATTGAGGCTATTTCCTTCGTTCTTCGAGTAGGTCTAGGTTTCTACGAGTCTTTCTTCATTGTCTGCTGCCCGAAGTTCATAACCCTTTTGTTTCGACACTTACTACGAAGGGATGACAGCTTCTGTGCCATATGTCAAGCTAAAAGGTGTTTCCCCATGACTTGACTTTGTGTGCGTTCTGTGGGCCCAGAGTACTTAAGGTAGTTCATCTACCCAACCGTGGTGATTGTATCCCAGCCTTCGTTCTATGCCTTGGATGATGTCCCTGTTAGTAACTTCCACTTGTCCGTTACCTTGAGGATGGTAGACGGAAGTGAAAGATTGTTTTATGTTCAGCCTCTGCAAAACACGGAAATACCCTTCGCAAACCGCTTCCCATTATCCGAGATGATGATGTGGGGTACTCCGAACCGGCAGATAATGTGTTCCCATACAAACTTTTCCATGTGCATTCCTGTGATGGATTCTAAAGGCTTAGCTTTCACCCATTTCGTGAAGTAGTCGATGGCTACGACCAAGAACTTTACTCCTCCTGGAGCAATTGGTAGAGGGCCTACGATGTCTATTCCCCATTAGCTGAAAGGCCATGCGGACGTTACAGAGGTCTTATCTTGTTTTGGTAGCCTCGGCACCCTTGAGTGAACTTGACAGGCTTCACACTTCTGGATGATTTCTACTGCGTCTTTGTGCATCGAAGGTCAATAATATCCGATCCTCATGATCTTAGAAACAACAGAGCGAGGTCCTGCGTGAAGCCCGCAGGATCCTTCGTGCACTTCTTGAATGATGTTGGTGGCTTGCCTACGTCCCACACAACGAAGCCATGGAGACAAAAATGACCTTCGGTATAGGTAGTTCCCCATGATTTTGTACTGTGGTGCTTTGATGCGGACCTTTCGAGCTAGTTTCTGATCCTCCGGCAGTATACCACTTATCAGATATTCTCTTATTGGAGTCATCCAATTTGAGTCTTCCTCCAGTATTACGTCAGACACCTCCTTTCGGACGATGGACCTGTCTGCCAATAATTCGACCAGAACCTCTTTAGTTAGATGAGCAAATGCCATTGATACTAGTTTGCTAAGTGCATCTGCTTTCTTGTTTTGGTTTCTTCGAACATGCTCTATGTTGTAGGATGTAAACCCTTCGAGCATCTCCTTGGCCTTATCCAAGTATTGCTTGATCACAGATTGTCTCGCTTCGTAGGAGCCTTTTATCTGATTAGCCACCAGTTGTGAGTCAACGAAAATAGCCAAGTATTCTACCTCCATGTCCTTAGCCAGTCGGAGGCCTGCTAGCAAGGCTTCGTACTCTGCTTCATTGTTAGTAGCGTCGAATTCAAAACGGAGTGCATAAGTATACTCCTTCCCTTCGGGATCAACAAGCATTAGACTGCGCGAACCGTCCGGAGCTGGAGGCTCCGTCGGTGTAAAGTTTCCACCCTTCGACCGTCTTAACAGGCTTCTTCTCAGCAACTTTTGTATCCTGCTTTGGTTCGGAGGGTGTTTCTGGTAAGAAATCTGCCAATATTTGCCCTTTGACCGAGTTTCTACCTTTGTATTCAATTTCGTGCTCTCCAAACTCGATAGCCCACTTAGCTATCCTTCCAGATTTCTCCGGCTTCGAAAGTATCTGCTTAATAGGCTTGTCAGTAAGTACGGTTATGGGATGAGCTTGGAAGTACCTTCAAAAGCGCCTCGCAGCATGGACCAAATCCAAGATTAGCTTCTCCAACGCTGGATAATTTAGCTCAGCTCCCTATAGAACCTTGCTAACGAAGTAGATAGGGATTTGCTTCTTCTCCCTTTCTGCCAATAACACAGCACTGATGCTTTCGAAGGAGGCTGCGATGTACATAAACAACACTTCGCCTTTGATTGGGGCAGTAAGTGTAGGTAGAATAGCCATGAACTCCTTGAGCTTTTGGAAGGAAGCTTCTGCATCTGTACTCCACTGAAACGTCTTTTTATCCGTGCATCCTTTGAGTGTCTTGAAAAACGGAAAAGACACACTGCACTCCTTCGATAAGAACCTCGAGGGTTGCTAGCTTTCCGTTCATACTTTGCACTTCCTTTAGGGACTTAGGAGGCTGCAAGTCCGTGATGGCCTTAACCTTCGAAGGATTGGCCTTAATACCTTGCTTGGTGATCATATGCCCCAAAAATTGTCCTTCTTCCCCGCTGAAGGAACATTTCTTGGGATTTAACTTCATGTTGATGGCGCGAAGCTGGTCGAAGGTTTCCTTTATGTCGGAGAGCATGTCCTCCTCCGTTCTACTCTTGATAACCATATTGTCTACGTATGCTTCGAGATTCCTACCTATCTGATTGTGGAAGGCTTTGTCCACTAAACGTTGGTAGGTAGCACCTGCATTTTTCAAACCGAAAGGCATTTTCTTGTAACAATAAACGCCCTTTCCTATAAAAAAAAGGCTATTTTTTCTTCGTCCTCTTCCGCCATCTGTATCTGATGGTAACCCTTGTAAGCGCCCGAAAACATTTTAATCAGAACCCTGATAAAGATTCCACTTTCCAATCGATTTCTGGTAGAGGATAGCAGTCCTTCGGACAGGCTTTATTAATATATGTGAAGTCTACACACATATGCCACCCTCCGTCATGCTTCTTGACCATCATCGGATTGGCTACCCAGGTTTGATACTTCACCTCCCTGAGTATGCCTGCTGCTACGAGCTCATCCACTTCTTTGCATGTTGTGGCATTTATTCCAGGAGCCAGGCTTCGGCGCTTTTGCTTGATAGGTTCAATGTGTTTGAACTCATTAAGCTTGTGTTCAGTGCTGAAGGGCTTTCCGTCCATGGTGAGAGTTCTGGGGACCCCTTCATGTCAGAGTAGGTCCATGCGAAGACATCTGCATTAGCCTGTAGTACCTTTTCCAATTCAGCTTTAAAAGAGGTAGGGAGCTGCTTTCCAATTACCACCGTCTGATCAGGGTAGAGATCGTTTACTACAATACGTTCCTCGGCATCAGTACAGCTGAGAACATCTTTCGGAGGCTCTTCCCAGACCTGTTTGACCCTTTTGCCTACTTCCATAGGCTTCTTCATGTTGTAGCTGGAGAAAACCGTTCCAATGCCGAAAGGTGTTTGGAATTTGACTGCGGCATGTATAGTGGAGACAACGATGCCCATCTTCTGCATTGCTGTTCTCCCTATCAACAGGTTATAGGGATATTCAGACCTTACGATAGTGAAAACCATGGTTTCTGTTCTTTTTAGCCTTCCTTCTCCAATCGTAAACTATAGAGGGACTTCTCCAAAGGGCCATGAGTGTTCCCCTAAGAACCCTACCAAGGGTACCTTCGAATCTACTCTCTTTGACGTTATCGAAGGCTTGAGCTTTAGAAAACAATGTTCGTAGATCACTTCGCGAAAGCTACCACAGTCTAGGTAGGCTCTGTTTACTTCTCTGTTGAAGATCAAGACCTTGATGACCACGGGTTCATTTGAGAGAACTTTTCCTGTGATCGAAGGAAAGGTGACATCTCCTACTCCGCACAATGCTTCCTCCGCTTCTTTCCTTTTTAAACCAGAATCATCCCTGTATACCATGAGGATGGGTGCTTCGATAGGTGTGGTGTCTTTCCCTAACTGTGTGTCGGAGACTTTTTCTTTACCTTTCTTTATGCCCTTCACCAAATGTCCCAATTGGCCGGACTTCACGGCCTCTTTTATCTGTTTCTTAAGCTCTCTGCAATTGTTGGTGTCGTGTCCGTAATCATCATGGAAATAGCAGTATTTGGAGGTATCCCTGCTTCTTCCCCTACTTGCCAAACGAGGAGGAGGATCAAAGGCTTTCGCAGCCCTTTCTGTAGCAAGTATCTCCCTTGGAGATTTGGATAGATTAGCCAAGAGTCCGTGATTGATGTTCTTGTGGTAGGGTGTAAACCTGTCTCTGCCTTTGTGCTTGTTCTTTGACCCTTCCCACGAAGGGTGCTTCGGGATTTTGCTGTGACTTTCTTTGTTTTCAACCGGAGCCCCGTTAGTAGACACTTCTTTGGCTTCGATCCAGGTGTAAGCCTTCTCCACCAAGCCTTTGTAGGTTTGAGGAAGGTCAGTGGAGTGGAATTCAACCAAACTCCTATTTCGTAGGCCATGCAAGAAACCTGAGATGTGTTGGTCTTCATGCAGGCCCATTATCTGTAAGGTGTCATCGGTATATCTGGTAATGAAAGCCCTGGTGCTCTCGTTTTCTTTCTGCTTGATGTTGTGCATTGTTAGGTGCGTTCTTGTAAACTTTTTATATTGGCTGAAATGTGATCTAAACTTGGCCTTGAGATCATCCAAATTCACAATGCCACCTGGTTTTTGCCCGTTCCACCATATACGAACAAAGTCTCGTAGGGTATATGTAAACATGTGGCAAGCGACGGGCATGACCCACTTCTGCATTCTGATAGCCCCTTCGAACAGGTGTAAAAACTTATCCGGGTCCCCCTTCCCATCATAAGTACCAATATGTGCGGGCATTTTCAACCCATCAGGTAAAGGGTAGTCTTCTATCCACCTTATGAAGGGTGTTGTGGAACCCATGGGCACCGAATAAAGGAAGTTGTAAGGTGGCATGTAACTGGGGACAACATTATATGGGTTATGGTTCGGAGGTACTCCGACAGGGTTTTGGTTAGCATATTGAGGGTAAGCAGTAGGTATATAAGGTGGGTGACTTCCGACAGGGTACGAAGGGTATACCATAGGTTGCCCGTAGGGCATGCTTCCGTATGGTTGAGTAAAACTAGGGTTGGTAGCCTGCCCGTTAGGTGGGGGATAGACTCCTTGAGGGTAAGATTGAGCCTGAAAAGGAGGGTACATACCATGAGGAGGAAGATTTCCTTCCCCATTCGTTTGAGATGAATTGCCTTCTACGCCGGATGCGTAAGAAGGCTGCAACGGAACCCCTGCCTCATTTCTCCCCATATGGGCTGCCAATAGTGGTGGCAAGTTGACCTCCGTAGTTTCCCTTCGATGACTCCTTCCATTGTTCCTTCCCTTCTTGTCGGAGCCCTCTCCGGAACATCTTCAAAACCAACCGACCTTCCGCTCGGCCTTCTACTGCTCGGAGACCCGATCCTCGATCGAGCGTGTAGCCCTAGGAGCCAAGGGCCTAGCCTCCATTTCCAACTCTTTGTCATACTCATCGCTTGAGTATTCCAACTCCCTTCGCATCTCCACATTCCGAGCTTTCCTCCTTCGAGCCCTCAGTAAAGATTCTAGTGCTTCGATGTTAGCTTCGACAAGCGTTGGGTGATTATCGGTTCGGGGTTAGCCGAGGTTAAAGCATGGTTGTTGGGAGTTATTTCGTGGTGAGATCGTGTGGTAAAGGTGGATCGGTTATATTGGGAAGGTTGTTAGGATCATTGATCGGATTGGTGTCAAGGTCGAGAAACCCGGAGGGTAAATCCTCTTCCTTGATTCATGCTTTGTAAAGCTAGTGGCGTGATTGACTGGGTGTAATTTTGGAATAACGAGACCAATAGTAGCAGGTCCCACGGATGGCGCCATTTATTGTACAATAATTAAATACGACCAGGCCTTCAATGATGATCGAAGGGTATGAGGGGTGATATGCTTGCGCCAAACTTGTAGCCAATCTGTAATAAGAAATAGTAGACACTTCGTTAAGTGATTGCGTAGGGGTTGAGCCCTGCGAACCACCTCCGGCGTGAGAGTAAGTATGTGATATGTGTTGAAAATAATATGGAGTATATGAAATACTGTGTTGAGTGAACATACCATTGAAATGACTCGTCCAACCTATTTATAGGTGAAGAAATAAGCTTGGAGAGTGTTAGCATACGTTTAGGAGATCATGGGGGCATCCCCTGATTTGTGGTAACCGCTAGGGCTTCATCCCCACTATCTCTGCCTTGGCGGGGAAGCTAAGGAAGTAGTGGGAACGTGGGGGAAGACCAAGTCAAGGCTCTCCTTTGTCTTGGTGCCTTCAATAGAAGACTCCGAAGGGCATAGGCCTTCGGCTGGCGAATTCCCAACTGGAAACCATATCAATGATGAATGGTTTTACGCCACCAATGACTTATGAAGAAAGACTTGGGTCTTCGTAATGCAAATTCGACTGAGGTCGAAGGGGTGTCCTTCGACCTGATCGGAGGGTACGTCATCACATTGCAACAAGGGTTTGTCATGATTGCTAGAGCTTTCGGCCGATATTCAAAAAAAATCCAACAATCGCATTCGTACCTCATCTAACACAAGGAATCAGGCTGTTGTTAACAATGGACGTGTTGAAGTTCATAATCGTGGTAATGTTCGTCAGATGGGCGGTGGTCAAGGGTTTAATTCAATGGGAAGGAATAACATGGGTGCTTCACAACAACAAAGGGCTCAAGTGGTTGAACATGGTAATGCTCAGAATGGGATTAATGGTCTTCGTTGCTATAACTATAATGAGAAGTGTCATCTAGCTAATGCATGCCCTAAGCCGAGGACAAGAGGCAGCGCTTATCACAAAGAGGCTTTACTCTTGGCTCTTAAGGATGAAGCTGGTGGAACTCTTACCAACAAGGAACAAAGCTTCATGGCAAATGCAGATTCTGATGATGACATGGAGGACTTGCAGGCTAATGCAGCAGTGATGCTAATGGCTAACATGCACAAACTCCACATGAGTGATACTGAGGCCGGTGTATGACAGCGACGGCTTGTCTCAGTACCGAGATCAAACTATATTCCTTACTGATCTGATATCTCCGCCAACATCTGCATCTGACAAGGATCAGAGTGTTCAACATGAGCCGTCTACATCGATGAAAATCAAATAGATCCCGTAGTTATATTTGACGATCAAGATGACCTTATGGTTAATATTGATAATCAAGTTGACTCCGTGGTTATATTTGAGGATCTAAATAATGATCATGTTGAGACTCACGTTGAACAAGCTGAACTTTCGTCTAATCCAGATCTTGAGCTCATGACCTTACTTAAAGACCAAGAATCTCGAATGGAAATTTGCAAAGACATCAATAAGCAATTAAAAGAAAAAAAATGCACTGCTGACTAAGGATAATGAATGCTTAAAATATCAACTCAACATTTTTCAAACACAAGAAAAACGTGAAAAAGGTTTTGAAGTCGCTTTTACTAAATCCTATCAAAACTCAACTTAACGCTCACTTCGGAAACTCAAAAAGCCAAGTCTGAATTGTTAACTTGTCAAAAATAGTTCTGTGAGTACAAAAAACATTCAAAGAAACGAATAGATGACTATCTTGAAGAAATTGTCGACTTACAAAACAAAATCAAAGAGTTTTAAAATGTTGTTTATAAACATGGTGAGTCAATCACAACTATTCAAAAGTTTACTTTTAAACCAAATCCAAATGGATATGGACCGAATCTTGCTGATTACAAACCAAAGTTTTCTAATATTGCATTCAAACCAAATCCGCAAGTCTACAGTGCAGAACATAGAATTGATGATTCCATTATGAGTGTTGTTGAATATAATCGCATGGAAGAATTAGATGCAGAAGACGAGAGTCGATCAAAATTAGAAAATGTTGTTTATAACAAACCATTTAACTATTCAAAATCCATCACTTTCGTCACACAACAAGATAATTCTAACACACCTTGGGTTATCACGCCTATTTCTGAGTCTTCTAATGATGGTCCCCAACCCAATTCTGCACAAATTAATGGTCCTTTACCTTCACTCAATGAAGTAAAAACAGTACCAGAATGTTGTCAAATTCTCAAATATTTTGAAACCTTCCTTTCGGACATCAAACTTTTGGAACGTGAAATAGAAATCAATTCTGAAATAAAAGTTGAACATTTTCAATCGCCTCATGCGAGAGAACAAAGAGATATTTTTCAGAAAAGAATTTTACCTCATGTCCAAAATTTGAAAATGTGTGCAATATATTGGGAAAGGGATTTTCACAAGGAGCTTGGACTTATGAAAAGAGTTTTTGATCAAACAGAAACATCGATTTCAAATACAAAACGTAAAAAGAAAATGTTAAGAAAAGATGTTGATCGACTCTTGGAAGATGTTATATGTGCTGATATCAATAATGTTGTGTTATTACATTATGTTGCATATGCATTTGATTATATCTCTGTTGATTCTGTTGATTCCGTTGAAAATGTTGAGAATCTGATCTTGTGTCACAAATCAAATCTTTAAAAGTTGAAAATGAGCGATTGTTAAACGAGCTTTCAAATGCAAAGCGTCGTCTTCAATGGTGTCAAAAAGATTGTCAAAATCGAGAACTCGCTTTGCAAAACAAAATCAACCAGTTGCATACAAAAACTCTTAATCCACAACTTGAGCAACTGGATGATGAAAACGTGTTTTTGAAGTGTCAAATTTCAAAATATGAACAAGAAATTTCAAAAGTTAAAAAGGAATATGGTGTCATATTTGATTTACTCAAAAAGACTCGTGCTCAAGCGTCAAAAGATGTTGATGATCATCTTGCATATACTAAAGATGTCTTACGACGAGATGGACTCACTCGTTCTGAAAATCTAAATTTGTTACACAATATCCATCATCTAAAAGCAGAGTTGGTGAAACTTAAGCAAGATAGGAATAGTAACACAGTAGCAACTGCACCTAAACAGATTCAAAATGACTCTAGAAGATCTAATGACAAACCACAAGAAACTAATGTGCTTCCCTCTACTGAAACATGAATAGTTGCCTCTTTTCCCAACGCCTGCACTTCACAGCCTAGGAGCAATACAAGGAAGAATATGAAGTTGCGACGTAAGAAAAGAACAATAAAGATCTCTGAAGTAGAAGAACACCTTAGGACTTTGAATAAAACTCAAGTTGCACCCACTCTAAATATTGCGTCTGACAAATGTAATGAACAAAGTGATGTAACAAATGCTGAATCTTTAAGTACTCTAAATGTTTTTATTGAAGCTTCTTGTGTTGGTTGTCGTAAAAGCATGTTTTCTTGTTGTCATGATAAATGTGTTGCTAAGGCTATCTTGAATCGTAAGCGGAATAATAGAAAACGGAATACCTCTAGGCCCACTAATGCTTCTAAATCTGTGCTAGGTAAACCACCCACTAGTATT
Organism: Chrysanthemum makinoi; assembly: GCA_910596185.1. Classification (NCBI taxonomy): domain Eukaryota; kingdom Viridiplantae; phylum Streptophyta; class Magnoliopsida; order Asterales; family Asteraceae; genus Chrysanthemum; species Chrysanthemum makinoi. Next base: position 88,788,022 of record OU343220.1, on the reverse strand, counting down.
CCAACTACGATCATTGATGTACCCATAGAATCCCCTTCACCTCCTAGGAAGAACTTATCACCTAGTGCATTTACTAAGACCAAAGCTAAGACTACTTGGAGATGGCAGAAATGGTTACATAATACACTTGGCTTTAAATGGATACCTAAAATCATAAACATGTGTGTTTCAACAATAACTGCTTTGGAACCCTCTAACTCTTCGGGTTCCACATCTACTTCTATTCCATCTTAGATGTCGTGTGTAATGTAGGTGATACAGATCATCCTATGGATTGTTGATAGCGGATGTTCCCGGCACATGACAGGCAATCTCAAACTGTTATCAAACTTTGTTTCAAAGTTTATTGGCACTGTCAGGTTCGGGAATGATCAATTCGCAGCTATCATGGGCTACGGAGATTACATCAATGGTAACATCAAAATTAGCAGGGTTTATTATGTGGAAGGCCTCGGTCGCAATCTCTTCTCAGTAGGTCAGTTCTGTGATGGAGATTTGGAAGTTGCTTTTCGGGAGAAAACTTGTTTCATTCGTGATCTACAAGGAAACGATCTTATGTCTGGTACCCGCAATTCAAGTCTTTATACAATCTCAATGCAAGACATGATTGCTTCATCTCCCATCTGTCTACTTTCAAAGGCAACATCTACAAAATCTTGGCTATGGCACCGTCGTCTCTCACATTTAAACTTTCAAACCATAACCAATCTTGCACGATACAAACTTGTTGAAGGTCTCCCAAGATTTCGGTATTCTAAAGATCACCTATGCTCAGCTTGTGAACAAGGGAAAAGCACTCGTGCTCACTTTCCTTCAAAGGTGGAACACAACTCACAACATGTGCTTCATCTTCTTCAAAAGGATTTGTGTGGCCCGATGCGTGTGCAGATGATTAATGGCAAACGCTACATATTGGTAATTGTAGATGACTACTCAAGATGGACTTGGGTTTATTTTCTTCGAAGTAAAGATCAAGCTCCACAGATGATCATCACCTTTCTCACGAAAATTCAAGTTCAGCTCCGGAGCATAGTAAGACAAATCAGAATAGACAAAGAAACTGAATTTGTGAATCAAAATCTTCGTGCATATTATGAGAAAGTGGGAATTGAGCATCAAACATCCATTGCACGAACATCGGAACAAAACGGAGTTGTTGAAAGACGAAACCGTACGTTAGTGGAAGCTGCAAGAACGATGTTAATCAATGCAAAACTTCCAGATTACTTGTGGGCTGAAGCCGTGTTCAACCGGTGCATGCTACACTCAAAACTGTTCAATGATTACCAAACGCCACAACAAAACACCTTATGAGCTTATCCACAACCGTAAACCGAATCTCAAACATTTTCATGTATTTGGATCCCTTTGTTATCCGAATAATTATCGTCATGACTTTGGTAAGCTCAAAGCCTAAGCTGACATTGGAGTCTTTATTGGATATTGTGAAAACTCTAAGGGTTACCGGATCTGGAATCGTCGTACAAGGGAGATTATGGAAACGATTCATGTAAATTTCGATGAGCTTACTGAAATGGCTTCTGAGCATAACAGCTTGGAACCCGGACATAACCGTTTAAACTTCCCTCAAACCCCATCATCAGCTGAACCTAGTTTACAACTTACTCGACGTCAAATGGAACGACTATTTGCTCCTCGTTTAGTGATGATATTGATGAAGCGTGCTCCAGATGTATCAAATGTTTCCGCTGCTCAACGATCGTAATCCAATACTTGATACACTGCTACAACAACTCTGTTGAGGAAGCACCACCGTTGATTCTACAACAACGGTCGAACAAACCGCATCCAATGACGCCATGAACCGGTGATGATCTTCTCGAACAATGAAGTACCCCCTGCAGATTATGATCCAAATCGCGTTCTTCTATCCGTTTGCTAATGAAACTGCCACACCGATGTTGCGAATCATCCACAAGCCATTTGAATCCTCCTAATCTACAGAATGTATATCAACATCAACCCTCCACACATCGTTGGACTAAAGACCATCCTCTAGTGAACATTATTGGCAACCCGAATCAACGGTCGTAACTAGACAGCGACTTGACTGACAGATGAACATTGCATTTATGCACTTACCGTCTGCCAAGCTGAACCCCAAAACATTAAGGATGCCATGAAATATGACAACTGGATTGAATCCATGCAAGAAGAACTCAATCAGTTTAAACGTCTTGAAGTATGGGAATTAGTTGAAAAACCAACTAGAGTCTATGTTATTGGTCTCAAATGGATTTGGAAAAACAAGCTGGATCTCTGAAGGAACGGTTATCTGAAATAAGTCACGTCTGGTGGCTAAGGGTTATAGACAAGAAGAAGGGATTGATTACGAGGAATCATTCGCACCGGTTGCTAGACTTGAGGCTGTTCGGATTTTTCTAGCATTCGCGGCTCACATGAACATAACGGTCTTTCAGATGGACGTCAAAAGTGCTTTTCTGAATGGAAAACTGAAAGAGACGGTCTATGTCAGCCAGCCAGAAGGATTCGTTGATCCAGAGTTCCCTAATCACGTCTATAAACTGAACAAGGCTCTCTACGGTATCAAACAAGCCCCTCGAGCGTGGTATGATAAGTTGTCATCCTTTCTTATCGCTAATAATTTCGTCAAAGGATCGGTCGACCCCACACTATTCATACAATATCACGGGGCACACATTTTAATCGTTTAAATTTATGTGGATGACATCATTTTTGGGTCAACACATCTAAAGTACTCAAACGCTTTTTCAAAACTTATGAAAAAACATTTTGAAATGTCCATGATGGGTGAACTTACATTCTTTCTAGGACGGCAAGTTCATCAATCACCCCGTGGTATTTTCTTGAGTCAGTCCAAATATGCCCTTGAAATTTTAAACAAAAATGGAATGCAAAACTGTGACACCTATGCCACACCAATGGCACATACAAAGAAACGGATCTTTGATTTGCATGGGAAATTGGTTCACCCTACCAAATACCGAAGTATCATTGGGTCTCTCATGTATCTAACAACCAGTAGACATGATATTGTCTTTGTTGTATATCTTTGCTCCCGTTATCAGTCGCGACCAACTGAAACTCACCTCTCGGAGGCTAAAAGAATCCTCCGATACATCAAGGGAACCATTAACTTGGGGATCCGGTATCCGAAGGATTCGGTTTTTGAACTAATAGCTTTTTCAGACGCGATCACGCAGGGTTGCTTAGATTCTCGAAAAAGTACTTCAGAGCTTTACAATTTCTTGGTGATAAACTGGTGTCATGGCAATCGAAGAAGCAGGATTGTACATATCTGTCTTCAACAGAAGCAGAATATGTAGCCATGTCGGCGTGTTGTGCTCAAGTCATTTGGATGAGAACATAACTCAAAGACTATGGTTACATATTTGATAGAATCCCGATGTACTGCGACAATCGAAGTGCTATTGCGATCTCGTGCAACTCTGTTCAACATTCGAAATCAAATCACATCGATCTTTGATATCATTTCATCAAGGTGCATGTGGAAAAGGGTACCGTTGAACTATACTTTGTGGGTACTGAATACCAACTGGCAGATCTTCTCGCCAAAGCCTTAGCTCCTGCTAGGTTTACTAAGTTGGTCCACCGGATTGGTATGCGGTGTTTGACTCCAGAGGAACTGGATGAACTTTTAAAACAATCTCAAAACCTGTCAAACACCAAAACCTCTCTTGTAAATATTTTTCAAAAACAAAATACAAAAAATATAAAATATGATAAAATTCAAAAATATTCTTCTATCTCATTTCTTTCAAACATGGCAAGTACAAAACTTCAGTCAACACTTTGTTCTATCTAACTTTTCACATTTTCCCAAACAAGTGTTGAGGGGGAGAAAGTAAATATTTTTCTGTTTCATAAAACCTTGTACTTGCATGTTACCTAATTCCGGTTGTTTCTTTGATTATGGTGGTCATATTTCTGGTTCATTGACACTCCCCGGAATCAAATTTGTAAAATTTCATTATTTCTTAAGTCAAGGGGGAGTGTCATCAAGTTTCTTTCAAAAAATCATGCTTTATGTAACCAAAATGGAAGTTATGGGCGTTGGATGAAAATGGTTAAAGTGGAGGGACCAAAGTTGTCAAAATCTTTTACTATTTTTCAACAAAACTACTCCACCAACTTTTCTAACACATTAAATTCAAAACATTAAATTCTTCATCTACCCATCCCACGCATAAGATTCATTCTGCAAATCTGTGCTTTAAACTCCTAATTTGTAGGTGTTTTAATTATCTTTGTGTTATTATAAACAATGGTTTTGATTTTTAAACAAATCTAACGGCTAGATTTTGAGTTAGGAGTGATTTTGTGTTCTACGCGTATGCGTATGAACACAAAATCATCATTGGGTGTTTATAATGATAGTTATTGTGTCAAAATGCTTAAAATCAAGTGTTATAAACATTTCCAACTTCAAAATCCACCCAGAAAACGTTTTAATCGTGTTTCAAAAATTAGGGTTTATGCGTAGATTTAGGGGTTTTCTTGTGTGAGTATTTCTGGATAATTAGATGGTTGTTTTATGTCTGATACATGTTTAATTGAACGAAACCACCCATGAATCATGCCCAGATACTCGAATTTTTGAGTAATTGAGATTTAGGGTTTATACTCGTTAGAAATGGGGGTTCTTGATTCATGCGACTTTAGGTGTTAAAACTTGTTTAAAACATCTCATTAGGCTTCTAAAGTATCCCATAAATCGTTTGGTGCAATTCATATGGCTAAAATCCTTATTCGTAATATTTGAATCCTAGGGTTTAAGGTTTACGCATAAGAATATCTTACGCGTAACTATGTTTGATTGTGATAACATATGTGGATGAAAGGGATTGAATAATGTGTTAATAAATGTGTTATGATGAATTTGTTTCAGGTTATTACGCATGAAAATTCAAAATCAAGGTTAACCATTGCATATCTACGCATAAGGATCACTTTACGTGTAATATGTTATTCGTAAGAGAAATCTTAAGCGTAACCTTTACGCGTAAGATTCTACAAAGGGGACTACGCGTATCCTGTGAAGGATATGCGTAAACTTGAGTCTTACGCATAAGGTTCACTCTTACGAGTAACCTTACGCATAAGCTCTATCATATGATTACGCGTAAGCTTACTGCTAAGTTATTTTCTTACGCGTAATATTTCTTACGCATAAGAGGAGTTCCTACGCATAAGCTTATGCTTACACGTATGGTCAACTGCTTACGCATAAGCTTGCAACTTCTACGCTTAAGCCTTGTTTTAACCTTAACCATGAATTGTTACATGTACATACTTGTAAATAAATAAATCATAGTGTCACAAAACCATAATGTCACTAATAAGCTATAATGGTTAATATGTTGTGAAAATGTGTGAAAATTTGGACTTTAAAATTCAAAACTAATAAATTCACGAAACTTATCACGACTATTTTGGACTATTGGACAAACAAGTGACGTTGGACTTGTAACATTCATCAACATAACATATTCAGTAATTGGACAATAAAATCAACTATTGACTAACATAATGTCTTTCGATATGTTGGTTCTTTTGGCTCAATATCTTTCAGATCACAATATGGACGTCACAATGGCACCAAATGTTCTCACAATGGAAGACATCTTCCCCACCGGTTACCAAATGAAGATTGGGAAGAACAATCTCAGAGTCGATTTTGATAACTTCACATGTTCTGAGTCTTCTTGTCAATCTGCTGTGGATATTCTGAAGACTCATCCTTACAAGAATATGCTCACTAATTCTGCAACTGTGTCGGTGATTTATCTTAACCAATTCTGGCATACCATGCAGAAGGTCAAAGGTCAAGATGTTGTGACAGTAACACTCAATGATAAACAAGTCACCATCACTCCAGCTAACTTAAGGGCTATTCTTCTTCTTCCAAACATCCAGCCTGCTGAATATGTTGCTTCTCCTTCGGAAGAAGTTACTCTCTAGTTCATGGTCGACATCGGCTATGATGAAGCTGCTGGGATCATCATAAAACACTCATCAGTTGATCTTAAGAACATTCCCCAGCCATGGAGAACCCTCTACATCATGATTGCCAAATCAGTTTCTGGACGTGACAGTGGTTTTGAGCATCCAAAGCTCATGGAACTACAAATATTTTGGGGCATGGTCAACATGAAACACATTGAATTTGCAGCTCTGATCTGGGATGACATGATGTCTTACCTTAAAAAGCCTGGCACCAAGATCCCTTATATCAGATACACAAAACTGTTGATCCAAAGGATTCTAGGGAATAATCCAGATATTCCCTTGAGACTTGATGACCCCAACCATCACTCCATGTTGCTTGAGCCCACACTCAATGTTGTCAGATTTAAGGACTCAACAACGAAGAAACAAGGTGTTATTACGGATTTCCTTCTTACTGCTGCTATCAAGGGACTTCAATCGTACAAACGATATCTGGAAGCAGTTGAATCAGGCAAAGAGGGGTTCATTGATAAAAAGTCTTCTGGTACACCTGTTAGGAAGACCAGGAGAGGCAATGCTGGAAGTATTGCGAGCACTGAGAGTACGAGAAAGTATCCAAAGAGGACTCACACACTCAAAAAGAGAGTTCCATTAAAAGATGCCATCCTTATTCCCAAACCAGAACCAAAACTAATGGATGAGGACTCGGAGGACACTGAAACAGATGAAGAAGTTATCTACTCAGAATCTGCAACAGATGATACACTAACAGTCGCAAAACCTCTCAGTCCCAAGTCTGATAAAGGGAAAACTCCAGTGCAAGAGCAGGAAGAAGGGAGCTCCGATGAAGAGTTACAGGATGAAGACAAAGATTACAGAAAGAAGTTGAAGAATCTCAGACTTCAACATGTTGCTAAAGAATTCAACCTACAACAAACTCGTGGCCTTGGAGGGTCAAGTGGTGGTGAACTAATCACACCAGTTTCCGATGCGGTTAATCAACCCGATAAGGGAACTGGTACCACCACCCACGAATCAGAACAAAAGCAACTAGAGGACAAGATCATTTTTGACTTTGAGGAACCAGACAAGAAGAAGAAGACTGAGAAAATTTCTGATGAAGATGTTGAGACTGCAGCTAAAGAAAAAGCAAAGGAAGAAGCTCAAGCTCAAGCAGATGAAGAAGCTAGGGTTAAGGATGCAGAAAAGGCTAAAGCCGAAAAGGAAGCGGATGACTATATTCTAGATAGTCCCGAACGTAGCAAGGAACAAACTTCTGAGCCACCAAAGGACCCTGAGCCTCCTCATGTCTCATCTTCGTCAGACTCGTCATCTCATTCTTCACCACCACCATCCAAAGACGCTACCACCAGATCCGCATCCAGATCAATAAAGAAACCAACCGACACTTGGGCATCACGAGCTAAAACAAAGATTGTCAAAGCTGTTAAGCAAGTAAGTGATGGATCTAGACACACACCTTGTGTCAATGATATTTTGTATGATATTATTAAGCAATTGTGGAGTTTGATAGACTTCATGAGATCATTTTGAGTCTTAGGGTTTAACAATAACAATGATAAAGAACATGTATACGCAGCGGAATTAAAACAAATCAAAGTTATTGACACAAGGTTTTTCCACATCTCCCCAATTATTATTTGATCAGAATAATAACGTGCTACCTAACTGTAACAGGGATCAAAGCCTTCTTCGATCTTGGAGAGTAACAAAACTAACACCAACCCTAGCTGTTTATAGAAACACGTTTAGGTTACACACACACACACACCTTTTGACTACATTATGGAAGACTTAAAAATACAACATGTACCCTATGTCCTCTTTATATACTAGAGGATTAGGGTTTACAAATCTCTACGAAGGATGATGAGTGCTAAAACACACATCATTTTATATCAAAAAAATATGATAAATCGGACTAATAACCATTAAATATGTCAAATTATATTGCAAAAATGTTGTATATGTGTTATTATGTCTTGCAGGTACAAGGGTTTGAAAACAAAGCAAAAACGGTGATTTTCGGATGAGTTTCAACGATATTTCCATGTTTTTCGAAGTTCAAAAGAAGTCATAAAGATTATCCGAGCACACCATTGGAAAGAGCACGAAATATCGAGTCAAGTGGCTATTTTATTGGAGCATCAAGGAAGAGAAGAAAATTTGAAAGATTAAATGGAGCATGAACGAAGTTTATTTTAAAGATAATGGCTAAAATTGGATCAAGGAAAAGAGGGCTAAAAAGAATTAAATGCAAAGAATTAACACATAAAGGCTCTTGGTCTAGTGGTTGGGTGCATGCTTTCTAAGCAAGAGGTCCAGAGTTCCAATCCCACTTGTGGCAATATTTATTTTATATTTCGTTTTTGCATCACAAGCCCATTCAAGTTCCAAGCCCAATGCTGTCCATCCACGAAGCCCAGTCTAATATAATGGATGATTTAACATTTGATACATGTTGCAAGTCCTAGATGTCTGCTCCCCACGTGGCCTAGTGAAATCAAATGAATATACTTTGATGATAGATATTGCAATTAGTTGAAGCAGAGAGTGGGACTCACTCTCCCTAATCAAATCAAGCCAAGCGCGTGTGTTTTTTCTTCTGCCATCCATTTTCATGCCCACCAACAATGTTTGTTCCAGCCATTTGCTCTTCGCCACGTGTCCAAGCATAACGAGAATTCGAGGAAGGATCGAGAATGGAGCTTTGGATATAAATACAATGTACCAGACTACGAAAAAAAGAGGAGAGACACAAACACATTAATTTTACACACAATCTTTATTTTATTTAGTCTTTAGCTTAATATTTTTAGTGCTTATTGTAGTAGCTTATTTTCAAGATCTTATTGTACCAAACCTTTTTAGCTTATTAATGATAATGAATTTTATGGAGTTTACTTAAGTGCTTATCTTCTTCATCTCTTTCTTTTCTTTTTCTTTTTCTTATCTAATAATCCATAATAGCTTATTAGCTTTTTGTGGTTTATTAGATTAGCTTTTAGTGATAAGCTTTCTTATAGCTTTCTCATTTTAAGCTTTTTACATATCTTTTTATCTTGAATAAGCTCTTCCTTATAGCTTATTTTTAGATATAAAAGACTAGCTTTTTGGATAAGCTTTTCATATAGCTTATTCAATAAGCACTTTTTATTTTTTAGTTTCTTTTCAAAAACTCTTTTATTTACTTAGATTTATTTTCTTTTACAACTTCTTTTATAAAAAAATAAAAAAAAAAGTATTAATCTTTTTAACTTATCTCTAGCTTATTTATTTAGATCTAGTCCTTAAATATACCCAACTCACGTTTAATCTTCGGATTTGAACCTCTTAGTTTTGGGTGGATATTGGATCTAATCTTTAAGCTTTTTCTTTGCTTATTTTGTTGAAAGTTTAGTACTTTTTAGATCAATAAGCTTTTCCATAGCTTATTTGATCCATAATATTGCTTATTCTCTAACCTTTGATAAAGTTGTGATCTTGCTTAGTTTCTCATCATTTCCAACCTAAGGCGAGGAGCTTAAGGGTTTTATAAGCTTTCTTATTAACTAAAGTTTAAAGCTTTTTAGTCTTAATAAGCTATTTAGTTAATAAAGTCACAAACTTTATTAAATATTTGGTCTTATTAAAGCTTATAAAGAAGTAAACTTTAGGGTTTGATAAGTTTATAAAATCGGGTGGTTTTATTCGTCTCATATTGTAGATCGGGTTCTATTTTCCTTACTTTCTCTTTTAGCTTGTGGAAAAATGATGTTTGTTGAGCTTATTATTATTATCTTTGTTGGTTTACTTATGACTATTAGTGAGTAGATTTTTATTATGCTTGTTAAGTGATTGGTGAATTGTGAAATTAAGTGTGGAATATTGGAGATTATTAATTGGTAGCCTTTGGTTTACTTGGTTTGATATTTAGAAACTTTAACGGGCAAAAGCCGTTAAGGATTTTAACTATTTAACCAAGTAGATTTTATCTAGATAAAAAGTAGGATTTTCAATATAAACCAACGTTGTGAGAAAAATCTACTTTTAAACGGATAATTAAAGGTTGTTAATTAATAATTTTCGGATAATCGATGATTTGAGTAGTTGGTTATTTTAACGGGCAAAAGCCGTTGGTATAATTAATTATTTAAAGTCTACTAATTTTTACCTCGAAAAATAATTGTTTTCAATATAAGCCAATGTTGTGAGGAAATAATTTGTTTCGACGGGTATTAATTACATAAGTGCTTTTAAGGAAAAATCCACACTTAATGAACTTTTCACCACACTTGACAAGCATAGCTTTTTATCATATATTGGTAGTCGGTATTATTTGCTATTAGTTTAATTTTTATCTCACTTAAAATAGTTGCTTTATTAATTAGTATTAAAAGTTTTAAAAATTAGCCTACAAAACCAAACTAAAACCAAAACGATAATCAAGCATCGTTTAAAACGAACAAACAAAAACATAAAATTTAATTCATCTCTCGCCTAGGAATACGACATCCGGAAGGTTGATTATTACTTGTCCTCAAGTAGTGATTGATTCTTAATCGGGAATAAAAATTATTACTAGAAAAAGATACTCCTTTTATGTTCTCTAAAGAATGTATGGAGTCATTTGAACATCTTAAGACGAAATTAACCGAAGCTCCCATTCTTGTTGCCCCCGACTGGGACTTGCCTTTTGAGGTAATGTGTGATGCTAGTGACTTTGCTATCGGAGCAGTCTTGGGGCAACGGAAGAACAAATATTTTCAGCCTATACACTATGCAAGTAAGACTTTATCAAATGCTCAGATACATTACACCACTACGGAAAAAGAGTTATTAGCGGTGGTGTATGCGTTTGAGAAATTTCGTCCTTACCTTGTCTTGTCTAAGACAATAGTGTATACGGATCACTCGGCTTTAAAGTATCTATTTGCTAAACAAGACGCTAAACCGAGATTGATCCAATGGGTTCTCCTCCTCCAAGAATTTAATATCGAGATTCGCGATAAAAAAGGAGTAGAGAACCTAGCGGCTGATCATTTAAGTAGACTCGAAAATCCTCATAAAGGGGATCTCGATATGGAAATGAACGATAATTTTCCACACGAGTCCCTGAATATGATTTCTCTTAAAAATGAAAATGAAACCCCGTGGTTTGCCGATATTGCAAACTACTTAGCGGGTAATGTGCTTGTTAAAGGGTTGTCATCCCAACAAAAGAAAAAATTCTTCAAAGATATTAAACATTATTTCTGGGATGACCCCTATTTGTTTAGAATCTGTGCTGATCAAATTATTAGGCGGTGTGTGGACGGGAAAGAAGCTATGGATATTCTAGAAGCTTGTCACCATGGTCCCACCGGAGGACATCATGGCCCGAACTACACCGCCAAGAAAGTCTTTGATTCTGGCTTCTTTTGGCCCACTATCTATCATGATTCCCATGACATGGTTAAAAATTGTGACTCATGTCAACGCCAAGGAAAAATATCACAAAGGGATGAAATGCCTCAAAATTCCATCCAAATTTGTGAAATCTTTGACGTTTGGGGCATAGACTTTATGGGGCCGTTCCCGTCTTCACGAGGGAACAAGTATATACTCGTGGCCGTCGATTATGTGTCAAAATGGGTGGAAGCCAAAGCTTTACCCACGAATGACCTCGAAGTTGTGGTAAAATTCTTGAAACAATTATTCTCCCGATTTGGAACCCCTCGGGCCATAATCAGTGATCGAGGTACACATTTTTGCAATGATCAATTTTCCAAAGTTATGGAAAAATATGGTGTAAAACATAAGCTTTCTACCTCGTATCACCCTCAAACAAGTGGTCAAGTGGAGGTGTCCATCGTGGCTTAAAAGAATTCTTGAACGTACTGTAGGTGAGCATCGAGCTAAATGGGCGGACAAATTAGATGACGCTTTATGGTCTTTCCGTACCGCTTTTAAGACCCCCATCGGGTGTACACCTTATAGGCTCGTGTACGGAAAAGCTTGTCATCTCCCCATTGAGCTCGAGCACAAAGCCTACTGGGCTTTGAAATGGACAAATTTTGATCTCAAAACTGCGGGTGATCACCGAAAGATTCAATTGAATGAATTAAATGAACTTCGTGATGAAGCCTACGAGTATTCTTTGATCTATAAGGAAAAGACAAAGAAGATACACGATGAAAAAATAAAAAACCGATAATTCCTTGTCGGTGATCGTGTTTTTCTTTTTAATTCTAGATTGAAGATTTTCTCGGGCAAGTTGAAATCCCGCTGGTCCGGCCCGTTTACTATTACTGAAGTGTTTCCTTATGGGACCGTCAAGTTATCCCAACCCGATGGTCCAAACTTTAAGGTAAACGGGCATCGGATCAAGCACTACCATGGAGGGGACATTCCTACCTTGGATGTCCCAGATCTCCATCTTTCCCCCATGGACAACTAATTCGGGGGCGAGTCAAGCTCGTGACTCGTTAATAAACAAGCGCTTCTCGGGAGGCAACCCGTGTTATCTATCTATCTATCTATCTTTATTTTTCTTCTAATAAGTGTGTTGTAGATTAGTGTGGGGTTTTGTTTCTTTCCATATGTGTTTGCAGGTTCCCGTTTTGCTTGAAGAATCCCTATGATCGAGAAGACCTCCGTGCTTGTTTTCAAACCCTCCAACACTCGGTCTCCGATCATTTATATGTTATATCTTGGGATAACCCTTTGTCATAATTAAAAATGATTTTTCACCTTTCACACTTAGAATTTTTAAAACATTCGCCTTTTTCAATTCTAAGTGTGGGGTTAACACCCGTAATTTTTAAAACATTGAGGACAATGTTAAGTTTTAAGTGTGGGGTGGATTTCTATCGAAATATGACTTTTTCTGCTTTTGTATGGTCCCCATGCAACCCCGTTTTTAACCGTTTTATCCTAAAAAAAAAAAAAAAAATTATATAAGGCTTTTGCTAGTCTTTTTGATTGAAAAGTTTTGCTAGTCTCTTAGACAAGAAGCTATAAAATGCGAATTCTAGCTCACAAGGCCAAGATTTTGCAAGTTTCCCTGAGTGACTTTAAATATGCATAACTTGATTTCATTAGACGAAGCATTTGCTAAATTAATATACGTTTTGACACCTTGTTTACTTTCCGCTGGTGAGAGTAGGAATAGAATTCTGACTTGATCGGCCGTGTTGAGCCCTAGCTTGTTCCCTTAACCATAGATAATTTAATTATCGGCTAAGCATCCGCGGATCTCATTATTTGGGATTTTAAATTTGCGGAGATCGAGAAATGATAGAGTTACTTATGAGTTTAGATGCTAAGCGTGGAGTAGTTGGTTCTCTTTAGAGCCCATCGAAGGTACTTATGGCTTTTTGTTCCCACAAAATTGTTTCACCCCATATCTGTGAATAAATAATTAGAGATGTTGAGTTTTTGGCGATAGTTAGTTCTTTATTCTTCTTTAGAGAATCCTTGCCCATGAGAGTTGGGTACACATCAAGGTACTGTCATTGTTGCGGTGTAATAGACAACTGATTCCTGATAGTTTGCTGCTATTGTTTCTATTGTTATAAAAGCCGTAGGGTTTGGAGTTTGGCACAAATATTAACATGAATTAAAGCCCAAATGTATTAAAGTTGAAAAATCCAAAGCCATAAAAGTTTTCTATGTCCGACGGTACCCCCGTTGTCATGGACTTCTAAAAAGGTTGAGGAAAATCCAAAGTCATAATAAGACTTCGGATAAAACGGTAATCCCGTTGAGTTAGTGGTTGAAAAGACCAAGGGCCTAAATTGCAAAATGCAAATGTGCTTAAATAAGTGTTAAGCCAAACTTTGAATCCGGGAGATGTCTAAATAAAGCCTCGGTCTCTGGACTCGTAGATGAGTTGTCTCGGTCGCCATAAAAAGGATATTCTCCCTAAATCATGTGAAATTAGGACCTTGATGTGGACCTCATTCTTGTATGCAATGATTTTCGAGGGAAGATGGATAACTAATTATCGACTTAGCTTCATATCTTTATCGGAATAAAAATTATCAAAACGAGAAACTTGAAGAAATTCATTTCTCACAAAAACAAAATAAATAGAGGAAAAATAGGAAAATGGGAGCAAAATGTAATTACACAAGTAACTTCCATGGGTAGTGTTAGCATCTAAAATCATATTTAACAATGATTTCGATTTTACGCTTAGTTTGGGGACTTGTGAAAAATCAGGGACGATGTATTCTATCCGTATGGTCACTTCACGCTGTGTTGTGTTTCCTACTCCGTGATCCTAACGTGTCGTTTGAAAAATGTTGGAGTTATTGATCGACATGAAAGTTCAACAAACCGTCACACAAAAAGGAAAGTGCTTAATGATATATCTATATATGAAATAAAATGGTTTAAAACGGGGCGTTTTCAAAGCTAAAGATTTTTGTACCCCTTGATGAACATCTTTCTGTTCTTGTTTGATGTGAGGGATTATTAGTTAAGGGGTTTAAAAGATTTTCTTTCACTACGTGTGTAATTAACATTGCGTGTGGGACCAGCAATGGTTTTAGTGTGGGGTATTTTAATGTATGCTTAAAAACACATCATTTTATATCAAAAAAGGACTAATAACCATTAAATATGTCAAATTATATTGCAAATATGTTGAATATGTGTTATTATGTCTTGAAAGTACAAGGGTTTGAAAACAAAGCAAAACGGTGATTTTCAGATGAGTTTCAACGATATTTCCATGTTTTTCGAAGTTCAAAAGAAGTCATAAAGATTATCCGAGCACACCATTGGAAAGAGCACGAAATATCGAGTCAAGTGGCTATTTTATTGGAGCATCAAGGAAGAGAAGAAAATTTGAAAGATTAAATGGAGCATGAACGAAGTTTATTTTAAAGATAATGGCTAAAATTGGATCAAGAAAAAGAGGGCTAAAAAGAATTAAATGCAAAAGAATTAACACATAAAGGCTCTTGGTCTAGTGGTTGGGTGCATGCTTTCTAAGCAAGAGGTCCAGGGTTCCAATCCCACTTGTGGCAATATTTATTTTATATTTTGTTTTGCATCACAAGCCCATTCAAGTTCCAAGCCCAGCTGTTGCCCATCCTGAAGCCAGATCCAATATAATGGATGATTTAACATTTGATACATGTTGCAAGTCCTAGATGTCTGCTCCCCACGTGGCCTAGTGAAATCAAATGAATATACTTTGATGATAGATATTGCAATTAGTTGCGCAGAGAGTGGACTCACTCTCCCTAATCAAATCAAGCCAAGCGCGTGTGTTTTTCTTACGCCATCCATTTTCACGCCCACCAACAATGTTTGTTCCAGCCATTTGCTCTTCGCCACGTGTCAAGCAGCATAACGAGAATTGAGGAAGGATCGAATGGAGCTTTGGATATAAATACAATGTACGACTACTTACGAAAAAAAGAGGAGAGACACAAACACATTAATTTTACGCACACTCTTTATTTTATTTAGTCTTTAGCTTAATATTTTTAGTGCTTATTGTAGTAGCTTATTTTCAAGATCTTATTGTACCAAACCTTTTTAGCTTATTAATGATAATGAATTTTATGGAGTTTACTTAAGTGCTTATCTTCTTCATCTCTTTCTTTTCTTTTTCTTTTTCTTATCTAATAATCCATAATAGCTTATTAGCTTTTTGTGGTTTATTAGATTAGCTTTTTAGTGATAAGCTTTCTTATAGCTTTCTCATTTTAAGCTTTTTACATATCTTTTTATCTTGAATAAGCTCTTCCTTATAGCTTATTTTTAGATATAAAAGACTAGCTTTTTGGATAAGCTTTTCATATAGCTTATTCAATAAGCACTTCTTATTTTTTAGTTTCTTTTCAAAAACTCTTTTATTTACTTAGATTTATTTTCTTTTACAACTTCTTTTATAAAAAAATAAAAAAATAAAAAAAAGTATTAATCTTTTTAACTTATCTCTAGCTTATTTATTTAGATCTAGTCCTTAAATATACCCAACTCACGTTTAATCTTCGGATTTGAACCTCTTAGTTTTGGGTGGATATTGGATCTAATCTTTAAGCTTTTTCTTTGCTTATTTTGTTGAAAGTTTAGTACTTTTTAGATCAATAAGCTTTTCCATAGCTTATTTGATCCATAATATTGCTTATTCTCTAACCTTGATAAAGTTGTGATCTTGCTTAGTTTCTCATCATTTCCAACCTAAGGCGAGGAGCTTAAGGGTTTTATAAGCTTTCTTATTAACTAAAGTTTAAAGCTTTTTAGTCTTAATAAGCTATTTAGTTAATAAAGTCACAAACTTTATTAAATATTTGGTCTTATTAAAGCTTATAAAGAAGTAAACTTTAGGGTTTGATAAGTTTATAAAATCGGGTGGTTTTATTCGTCTCATATTGTAGATCGGGTTCTATTTTCCTTACTTTCTCTTTTAGCTTGTGGAAAATGATGTTTGTTGAGCTTATTATTATTATCTTTGTTGGTTTACTTATGACTATTAGTGAGTAGATTTTTATTATTCTTGTTAAGTGATTGGTGAATTGTGAAATTAAGTGTGGAATATTGGAGATTATTAATTGGTAGCCTTTGGTTTACTTGGTTTGATATTTAGAAACTTTAACGGGCAAAAGCGTTAGGATTTTAACTATTTAACCAAGTAGATTTTATCTAGATTAAAAGTAGGATTTTCAATATAAACCAACGTTGTGAGAAAAATCTACTTTTAAACGGATAATTAAAGGTTGTTAATTAATAATTTTCGGATAATCGATGATTTGAGTAGTTGGTTATTTTAACGGGCAAAAGCCGTTGGTATAATTAATTATTTAAAGTCTACTAATTTTTACCTCGAAAAATAATTGTTTTCAATATAAGCCAATGTTGTGAGGAAATAATTTGTTTCGACGGGTATTAATTACATAAGTGCTTTTAAGGAAAAATCTACACTTAATGAACTTTTCACCACACTTGACAAGCATAGCTTTTTATCATATATTGTTAGTCGATATTATTTTCTATTAGTTTAATTTTTATCTCACTTAAAATAGTTGCTTTATTAATTAGTATTAAAAGTTTTAAAAATTAGCCTACAAAACCAAACTAAAACCAAAACGATAATCAAGCATCGTTTAAAACGAACAAACAAAAACATAAAATTCAATTCATCTCTCGCCTAGGAATACGACATCCGGAAGGTTGATTATTACTTGTCCTCAAGTAGTGATTGATTCTTAATCGGGAATAAAAATTTTAAAACTGCCCTTCGCTGCAAAAATAAACGAATCAAATGACTAAATAATAAATCTTCTTTTGCAAGCAAGTCCCTCCATCGTTTTGTAGGTTTCATCTTTGTCACTTTAAGTCCCTTTGTTTAATTCTTCTATTTACTTTGTCTTATCAAATCAAGAATCCCAACAATCTTCCCCTATTTGATGATGACAAAATAAACAAAGTCGTGTACGAACTTCCCTAGACGAAGTAGCAGAAGTTGAGATGTAAAAATCTCCCTAAATGAAACAAATCTTGTCTTCCTTGTCTTCCCCTTAATCCATGCCATATCTTCTCATCTTTATCTTCCCCTTTTTGTTATCAACAAATAGGGAATGCAAAAATATGAATTTCAAATGATTAAACACATCATAATATGCTTCCCCTTAAATCAATGTGTTAACCATATTGTGTGTGTAAACCAAAAACCAAAACACTTATCATACTCAACTTCCCCTCAAATCAAGAACCATACAAGAACAAAAAATCATGTATTGTCCGATATCGAATAAAACTAGCAGTAGTAATAACCTTTGTCGGACAAAACTAGCAGTTGAAACCGTCCAAAAACAATCAATCTTGGTCATAAAATCTCATGTCGAATTACAATTCACTAAACACAGCAAGAAAAATCTTCACGTGACCCATGATCTATCCTAACCAATAAAATCAATATCACTGACCTAAGATTCATAATAGGTACAATATATCATTTACTAGATCCAATTGATATTCACCTATCTTTATGGGCCACCAATAACAAGTAGAGAAAGTACCATCATAAATACGTATGAAAGCAGTACCAACATCATAACTAGCAGTGGTAACTCAAAGTACGAGCAATGGTAAGTTGCTTTAAACTAGCAGTGGAAGTGAGACATGTAGCAGTGGTAACGCAAAGCTAGCAGTGGTTACCGAACACAATCAGGAGTATGCTAGCAGTGGAATTTACTTAGTAATACTTTAGAAGATGAATTGTATGATGTATTATATATAAACACAAATTAAACACAAAACTTAAGCTCCAATATTATTGATGAATAATACGAGTGATCTTGCTTATCACTAGGGTTACACCTTGAAGCCTTTGTGAGTAATACGTAGGTAATTTGACAAGTACCTAAGACAATGACCTAGGACCTCCTTTTATACAACAAGGAGTCCTTTACAAGATAAGTATAAAGCTAACATTATAGAATATACACAAGATCTATTCTATACTTATCTAGACGCGTTTAACTAAAAATTATCTAATAGCAGTGGTAATAATGTACTGGCAGTGGGAATACGTTTCCACTGCTAGTGTTAATCCGAGCAGTGTAAACCACAACTATCCGTGGTAACAAATTATTCCCAACAATCCTCCCCTAAACTTATGATTTCTCTGCAAATCAATAAGTTTCTTCAATATGCATTATCTTCAAGGATTTGGGGAATTCAACCAAACACTTCACTTCTTTCTTAACTTCTGAATAGCTCTTGAACGTTGATCTTGAAGCCTATGTAACAATGCTCTGACCTTCTCATTGTCTTCATGAACTCTTATTGTTGTACATAACATCACAGTGAGAGTTCCAGCTCTGAGTGGATATTCCTTCTCAGCAAGCATGAAAGCATCTTATCCATTTGCTGTAGAGACATGATGAACTTCACATGAATCATAGTAAAACCATTTAGTACCAGGACATGTGCATGAGAATTTCCAGAAATCATCATCAACATTTGGTTCATAGAGCCTTCTAAGATTAATCCATAACTGCATCTCCTTTGTATCTTTGAGATCTTGAGCATTAAACCTTTCTTGAACTAACCTCCATAGTGTATCAAGGTCATCTCTGTCAAAAGCTTTTATAAGATCTTCAAATTGAATGAATGATGAAGTTTCACCACCTAGCCTTGTGATCTTCCATGTTGGAGCAAAATTGCTAGCAGTGTAAACTTCCCAATCAATGATAGGATGTCTTACTTGCAGTGGTTCTGGATAAAAATCTTCTTCTTCAATCACAATCATTCCAGTCAGTTGTTCTTCAGTGAATTTCTCAGTAGGAATTTCCTTCTCAGTAAACATTGCTTGTTCTTCAACAACCTTAGTCTTCTTAACAGTTTGAGAATCACTTTCTTTGGCCTTTCTCTTCAATTCAGGAAACTTTCTTGCTTCTTCTTCAGAGCCCATTGGAGTAAAATCTTTATCTTGTTTTTGAACTATGTAGTAAGCCTTTTCAACTTGATCATCAGCCATTCCTTTGAATTGATGCTTCTTCCAACCACCAACATGACAACAATAAGTCTTTATATATGAAAGAATTTGTGCTTTGGTTGGTTGTCTTGATTTCTTTTTGGCCCTTTTGAGTACTAATCACATCTTCAAGTGCTTGATTGTTCTTCATTTGAATGAAATCCTTCAATTGAGCAGTTCTTTGTTCTTTAGTTAAGGATGCATCAGCTACTAGGTCAATTGCCTTTTTCTTGATTATTTGATTATTAGCAATCAAGAACTTAATATCATCTTCAGTAGGAACATAACTAAACTCTGGAGTCTTCTCTCTAAGAATTGTTGGTTGAACATTGAGAAGTGGATCTTCTTCCATTCTATCCAATCTTTTAGCTTCCATAAAGCTTGCAACTTCCAATTCTTCAAGCTTTTTCTTTTCAGCCATTTGTTCTTCAGAGATCTTCTTAGCAATTTCTCTATCAAGAGCAATCTGTGCTTGTCTTTTCTTTGAAATCTTTCTTCCAGTTTGCTCTACATTTTCCATAACTGCTTTACCTTTGTCTTTCTTCAGTTTATCAAATTCTTCACTTGCAGTGGCAATAGTTGGCTCTGCAGTGGAAATAGAACCAGTGGTAAAATCATTGCGATCTGAAAAAATGTCTTGATCATCAAGTTGCTCTCCATGAGTATCAGCTTCCTTTGCTCATTTACTTGTATCTCCTTCATCTTCAAAAACAATTTTCCTCCCCTTAGTGTTAGAACCTGTTTTCCTCCCCTGTTTGGGAGAAGTTCCCAAATCATGATCAGCTGAATCACCATCAGTAGGTGAGGATGAAGATGAAATCACCAACTTTGATTTTCTTGTGCTTTTTCAACCCCCTGCAACTCCTCCTTTAAGGTCACGAATCTCTTCCTTTAAATGTTTAACATCCTTGGCATGTCTTTCTTGACATTTGCCAAATCCTTCTATAGAGATTCAACCTGCTTGGCTAGCTTTGTAAACAAACCCATCAATTCCAATTGGTTCCCCACTTCATCACTTCCAAGCTGTGTTGTTGGGAGAGGGTGAATCATGGAGCAAAGGTTCAGATTCTTCCCTAGTTGGACTAGGTGGAAGTCTAGAACCACCACTGCTTGTTCCTAGACTAAAAGGTTCGAGAAACTTGCGTGTTGTCATGAGGAAGTTGACTGTTTAGACCTTCTCTCATAGGTGTTTGAAACTGGGGGAGTATAATCAATGTTTGGAACATTAATTATGGGTGTGTTTTGTTCGGTTGTAAGCTTAGCAAGCATTTGGGGAAGGAGAGGTGTAAAAATCGTATTGCCATCTTTGTTCAAATGTTGAAAAACTTTAGGCTTTAGGCAACTGATTTGATAAACATTAGTATGGGGTTGCAGTTGAAACTCATTTAGCACTGCTTGCAAAAACCTTGGATACATTAAAAATTTTGTTTTACTCTGTACATTGCCTTTCATACTTGTAAAAATATAGGTTGACCAGTTAAAAATCTTATCAGTGACTAGACAAACCAAAGGATAAGCCATGATTGAACTAAATTGCTCATAAGATGTTTTCTTTGGACTTAGACAATGCAACAGAGTATGAATCAAAAATCTCCATTGGGGACAAAAACCACTCTTTTTGAAAGTAGCCTTTTGTCGATGGTATCATACCCCATGGATGATAAAGTATCATGAATTTGAGGCATAGGTAATGTGATGAGACCATTGAGATCACCCATTGGGTACTCTCCTCAGGATGCCTCAGTAACATCAATAGTTACCCCATCCACAATTGGCTCATCCAGCATCCATTAATAATATCTCAATCTCAAGTGTTATGGACTTAGCGAAGTCCAAAAGCATTTGATTTGAGAGATATAAATTGTGGGTTTTAAAAGAAAAGCATACCTTATATGTGTAGTATGGAGAAAGTCCACAATCGATGATAAACAAGGGCCACTCTTCTCGTTAGACTTTTGTAGGTAGGCCACTAGGTTGTGCTCATATGCAAAGTTTAAAGATGCCATAGAAACTTTTGATGAAAAACGATATTGTGTCAATAAGAATCGAAAGAATAACTAGCCAATTGAGAGAAAAAGATATATAGGGTTAGGGTTTAGAATTATTGCTAAAGTAAAATTATCTTTAGAAAGTATTTATCACAATATGGAAAGAAGACAATTTACTTAAAATTTTAACCCTATATATATGACAATCGATGGTTACTTTCAACGGCTAGTAAGAAAAAAATAAATTACTTGACACAATCGGTTAGCGGCTAAACAACTTGATGGTAAAATAACCTTTGTTAGGTGGAAGCTGTGAACTAGCGTGGTAATTTTTCACAAAAATTTCAAAAAGCGTGGTAAATAAAATCATGTGATAACAAGACGCTCTTATCATAGTTTTAGCAAACTACTGACTATCAATGGATTTGATATGTCTTTACCATGGGCCGTTTGCTATGGACTAGCCAACTCTTAATCATAAAGAATATGGTGAGTTGATAACCATATAGTTTTGGTAAACTATCAACCATAAACGGATTTGTCAAGTCTTTACCATTAGCAGTTTGCTCACGGACTAGTTGATCATTATGTGGGTAAGACATGGTGAATCAATAACCATTTTATTTGTGTATCTCAGGATATACACCTTTTAAATTCAACTCCCAACAAAGCTTCATAAACACATAAACAAAAATACAAGCAAGCATATACAAACTCATACAACAATTTCAGTACCCAATAGCCTCCCCTCAACACCAGAGAACATTTTGACAAAAAAGGTTATGGATTAAGCATTCCAATACTTGTTACCAAGTACTGAAATCTCCCACATCAAGGCCTTTTGTTAACAAATCAGCATAGTTGCCATCGATTATGAATTTTGACAACTTGATTAGTCCCTTTTAGCAATCTCTAATGAAATGGTGTCTAATTTCAATATGTTTGGTCTTTGTGTGTTAAGCGGATTCTTAATGATGCAAATTGTACTGCTATTGTCAATATGAATGATGGTATTCATGAAATTGTACCCATTGTCCAAAGTTGATTCGGCCGAGAACTTGAGCCAAAGAACTAACAGACACCGCATACTCTTCCTCGGTTGAAGAATTAGCCACCATATTCTTGCCTTGCCATGACACTAATCTATTGCCAAGAAATGGCATCCACATTGTAGATTTTCTATGCAAGCTAGCTCCAGCATAGTCACTATCTGAGTAAGTAACCAGATCTAGAGGAGAATCTCTAGAGTACCACAATCCCGAGGTAGGAAATGCTTTAAGATATCTCGAAAATCTTCTTCCGCAGCTGATCAAGTGAGAGAACTTGGGAGTAACTTGAAACCTTGCATGCACACCTTTGCAAACATAATATCAGGTCTAGATGATGTAAGATACATCAAAGAACCAATCATAGACCTGTACAAGTGCACATCAACAGCTTCACCACTATTTTCCTTCAGAAGTAGATGTGTAGTCTTGTACGAGAGTCTTTGGATGACTTTGCATCGATGAACTTGAACTTCCTTAGTATCTCGCCACATATTTATCTTGATTAATGAAAATACCATCGGCCTCTCAGTAGTACTTGAAGTCCCAAAAAGAATGTGAGTTCACCCATAGAACTCATCTGAAATTCTTCTTTCATCAGTTTCTCAAATTCTTTGCACATCTCTATCTTGGTAGATCCAAAATTGATATCATCAACATACACTTGAACAAGCAAGATATCATTCTTGTGTTTCTTGATGAACAAAGTTTCATCCACTCTGCCTCTATGAAACCCATTAGTAAGAAGATAAGTAGTTAAGGTTTCATACCATTTCCTTGATTGCTGATGCAAGCCATACAAAGCTTTAACTGTATACTTTATTGTTAGGATATTGGGGTCTTCAAAGCTGGAGGTTGTGAGACATAAACCTCCTCATCAATGCGCCCATATAGAAAAGCACTCTTTACATCTAGTTGATAGACTTTAAAGAAAGCCCATAA
>OU343220.1:88667574-88764493 GCA_910596185.1 Chrysanthemum makinoi | reverse complement strand
GTATATGACTGAAAATAAGAACTTTTAGGTCTATAGGCATAAGCCTAGCCTTACCGCTCCACCACCAGTAGTAATCGGGTGAAGAATATCCTCCACTGTGAGGGAACTGAAAGGCCTTTTAAGCCTTCACAAACAGATGCATACACCTTTGGTTTACCGTAGGAACCGGGTTTACCTGCTTTCACATGAGCAACTTTGGGAAAAAAAGGGGGAACACTAGCAACATTAGTCCATGTGGGTCTAGAAGTCTTATGGCCAGAGGAAACACCCATCTTTTTCTCATGATAATCATAGTCTTTAATAAGATGGAGTTTACTACCACACACAAAACAAGATTTCTTTCTTAAAAGGCTTATTCTAACACAACTTTGTTTATTACATTTAAACTTATCGAAAATGTAATTAGCATCAAAATTGTGTTTGACAGTATAAGGAACTGACTTAGTTTTGAGCTCATCATATTATGGACTTGGGTGTAGTCTTGGGTGTGTGCCTAGGTGAGTCAGACTTTACACTTGAATCACATGAGGCATAGACAGTGGACTTTAGGTCTGATGACTTGTCACTTTTAGAGCAAGAGACAGAGTCATTGTCACTTGACCTTTTGCCATATAAATGGTGTGATCCATCAAAGTCAACTGGAATGGACAGGTCAATGGGCATGAATTCACCTCTAATAGGTCCACGTATTAGCATAAATCACCTTCTTTTACAAAATTAGCTAACTCCGGTGAAGATTTATGAGTGTCATCCCTAGCTTCTATTCCTACATACTTCTTAAAGCCTAAACCTATAGGAGTATTAGGATTTTGACTAGCATAGATGTGACTAGCTAACTTATTTCCATTCAATAACCATTCCTTATGCCTAGCAATTTCCTCATCTAGTTTCTGTTTTAGCACTTTGTTTTCGTCACATTACAACAACTTTTTCTTTCTCAAGCGCTTTTAAATCATTATAGCAAATTCTAGACCACTTTCTAGCACCCTAATCTTTTCATCATAAGCCACTTGATTATGTTGAAACCATGCCTTTTGTCTTTCTAATGTTTTTAATGACAGTTTATAAGCTTCATTATCAACATAGCATGCATTGTACTTAGGTTTCATTTCATCATAGGCTTCCTTAAGTTCATTATATCTCTCCTTACAACCAAAAACACAAGTATGTACCTGAGAGATGCCCATGAGAGCAATTTATGGATGGCAAATCCTTCAGATAACCCGAGCATCAACTTCCTTGCTCATCTTCTTGAATTCTACTTCTTTCTCCTACCTTTCGAGAGCATTCCATATAAGACTTGCATCATCCATATAGCGAAAATCGCTACATGATCACATAGAATAGATTTAAGCAAGATAGTACAGGCCTTTGACTCTCTTTGTACAATAATGTGTTCATCTCAGAGTGGCTGAGGATGAATAAAGATGCTTCCATCTTGATTGTTTCCAATCCTTTTCAAACTGTTGCCATTTTGGATCACCTTCCAGATATTCATATCATTATTCATGATCCAGTGTTCCATCTTTTTAGCCCAAACCTCGTACTCATCATTCATCAAATAAGGAAACACATCATCCCAATTATTATCAAACTCTCCCATGTCAAAGACATAAATTGATCGAAGTCTCATCAATCACTTTGCGAATGTATCAACCAAATTCAACAACAAAGAACCCACGAGTAAACAAAGGACAATTGTTATTAGCAAGATACAAGATCAGCAATCAACCTTTGACCCATTAATTTCATGCACATGCCCATGTGTGCACAATAAAATGTCCCTAATCAAAAGCAATATCGATAGCCAAATAATAGAGTATGAAAACAACAACTACTGTAGTGAATCTTATCTTAACGCGAGAACTACCAAAATCAAGCACAAACAAGTAATATCACGTTAGCCAATTAACACTTCAGCAGAAATGAAATATCATAATGTGAGACCCATGTTGCATCAGTTGACCAATCACTCTCTATCCCCACTTAAAGCAAACCAAAGATCATGTGAACACAAATAATACTAATAATTGAATAGGGACCACATAGAGATTGATATCATGCGCCAGCCCATCGTGAAAATCAAAATTCAAAAGAGACAATAAAGATTCCAAAAGCTTTAACTTTAGTATCCTCCAATCAGATGAAACAATATTAATTTCAATGTGGGACTAACATTCAAAACAAGAAATCATGTACAATGAATTCTCCCATGCACAAAATATTCCCACGTGATCACACAAATCAAAGGACCAATGAAATCAATATCACGTTCAAACTAGGACCCACTTGAGATTAAATAGTGCTAGACAACAAAAAGAATATTAACCTATAATAAATGGACACCCAACAATGCTTATAGCCTATTTAAGAGAAATAAAAACCTATGTGGTATCAACTAAGTTTCACGAGGCCAGTCAATTTATACAAAGTACATGATCCCACGTGATGGATGAACCAATCAAGTGCACATCCACCATAACTATTATATGTTGCCCCATATACAATCTCATCCCACGCTGAATCTCAAATGTAAATGACTAAGAATCACAGATGCTTACCCCTTGAGACCACTCAATTGATAAATTTGACTCACTTGATCATAGACTCACGACAAGCATACTCACGTGACCAATAAGCTCTCGTGTATACCACAAATGACTCAATATAACCAGTTAACCAATTAAAACATCACGTGATATGAAAAGTGTGGACCAAAAAAGTGCAAGACCAGCATAATAGTCATAGACCGCACCACATTCAATTCAAAATTTTAATCATAGACCAAGAGATACACATGAATCAATAAGTATAACTATTATATTCAATCAATTAATTCCACAATGATTTTGTAAAACCATGATGTATGCAGATAATTAAAGAATATTTGAACCTGTTTCATCAATCCAACGAGGCTTCTCAAGCACGCTTTCATCCTGTGACAACCCTTTGTTCCAGCAACCTCTTTTCTTACAGATATGATCTCTTCCAAAGTGTGTTCCGCAGCATTTCTAGATAGTATAACTTTCTGTCGTGAGGCTCAGATCAACGATCCTCCGGTGGAAACCTCCTTGATATACCAAGAACTTCCAGTCCAAAATTTATGCCGATCCAACGGCTAACGACAAAGTTATGACTGTTTTAAACAGCCCCCAAAGCAGACATTACGAAAATTATTATCACTACGCAATTTTGTTTCTTTCTTCAAAAACCTTGTAACTTCTAGATCAAGAGCCACCCTCTCTGATACCAATTGTTAATCCAAGATCCGGACTCAACTAGAGTGTATAATAACGATGATTGAATGTGCACAATGAATAATAAGAACACAATCAAAGTTACCAACAAGGCTTTTCTATTAAAACTAATAATCCTCTATGGATCTTTACACCCTCTCTATAGAGGTTTTTCTTGAATGTTTTTCTGAAAAGTTATCACTAAAACATAAGACCTATGTTCCTTTTATAGACAAGGAACCCTAATCCCTTTCTTGGGAAGAGAACAAGCATGCAAATAAATAAATGTAAAACCCATACATATGCCTATGCTAATATTGGGCAAGACAATATAAGCCCATGCTAACCTATAATTAATACAAATGCATGCATATCCTACTCGATTCACTATATCAATAGATTCACGCCAACTATTTCAAGATTATATCTTCACAGATACTAACACCGCCTTCACAGAAACCGTACTTCACTACTTCAGCAGATTCCACTGTTTCTCGTTCTCTGATACCAATTGTTAATCCAAGATCCGGACTCAACTAGAGTGTATAATAACGATGATTGAATGTGCACAGCGGAATAATAAGAACACAATCAAAGTTACCAACAAGGCTTTTCTATTAAAAATAATGATCCTCTATGGATTTTACACCCTTCTATAGAGGTTTTTCTTGAATGTCAAAAGTTATCACTAAAACATAAGACCTATGTTCCTTTTATAGACAAGGAACCCTAATCCCTTTCTTGGGAAGAGAACAAGCATGCAAATAAATAAATGTAAAACCCATACATATGCCTATGCTAACATTGGGCAGTACAATATAAGCCCATTCTAACCTATAATTAATACAAATAAGATGCATATCCTACCGCTTCACTATATCAGCAGATTCACGGCTTCACTATTTTTCAGCCGTATTATATCTTCACAGATACCAACATCGCCAGAAAACCGTACTTCACTACTTCACAGATTCCACTGTTCGCTCGCCAGCATTTCACCGGTTTCATTAACTCAAACACATACCATTTCCTTGGTGCTCGATGCAGTTTGCCCAAAGCTTTAACTACCCCCTCAGATACTTTGTTAGGATATTCAGGGTCTTCAAAGCCTGGAGGTTGTGAGACATAAACTTCCTCATCAATCTGCCCCATACTTAAAAGCACTCTTTACATCCAGTTGATAGACTTTAAAGCCCATAAAGGATGCATAAGCTAAGAATAGCCTGATTGCTTCAATTGCAAGTAAATGGGGCAAACATTTCTTCATAGTCAATACCCTCCTCTTGAGTGTATCCTTGAGCCACAAGCCTAGCTTTGTTTCTAATAACAATTCCTCTTTCATCCTTCTTGTTTCTGAACACCCATTTAGTACCTATTACCTTGTTGTAAGGCAAATCACAAAGCACCCAAACCTTTTGAAGCTTAAATTGAAGAAACTCTTCTTGCATTGCTTCCACCCAACTTTCATCTTCAAGTGCCTTGTAAACATTCTTTGGCTCCATTTGTGACAGAAAACACATAAAGAGGCATTCATTCTTGCCTTCATGAATCTTAGATTCATATATTTTACTAATAAATCCATGGACATCAGGCAGCTTAGTTTGTCTCTAGTCTTCACAGAATAGACACCCCAATCACATTTTCAAGAGGATGTGATTTATGAATTGAGGTGTGGGGAGTCTGAGGAACTGCAATCTCATTTGTCATATTTGAGATTTCA
Organism: Chrysanthemum makinoi; assembly: GCA_910596185.1. Classification (NCBI taxonomy): domain Eukaryota; kingdom Viridiplantae; phylum Streptophyta; class Magnoliopsida; order Asterales; family Asteraceae; genus Chrysanthemum; species Chrysanthemum makinoi. The sequence goes on along the minus strand of OU343220.1, from coordinate 88,759,537 downwards.
ACATCATTGGCTTGAGCTTCTCAAGAACTGGAGTTGTAATTTCCACATCCGTGTTCAGTGAAACATTTTGCCTAACAATGGAATCAATTTCCATTGCTTTCAAAATTTTCAGCATCAAGCTACAATTTCCTTCCTTTCCCAAATCACTATAAGGATGAGCATCTCCGCTTTTGGTACATCATCATTGTCCTGCATAGTCCCAAAGAGGTAGATCAATTCATCTTGATCATCGCATGATCTTTGCTTGGTTCATCATCATCAAGAAACTCTTCCGAACCTCAAAATCGAAGAAGATGTTCCTGTAGAAATAAAGTCACATAATTCATAGTATTTGTTAGAGAATCAAGATCAAACAGCCTTTCTGGACCAGTTCCTTTGACATTCACTTTGTTCTCCAGAACTCAACATGCGATTCTCTTTAATCTTTTGGGTTCTTAAGTTGAATACTCTAAAAGCTTTACTAACCATTGAATACCCAACAAAATACCCTTCATCAGCTTTTTCATCAAACTTTCCCAGATAATCTATGGTAATGAGAATAGATACATGACATCCAAATGGTCTCATGAAGTCAAGGATAGGTCTTCACCCAAATAATTCATAAGGTGTCTTGTTCTTTGTTCTACCACTAAAACTGCTTTTGCACATAACATGCAGTGTTAACTGCTTCAGCCCAAAAAGTGATTGGCAATTTAGAATCGGCCAACATGGTTCTAGTAGCCTCTATCAGTGTCCTGTTCCTCCTCTCAAGAAACACCATTTTGTTGAGGAGTTCTAGCCACACTAAATTCTCTTTAATACCTTTATCTCAAAAACTCATCCATAACTCTATTCTTGAATTCTATCCCATTGTCACACCTAATGATTTTAACTTTCATATCATATTGGTTTTCTACTTCTGTGATAAAAATCTTGAGGATGCATGTTGTTTCATCCTTGGTTCCTGTTACGGTTTTAAAATGTACCTTTTTGAGGGGTCGTTTAAGCCCTTATTTGATCACTTTTGTATCCGTTATTACTTAGTATCGTTCCTTTTCACTTTTTAGGTCTCTCGAAGGCAAATTGCTGGAATGGCACTTATTTGGACGAAAAGGCGTGGATATATGAAGAAAATGGCCAAAGTCAAGAATCGAGACACTCAAGTCACAAGGGGACGGGCGCCGTGTTATCTGTGACGCCGTCGATAACTTTGTGACGCTCAAGAGCCAAATTGCTTATTTTCAAGTGACGGTGTCGGGTTTAAAAGAGTAGGTCGCGCAACTCGCATCGACCTAGATTTGATCCGAGACGGCGCCGAGATCGAAGGGGACGGCGTCACAAGCATAAGGTGACGCCGCCGCAAGACTAACGCGCCAAGATCGAAACCCCACGATTATGTAGCCCACCCGCCGCCACAATTCATAAGGTGACGCCGCAATTGTAATCTTATATATAGAATCAATTTTTAGTTTTCAGTGTGTAGTCTTTGGAGTAAAACCTAAACTGAACCAAATGCCTTGTACAAGATTTTAGGGTTCCAAACCCTATCTTACATCAAGATAAGTATTTTACTTCATTAATTCAATTATGTCTTCAATTATTTGCCAGTATGCTTGCATGTTCTCCATGTCCGGCTAATTTATTTGTGTTTGCTTAGGGAATATGAAACTTATCTATTGAATATTGATTGGTTGTCTCTTATCTTAATTTTTAATGATCTAGTAATGCGATAGGTCATTCGTTGTGTAGTTAATGCTTGATTAATCTTTGTGAACCTTAGACTATAACACCTAGAGTCGTTGTAGGCTAAACCATCCAAAGAGTACCTTAGAGTTAGAGTCTATAATTCCTAGAGATTTTGTACACGAGACCCTTTGGTAGTTTCAAAGAGTTAGGGACAAACGCATACCCTACTAACTTAGACACACAACGCGATTAAGAATAAGGACGGACAATTCAACCATCAATAGGAGATATTAAGGAGTATAAAACTAAGTAGACACATCTTTTAAACCATCATATAATGAAACAACAATAATTAGACATAGACTACATACACCTTAGATTAGATAATTAGATAAGTAGAGTAATCGGTAGAAATACCAACCTCCCAAATCCAAACCCCAGATTCATACCTTCTAATTCCTAAAAACATAAAAGATAAAAATAATCTTCTTCAACCCCAACCTTAGCGTAGTAACTCCTCACTAGCATTCCTATTCCCCTAGAGAACGATATCAATACCCGAGGCTTACCCTAATACTATACTACAACGATTAGGTTCACTGCCTAGGGTGTTATAAAACTTGATCGAAAAAAAGGAAGTTCATTTGACCCCGAATGATGCGTGCAGCGTTATCAGTTCCAAGAAAGAAAACCCATGTAAATCTGCTAAAATCATCAATCACCACTAGACAATATTTCTTTAGATTCAAGCTGCTCACTCATGTAGGACCAAATAAGTCCATATGTAACATTTGAAGTGGGTGAGCAATAGAGTTAACCAACTTTGACCTCGAAGCTCTGTTGTTTGCCTTTAAGACAAGCTACACACAGTTTGATCATTTTCAAATCTTTTATGACGTAAACCTCCTCACAAACCATCTTTGACAATCTTGTTAATGGTTTTGAAGTTAACATGACCAAGTCTTCTATGCCATAACATGGATTCATCCACTGTGGCCTTTGCAAGCAAGCAAGCATAATCATCTTTAGCTACAATGTTGTTCATATCAAAACTATAGAGATTGTTTTTCTAGGAATTTTAAGAAGAATCACTTTCATCAGGCATCTTAAAATCCTTAGAGAGAACAAAGCACATATCTTTGGTAAAATGAACATTGTTCTTCTTGTCACACATTTGTAACACTAAAAAGATTGTACTTTAGCTCTTTTACATAGTACACAGGTTCAAAGTCCAAGTTACCAGTTTTAATCACTCCTTTACCAAAGAATTTTCCATTTACTCCACCTCCAAAACCTGACATACTGTCCATCATAGTGCTCAAAATCGAGAGATAGGACTTGTTGCCAGCCATGTGCCTTGAACACCCACTATCTCGATATCCTTGATCCTGATCTTTTGTCCTTGGATGTTCCTGCACATAAGAGTAAAGAGTTAGATTCTTTTGGGGACCCAAGCCATGATTGACTTGGATCTGCTCGTGTATCAATATAGTTAAATCTATCAAAGGTCATTGATACACCATTGGGATTGGTTGTAGAGGTATTTCCTCTAGGTTTCCATTCCCAACGGTTGAGGCTTCACAGCATTGCCCATGTCCCCCTTTTTCTTGTTCACAACCCTTGCAGTGGTAACTTTTGAATGAGTAGTGGAAACTGCTGATTTCTTTTTAGGCAACCACTGTTGATTATAATTAACCTTTTTAGCTTGAAAAGTTCCTTTCCCTATTTTTGCATATTTTGCAAAAGTTGTTTTGGAGTTTGCACCTTTAACAGGTGACTTAGGGTGAGCAGTGTTAACAGTTTTTGCAGTGGCAAAAGTTTTGAGGCCACTTCTTAGTTGAACTGCTCTTGGGACCATTTTGCAATGTGAATTAGGGTGTACATTATGTTGAAACCTATTAGTCTCCACCCTTTTATTCCCATGGACTTCCCTTCTCCCAACATGATAGTTACAATAAGCATGTAAATGATCAAAACTACCACACATATAGCATGCCTTATTGTACATTACAAAATCACTACCTAGTTGTTGAGATTTAACATGATTCCAACTCATCTGGTTACCCCTAGAGTCTGTAGGCTTATTCCTATACATCTCAGCATACCTTACAGTTGGTCTAGGTTTATTAACTGGTTTTCTAGGTTCCTTTGTAACAAGATAACAACTTTTTATAGAATCCTCTACATTCTTTTTAACATTCTCATCAACAACAGATGAGTCACTAGCACTCTTAAAAACATCATTATCATACTTAACCTCATTCTCATTTTTCACAGTTGTGTCCTTTAAAGGACCATTCTCTTTCAAGATCCTTAAAATCTTCTGCCTCAGATGTGTTGTCTATACCGAGGTGATGGAACACCTCTAGTGGTGGAGGCATCAGTATTATAACCCATACCGCACTTAGTTTTACTATATATTTGAGCATTCCAAATTTTATCAATTGACTTAGACTGATGATAACATGTGTCTAAAGTTAAATTGACATTTTCATTTTTCTTTTGAAGTTTTTCAAACTCCTTTTAGTATGCTTCATTCACAAATGTAGTATGTTCTCTACCTCTTCTAAGAAGAATCATATCATCATTATATTTAGACTCATTTTCCTGATAGTGCTCTATTTGCTTTTCTAATACTGCCATAGCTCTCCTAAGATTAGACACAATATAATTACCAGTATATAACTCTTGTCTTTCATTAGAATATAAATCATTAAGCCTTTCAACTTCTTTAGCAGCCCTACATGTTTTAGAACAACTATCAAAGTTTTGTACCTCAGAGTCAGAGAAAGCCATGAGAGCAAACTCAGTTGCAACAAGAGCAAGATCGTGATGTTCTTCTTCTTGTTCATCATCCATGAAAATCCAATCATAGCTCACACCATCAATAGCCAACATTGCCTTTGGTTCTTCTACAGTTGGTCCCTTCTCTTTTGCTGTACCAAGTAGACATGTTGTTCTTGGTCTTTGGTCTCTACATTCTCTAGCAAATGTCCAAACTTGTGGCGCTTAAAGCACTCCACTTTCTTCTTATCAAAGTCAGAAGTTTCACTACCATTTATGTGAATAGGCTTGCCAGTCTTCTTGTAGAATTTCCTAGCCCTCATGCTAAGAAGAGCTATATGCCATTTTATATCCATCTCCTCCAAGTCATCTTCATCAATTTGCTCTATGTCTTCATGAGTTAAGAAAGAGCCATCAACTTGTGTGGATATGAAAGCATAAAAGGTAGGATCTCCAATACTAGCAATCTTCTTCTTTGAACTCGCGAAGTGTACATTTACATTACCAGTGGAAACTTTAGAACCAAAGAATGGCAACTTCATCATCACCATATCTTCTTTGATCATCATCACAAAAGAGGTTGACAACAATGCCAAGCTACTAGAGCTTGAACCAAGTTTCGCTTCTTCAACCTTTGCTCAATAAGTTTGAAGTTGTTGTAAAGATAATTGAGCTTCATTGTTTCTATGTCCCATTTGTTTTTCCGCATGCAAGAAAATTAGTTTGAAACTCAAGGCAAACTTCTTAGAAACTTCAAATTGAGGTCTTCTTTTTCAACCTCAATGCCAAACACACTACCTGTAAACACCTTTCAAGTTTGGTAAAGATGCTATCAAGTGAGTCATTGCTTGAAGCAGAGAAGGTTTCATAACTTTGCTTCAACAATGTCTTTTGTGTCTTCTTTGTAGCATCATTACCACCAAACAATGAGCAAATGTCTTCAAAAGCTTCTTAGCAATCTTGTGCTTGTTGAATGCAATGATTTGATCTCTAGGAAGAGTCATCAGCAACAAACTTCTGGCCTTAAGATCATTTTTCCCCGCAGTTTTCAATACTAGATTCAGTAAGAAACTTTCACAACATCTATTTCACCAACCTTCACAAGACTATTTCACTGTGCATGAAAGAATCACCAGTTTGAATGATCTCCCAAAGAGCATAGTCCCCTAATGAGAAAGTATTGCTCAATCAAGATCTCTCCACATCTCAAACTCATTAAGTTTGAGCTTACGTAGCCTTGGTGTAGAAGAGTTGGACTGGTTGTTTTCCATCTCCATTGGATTGAGTGAGTAGGTTAAGCTTATTCCTTGGATCTTCTAAAACAAAATATCAGAACCTTCGCTCTGATACCACTTGTGGAGTTTGATAGACTTCATGAGATCGTTTTGAGTCTTAGGGTTTAACAATAACAATGATAAAGAACATGTATACGCAGCGGAATTAAAACAAATCAAAGTTATTGACACAAGGTTTTTCCACATCTCCCCAATTATTATTTGATCAGAATAATAACGTGCTACCTAACTGTAACAGGGATCAAAGCCTTCTTCGATCTTGGAGATTAACAAAACTAACACTAACCCTAGCCGTTTATAGAAACACGTCTACGTTACACACACACACACACCTTTAGACTACATTATGGAAGACTTAAAAATAAAACCTATACCCCATGTCCTCATTATATACTAGAGGATTAGGGTTTACAAATCTCTACGAAGGACTAAATAATAAATCTTCTTTTGCAAGCAAGTCCCTCCATCTTTTTGTAGGTTTCATCTTTGTCACTTTAAGTCCCTTTGTTTCATTCTTCTATTTACTTTGTCTTATCAAATCAAGAATCCCAACAGTAAGGAAGAAAAACATAGTCAACAAGAAACTCAATCAACTAGCTGACAGAGTCAATATTCTTCAAAAAGTGATAAACGAGATGTTGGGAGAACGGGAACAGATCCAGAAATTTCTCGATCGAGATATACAGGGTGAAATGAACAAGACGATTAGGGATTACACTCATAAGTTCCTTCTTGACACTGTCCCTGGTGTAACAAGAGAGATGTTCTCCAAAAAACTCTATCCGAATCTCATGCAATTGGTCAAGCAAACAATGCAAGCTACTCCGGTAGCTATGAAGATCAATCCAATTGAGCCCTAGTTGTCTCCGGCGCGAAATGGTTTCAAGCTTGTACTACAAATGTCTCAACGATCGAACGCTATCTCGACGGCTAAACTATTTGACGCATGCTGGAATATCAACTTAAAACTTCATGCAAAGCGGCAAAATGAAGGGCTAAGCGTCCAAGAGACGATGATGATCAGGATAAGGATAAAGAGTCAAAATGCAAGAAGAAATCTGGTGAATCATCCTCCATTCCACCACCAACCCAAAGGACCTCCACCGACAGAAGATCTCCTCCACGTTCTACTGCTACTGATAAACCTTAGGACTCTGAGTCACCCCCACAAACACAGAAAACCGGTGACCACTTTGAATACACTGGTGGTGATGATGAAGATGTCCCTGAGCCCCAACAACAACCTACTTCTTCTACAACAACAAAGAAACCAGAATCATCATCGAAGCCAAAGAAGAAGAAGAAGAAGAAGAAGACCGCTGTTGTCTCATGGCTAGATGAAGATGACACGAAAAAATATGACCGGTTTCTAAACTCGTTGATGCTACCCTCCGTTAATGAAGGTCAAGAAATGGTAGATGGTCGCACAATGGAGCATGTGAAGCTTATACAGGAAAATTTCAAAGTGAAGAAATGACCAAAGCTGAATTGAGGCGAATCAAGAATGATGCATTTCAACTACTTAAAGACACCAAATAAGGCAATCGGGTTTTAATATCATCTCGACAACATTGACGAGCCATGTCTAACAACATTGACCGCTTAATCCCTAATCAAACATTGACTTCACCTTTACAAGATAAAGCTCCATACTCATACGATCGACCAAACTCTACCTACCAATGGCCGAATTGACAACCCAAGATTCCATTCCGCTATTTCTTCAACAATGACCTAGAGTTTCTTCTACACGGTAGCGATGTCTCCAAGAAATACGCAACGTCACTCACACTCCCTTCCCGCAGCACCCATTTCTAATAACATAGGCATCGAGGAGAAGCCACACATGTTTGCCGACAAAGTAAAGTATGACCTCGAGAATCGTATGGGATTCATCATTGGCCGTAACAACAGAATCTACTAAAAGCTACCGTGTTCTAAAGTCTAAAAAGGAAGTGTTGTAAAAATGGATCATTGCAATTCGCAGAATGTTACCTATCGTCGAAGGGGACTACACTCTAAAGAAAATAGTGGTCAAACGACAAGACGAAGAGGAATATGACTTCTGTGAAGAGGATTTTCCGAGATTTTCGCAAAATGACTGAAGATATGTATCTTGCCAAGGTACAAGGACAAATGCTAACATTTCTCTTAACTATCCAACGCGAACATCAAGTCATCGCCATATTCATCCAAGCATCGTGATCCAAGAACGTAGAAGATATCAACTTGCCGTGGAATCGATTTAAGCGGTTAATCTCACAAAACCACCATCTTTTCCGACATAAACCAACTTGCTCAAGACACCTTATCAAAACCATTTGGGGTAGGCTCCATCAAGTGAACTACACCACAATTGCTTCATGGCTGCAAAGAGCTTCATAAGTTTGGGATCTACATTGAAGAAGTTTTGGGATGGGTTAACATACAGGTTAAAGGAGATGCATGACGGCATAGGGTCACCAAAGAGATGGAATTCGAGGATGAATGGATGAAGAAGATCATCACGAGGATTGATGAAAGGTTTTAGGTGGGATCGTTCCGTAACATTGAGAGTTTCATTGGTGGTCGTCCAAGCATATCTCTCACATAAAGCAGCACCGCATTCCCGGAGTTATTGACGGACTTCCCTGTAACTCCTAATTCACCTTGATCTGCTTTCCTTATCATTATTTGATGTGTGATTTATATCCGACTATGGCTTGACACACATAACAAGTGTACAACCCTTACTTGTAATGAAAGGACCCTGTGGTACCTTCAGTCGATTCCTATAAAAGGAGCGAAAGCTTTTTACTTTTGAGTAAAACTAATCAAAACTTTCATTTTTCAAAGTTTTGCTCAAAAGAACAAGTACTTCCCTTATGATTTTCAAAACCTCAAAAGTTAATATCACTTGTTGAGGGGGAGTACTTGCTTAAAAACTTTGTTCACAAAATTGTTCTTCATGGTAATCTTCCCACAAAACTCAAAATGGACATATTCGATATCAAAAATTCACAAAAACAACATTTATATGCCATTTTTGAGGGGGAGAAAATTATGTGATAAGAAATATGTTGTGAATTGCTAATGAATCGTCGTGCTAAAGACTTAACCAATGAATTGACGAGATCTTAAATGTTAGTAACTCGAAAAGACTTGTCTGGGACGGGTAATAGTTTCAAGCTAGTTCGCTAGTGATGTAAACGTGTCTCTCAAAGGACTTGTCCTAGTAGAATGTACCTTTCAAGAAACTTTTGGTAGACATGAACTTTGACGGGTTTGACAACCTTTTGAGGTTTGTACACACCTTCAAGGTAGTTATTAGAGCTAGTTGTCACCTAAAAGCTGACAATGTAACTCGTTAACTATGCCACGTGAATCAAAGGTCTCACGGGAATTGTCTATCTTGAGTTGATCAATTCAAAAGTGCTACGCTTTTCTCTCACCGCAAAATTTTGTCAAATACTCACGTGGAGGGGAGACAAGAATATAAAAACTCTCACAAAGGGTACTAAATGCTTTTATTCATAACCACTTTGAGAGATTTTTCTGAAAATGGTTTACGCAACATAGGTTAGTCAGGAGTTATAAGGTGACTAAGGTTAGGAATAACTCGTCTCTATGATCCGCCAGAGTTTTGAGGGATTTTCCAAGGACACCACCATAGTTAGAATTAGAAGTCCTTAGGTATGATTATAAAATAGGAGAAAATGAGAATCGGAGAAAGAAGGAGTTAAGAATTAAAAAGAAAAGTAAAGAAAGGGGTGAAAAGAAATAGCCTTCCAAATTATTCAACTTAGGCGACACCGTGTTCAATTCATATGCTACGGGTTGTCACTTGATGACACCGTATTGAAGATCAAAGTCGCCATGGACCCAAAGGACGCATGCACTAAACCTTCTTAGCCACTCAAGTTTTCTCTCAACAAGCTTGTTTCATTCTTGTGGAACCTCATTTACAACTATCGGCTTTCTTAGAGATTGCCGGTATTGAAGCGAGACCCCGCCTAGTCTCCCCACAGAAAACCAAAGCGCACTATTGAGTCTAGAGCCACGAGATTCATCAAAATATCTCTTAGATACACTTGACATTTCATCACTTGTCGTTCAACATTAAGGATGCAAGTGATACATTATCGAAGTCCTACATAGATCTTAGCACCAATGAGAACATTTATGAGAGGTTCACACGGTGATCCTCGTGATTGAATGGAGACTCGCCAGGTCAACATCAAACAATCCCCGCAGAAAGAAGTCACTTCGTAATTCCTTGTGGGTTACGCTTAGTGTGTCTCAAACGGTCTACAGTCGTGGGTGATGCGTGTACCTCAAAGACTCACTCCTGAATTAACCGATGTACTTCGGTACATCGCTATCTCACTTGTGGGATCAGTAGCTCAGAACAACCTTTGTGAGAATTAGAGACGGTTTTCACACTATGTCTGTAACACACTTGAATTTCAAACTTGTAAGCTCTGGATTATTTCTAACCCATGTTTTATGTTTTCTTCTTATGGATGCTTGCAGGAGGAAAAGATCGTAAGCGCATTCTTCACATGCTCATACCAACAACAACACTAATTGAAGTTCTCTCAAAAAGGCAACACAAAGTCTAATGATTCTTAGTCAAAGTCAAAGAATCTACAAAGTTTAAAGACTAAGAGAACTACATCGCGATCAAATCCAACGCTAAAGAGCGTGTGAGCATGTTGAGAAAGACGTGGAGACACTGAGCAACGGAAGGACCCGATGCGCAGATAACAACAACATACTATCACTACCACCACAAAGAACAAAGAAAATGAAGACGTCAAAGCTGAAAAACTTCAAAGTAAACAAGATCCCTACACTGGGGAGATTGTTGGATTCAAGACACTTCTTCTCACAAGAAAGAAGAATGTCAAAAGACGTCAAAGCAACTATTACATCAGCACCTACAAAGTTTTTCATTCTAATCATTAATTACCAACACTTAGGGGGAGATTGTTGGAATCACTCCTAAACTATATTTCAAGTGTTAGTAATCAATATGTAATAGTTAGCTTAATTAAGGTTTTTATGTTTGTAATTAAGGCTAGGCTCATGTAGAAAGCCTATGAGCCTATGCAAAAGCCCAATAAGGAAAGGAAAAGAACTTGCATGTTGCCCTAGTTCCTTCCCTATAAATATTCTTGTAAACCTTCACTTGAAGGTTGGTTGTTCACTTTTCTATTTTACTCTAAGCATAAACCTTTTTTATATATACGTGTGTTTTGGTTAAGTGTTCATCCGATCCTTTCTTCATCTCATTTCTTCATATGGATGCTTGTGTTACAAACATGGTGACCTAACACTACTTGCCCTCAAGTAGACCTTATTAGAAAGATTCCTAAAAAGATATCTCCGATAACCTGGAAAATATAAGTTTACAAATCCCTTATGCTAGAATAAAACAAAGCCTCTCACCTCACGAAAGGGGAACAAAACACTCAAATCTCTCAACTATTCTAAGTGTCAATTTCGGGATGATCACTCAATCGCATACCATAGCATGTATTCTATCATAAGCTTGGCGGTTACACAAATCTCCACCACTAGAGTTAAGGGCTAAACAATTCTCAGGGCAATATGGGTAGACACGACAAATGTGCTATGGGTGACTCGTCATTACTAACATGTCACGGCGAAGTGGACAAAATCAATGATACATGACCAAATCCATGGCCAAAACACCAAAGATTTCTCACGATCACCTAGACACGCTTCATGACTAAAGGGTAGGATAAGACATGAGATATATAAAAGGTGTAAAATAAAAACAAGGTGTAGTCTAAATCTATAACCAAGTCATCACCACTTACCGTCCCTCACCAAAGTTCAAGCTTTGAAGTCAAGAAACCGGATCATGAAATGCAAGGTAGATGTGTCATTAGAGGACGCCGTGATGGGCACACTACCTTTTCTCTAACTGTTGGTATAACTACCAACTCCAATCTTCAAATATGATCGAGGTGGCCTCCTCGATACTAAATCAATAAAGCTCATATAACATTGCACTTTACATAATCATAACAACTATTTTTTTTTCAACATAACAATAAATACTAAACATAATATCCCCCCACTTGAGATGAACAAAGGGAATTCGGGGGGTCTTCAATGATCTTCAGAAATGTTATCGATGAAAGCGTGATTTCCGAACCTTTACACTCGAACCTTGAACTTAGGCAAATGATGACTTCCCAATCACAAATAAAGACTACAGTAGGCTAAGGTGTATAGGTGTATCAAACAATATATCGGTTAACAAAATGAAAGGAATGGCTCAGAAGAGTGTATCTAGGGGTATCTTGCACTAAAGATGAGTGCAACAAAAAGGGTTTCACATGGGGGTCGGAAGTCGAGGCTAATCGATAGACACACAATGGTAGGCTATTTGGGTGATAATCCTATAATATTGCCTTCTAAAACCGAAAAGTCCAAATACATCGAGCTAACTCAACATACCTCGTCTATGGTCTCGAAATGATGCAAAGGCCAAGTTCTAAAGTCTACAAGCTACCAAGCACACTCATAATTTGGTGGATTTGGGGTAAAATATTGGAAACGGATAAGGCTAATCTCACCATATAATATCAAGGGTTGTATGTGCTCGCTAAGGTCTAATCTAGTTAGGTTAAGAAAAACATGTCAAAATTTTAAAATGGCATAATTTTTCAAAATAAACTAGAAAAATGAGGGCAATAAAGTTCAAGAGATAATTTACCCGCCCCCACTTGAATTGTACAAATTCCCTTTGTACTAGGCATTAAATAAAGGTGAAGAAAAGGTAGAATTAGAGCGAGAACTTCCGGAAATTTGCTCCATAAAGAAGGAAGGCCCACAAAAAGAGACGTGCCTTCAGGATAAACATCATGAACCAAATTCAATCCCCGAAATCACAATACCCGACAAGCATAATTCTAAAAAAAAATGAAAACTAAAACAAACCTAACTCACTTTCAGAATCATGGTTGCATTTAGTGAATGCAACAAGTTTTTAAACCACTTGGTGTCCCAAGTGAACGAAAGTGAAGTCTCATGAGGGTTTACATAGGAACACACCCACAAAGTTCATTTAAAATACTAATACAAGGTTATTGTGTTTTAAAATGAAAGAATTAAAGTAGAGGATGGTTACGCCGAACTCTTTTGAGGGAGTTACACCGAATCGCAAAACCGTATAAGTCAGCGAGAAGTTGCGGCGAAACTAACCGAGATGGTATTACTGTAATTGGTATTAAGGCCAAGAATTTCGCTCGCTAAAAGGTTGGTTACGGCTTAATCACCAAGATGAGTTATGTCGTAACTCTGTTCAGATAAGCAAACTGCAGCAGCAATTACTATTTACTGCAAAAATAGTTAGAAAACACAAAACCCTACAGATATGGAAATAAAACAAAAGAAAGGGATAATTCGGGCTGTCTCCCGAAAGAGCACTTTTTGTGGAAAACTAGAACGGGGGGGTTGAATAGTTTTCCCGATTTTAAGTTGATTTAAAAAAACTTTAGATTCGATATTATGTGAAATCGTATGGATGTTGAGAACGTGTAGATCTAATGATAATGCAAGAAAATAAATAAAGTTAAGGGATAGAAAAGACACAACCGATTTATAGTGGTTCGGCTACAAGGTCACCTTCCTTGCCCTACTCCACTCCCCGAGTCACCTACTCGAGAGTTCAAGCACTATATCAACAAACTCCTTCACTTGGCGGAGAAGCCTTCACAACGTTGCTTACACTTTTTCGGTACAAAGCTAGATACCGAGTCCGTAGCACGGTGGACCAAACCAACACAACTATTACACAACAAATATGTGAAATATCAAATACAAGATCTTCGCTACAGAAATCTTGATGAGTGACAAATCAATCAAGGACCCCTTGCTTGGATGACTTGTAGAATGCTCGTGATCTCGCCTTAGAGAAGGACCTATATGAGGATCACAAATAGAAAGAAAGAAGAACAACTCTCTAGATCAAGTGATCTATATGTTAGAAGAGAATGAGAGTGTATGAGAGATTTAGTAAGAAGAGGGGTGAGTTAGAATGAAGAAATGGCTCTCTATTTATAGGCAAATTTCTTCTCTGTTCCACGGATCCCACGGATCCCTTCCACTTGGGATCCGTCTAGTGTAATCCTAGGGATCCGTGGTACGCTCCTCTTTGCCCATGGTTTTTTGGTTATGGGTCATGGGTTATGGGTTGGTCCATGGGTTTTCTTTAGATTCAATGTATCTAAGTATACATTGTATCTAGCCAACTTGGGTATGGGTTATGATCCATGGGTTATGGTCCATGGGTTATGGTTTTTACCCATACTAATAAACTATTACAACAAATGCTTAATTATTACATTTTTGTATTTAAATGGCTATATGTAAATGCTTTACAAAATAACATGTATCCTTATAATTATACTTAAGATAACATTACATTTGTTATCAACAAAACACAAAGAGATCGCAAAATATTAATAAACGTTTTTACGGTTTATTTGTATTAACAATCTCCCCCTTTTTGTTGATGACAAAACATAATGTTATGATGAGTAAAACTTAAGAATAGATGCAAGTTTTGAAAGCCCCTAAGTTTTACTTCTTCTCCCCCTTTTGTCGAAACAAAAAGTTAACCCTTGGAAGAAATAAACAAACTTCTAACTCCCCTTGACGGTAGCTCCCCCTTGTTTGAGGCCAAGTGAAGAAAAAAAATCCTACAAAAGAAAGGTTAGTAACATGCTTATATAATCTTGTGGTTGCCGAGAATCAAGATTGGGAGCCAAGGTATGTAAACAAGGCCTTGTAATAAAACAACAAATTGTAGTGGTATGTATGCCACTTACAAGCATGTAAAATAAGAACAAGACTTGTTCTTGAAAATGACTTCAAAAGAAAAATAATACTAAAAGTAGAAAATAGTAGTAGTGATTCCTTCCATGCTTGCATAAGGTTATGGATGGAGGTTTTGATGAGTAATGGTATTGATGCGATCAAGGATGAGGTTGAGTATGAAACGCATTTCTTCCCTAACTTCTATTGCAATTTCCCTAGTGGATTGGCAATGTTCACAATGTAAATGATGTGGGTAATGAGTGCGGAAGTTTTCCGGGTTGTTTTGATTTGAGTTATGCGGAAGTTGTGGTGGAAAAATAGGAAAATATGGATCAATATTCGGAATGTTTGTAAATGGTGGTGGAAAAGAACCTAGATGTTCTTGTAATGTGATGGGAGCTAATGGTGGTGATGTTTCAAGATCTTGAAAGATAGTATTTGGAGATGTGGGTGGTGTTGAAAAGACTATTTCTTTTGTTTAGGTTGTTTAGATCTTGTTGGAGTCTTAAGGAGTTCCAAAAGAGTGACTTTAGGTGGTGATGAAGTTGGTGTACTTGTTGGTGATGAGGGAGGTGCTATAATGGAAGCATCTTGTGGTGAGTTATTTGTTGAGGATGACCTATTTGAGGTTGGTTTTGCTAAAAAACAAGATCGGATACTAACCGCGGATATCCTAGCATTTGATTGTGGTATTTTGGATGGTGGAAGTACAAAGGTTTGGATATCATGATTGTTTGTACTAGATGATTCTCCTAAAAGGTTTTTGGATGACATGATGAAGTGTGTTTGTGAGAAGGAGATGGAGTATGCAAGCATTTTGGGAGTTCTATATATAGAAAACAAAGCATTGTAATGAATGCTTGACCCAAAATGTGGATTAAAATCTAATGATTAGATATGAATTCAAGGCATGTGATCATGAGAACACAAGCATTAAAGAGCATACTCCCCAAAAAAAATAAACAAATGTGGATTTTTCATCCAAAGTGAAAAATAGAAGTTGAAAACAGCTTCTGTTTCACGGATCCCACGGATCCTCCCCTTGAGGGATCCGGCCCAAGATGAAGGCTGGGATCCGTGGGTCTGGTGATTCAGGCAACACAAAATTTTCCTTTTGGAAACATTTTTGCCTAGTGTGTGCCTATATGCAAACTATTTGGAGTTTCTGTTATCTCGACCCCTAAAAAGAAATAGAAAATAAACTAGAAGTATAAAACCATCCTATTGAGATAACCCGAAAACACATATTTAGTACATGAGTACGTAATTTTGTGTTATCAATGCTCCAATTTCATTGTTGCTTAAATGAATGTAACCGAAAACACATATTAGTTATGTGTCCCCTTTAGCATTCAAAAGACATGAGATGCAATGAAAACGGGTTTTACTTTGTATTAATAATGAAAAGCGATTTGTCCTAGACGTGAGAAATTGCTTTTGTGAAATTGATACGGAAGGTATCATCCTTTTAGAAAACATTGTGAAAGTAGGTTTTCTTTGAAAATATGTATATGAAAAATAAGAAAGCTATAAGTGGAAAACTCATCTTGGGTTTTGAAAATTCCCGTATTGTTTGTGAGTTGTGCGTGAAATAGAAATCCTAGACTCCGAAAGAAGAAGGCTAGTGTTTACATACCTTGTAGAGTCAAATAAGTTACGACGTTTGTTCCATTAGACCAAGACCAAGACGAAGTAGGTTGAATTGTTCCCGCTTCAACGGTTTGGTGAGGACGGCGGCTATGTTGTCTTCGGATGCTACCTTCTCAATAGAGATGTTCCCCTTTTGAACATTGTCTCTTAGGAAGTGATGACGAATCTCTATATGCTTTGTGCGAGAATGCAATACCGGATTCTTGCTTAAGTCGATGGCACCTTTGTTGTCACATAGGATGGCTATGTTGCTTAGATGGATGTCGTAGTCTACTAACGCTTGTTTCATCCATAGTACTTGTTGGCATGCTTTGTCCGGCGAGACGCACTCGGCTTCGGTTGTTGATATTGCAAGTGCCGTTTGTTTCTTAGAAAACCATGATGTTAAACAACATCCCATAAAAGTACATACCCCACTTGTACTTTTTCTATCAACGTAATCACCTGTATGGTCAAATCTGCATATACAATTGTTTCTACTCCCGTGCCCTTAGGATACCATAATCCTAATTGTGTTGTACCCTTAATATATCTAAATATCCTTTTTACCGCTTCTAGGTGTGATGTTTTAGGGTCTTCTTGAAACCTAGCACATAAGCAAACACTAAACATGATATCCGACCTACTTGCCGTGAGGTAGAGAAGGCTACCTATCATGCCACGATATTTAGTATTATCTACGGATTCTCCGTCTTCATCTTTTGTGAGTTTGGTGTCGGATGACATTGGAGTCCTAATTGGTTTTGACTCTTCTAGACCGAATTTCTTTAACATCTCCTTGATGTATTTAGATTGATTGAAGAAGATACCATCTTCTACTTGTTTTATTTGTAGACCAAGAAAGAAACTAAGTTCTCCCATCATACTCATCTCGAACTCGTCATGCATGATTTTAGAGAAATCATCACACATGTCTTGACAAGTGGATCCGAATATAATATCATCTACATATATTTGTACTATGATTATATGTGACTCTCTTTTCTTAGTAAAAGTGTGTTGTCAACTAACCCCATTGTGTAGTTGTGTTTAACTAGAAATGACTTGAGTCTATCATACCAAGCTTTTGGAGCTTGTTTAAGACCATGAAGGGCTTTCTTTAATTTATACACATGTTTGGTTTTTCAAAATCAATGAAGCCCGGAGGTTGAGCTACATATACTTCTTCATTTATGAAACCATTTAGAAAAGCGCTTTTGACATCCATTTGATAAAGCTTTAGATCATTAGCACAAGCATACGCAAGAAGTATTCTTATAGACTCTAATCTAGCCACGGGCGCATAGGTCTCATCAAAGTCTATTCCTTCTTGTTGGTTATACCCTTGAGCAACGAGTCTAGCCTTGTTCCTAGACACTACCCCGTTTGCATCTAATTTGTTTTTATAAACCCATTTGGTTCCTATTATGGTTTGATTACTAGGTGGAGGGACAAGTGTCCAAACATCATTAGAAACAAATTGATTTAGTTCTTCTTGCATAGCCATTACCCAACTTTCATCTTTTATGGCTTCTTGTGTATTCTTAGGTTCTAAGGTTGAAACGAAACAAAACAAGCTACTTTGGTTTTGAACTTGAGACCTTAATGTTCGTTCGTTTAGTTTTCCTATGACTTTATCTACGGGTGATCTTTGGACTCTTTAATGTTTATTATTTCATCACTTAGAGGTTCTTCTTCTTCACTTATCTTTTTCTTTATTACTATAGCTTCACTTTCTATAATCTCGTCATCGACAAGAGGTGGAGAGGGTTTGGGTGGACTTTCATCAAATTTTATATTTAATGACTCTTCTACCTTCATTGTTTCTTTGTTTAATATGACGTAAGCTTTGCTATTTGGCGAGTAACCTAAAAGATACCTTCGGTTGATTTAGGATCAAATTTTGTAAGGTAATCTTTAGTGTTAAGAATAAAACATTTACTACCAAAGACTCTAAAGTGATTTAACGTAGGCTTTTTGCCTCCAAGTAACTCATATGGAGTTTTTCCTAAGATTGGTCTAATCAAGACTCGATTGAGTATATACGTTGAAGTATCAACGGCATTACACCAAAACTTTTGAGGTATGGATTGTTCATTAAGCATGGTTCGACTCATTTCTTGTAGAGTTCTATTCTTTCTTTCTACTACCCCATTCGATTGTGGGGTGCGTGGAGCCGAGAAGTTGTGAGTAATACCATTAGCGTCACAAAAGCTCCGAATTGCACTTCATTATCGAATTCCCTACCATGATCCGTCCTAATAGACACTATGGGACTTCCTAGTTGTCTTTGGATCTTTTTGCTTAATATTTCAAAATAGTTAAAGGTTTCCGTTTTGTTCTTTAAAAATTTTGTCCATGTATACCTAGAGTAGTCATCCACTATTACCAAAGTGTAGTAGTTGCCTCCATAACTTTGGATAGCGGATGGACCAAATAAATCCATATGTAGTAATTCTAGACACCTAGTTGTGGACACCATGTTTTTAGCTTTATGACTCGAATGAGCTTGTTTTCCTACATTACAAGCATCACAAAAATGATGTTCATATTTTAACTTAGGTAGATCTCTTACTAGATCTTTGGATGATAGCGATTGAAGAAGTCGCATGTTGGCGTGACCCAATCTTCGATGCCATAAGGTCCAAGTATCATCCATAGAGGTAAGACATAGTTTGTCTTTAGGTTCATTACCATTTTAATGACATAGACTCCATGTTTCCTAATTCCTCTTCCTATGGTTATGCCATTTTAAGTATCTTACTACCGGTTTCGGTAAAAGTACATTGCACTTTTTATCACATATTTGTCCTATACTTAAGAGATTAAAGTTTAGGTTTTCTACGTGACACACATCGTTAATGGTTAGAGATTTGTTAGAAATCGTACCTTTACCGATGATTCTACTTTTGCTATTTCCAAACACCACATTACCTCCATTAATGGATTCATATGTGGAGAATAGATCCCTATTGCCGGTCATGTGCCTCGTGCACCCGCTATCCTTGACCCATTCATCGGGGTCTAGGTCGACCTTTAAGCACACCTAAAACAATAATAAACTCAAAAGTTTGGTCCCCATTTGTTCATGGGTCCATTAGTGTTAAACATTCCATTCATGTTAGACATGTATGGATAAGATGAGTATGCATTCCATGGAGCAAAGTTTTGAAAAGGAAAACCATTTTGCATGTTTTGATTCCATCCCATTTGATGGTTACTTTTCGGGTAAACGTTATTAGGTCTCCTAAATGAGTTAGGTTTTGAAAAAGATGGAGCTTTGTTTCTTGCAAAAGTAGGATTATATTTTGGAGGTGGTTGTCTAGTGGTGACATGATTTGGTTTCTTCCTATTAACTATGACAAACTCAGTTCTAGATGAAGAAGCTACATTATTGCTAATGTTTGCTACAGCATATCCACGGATCCCTTTCTGCTAACTAGCCGGTTCCCTTTTTTAGGGGATCCGTGGGATCCGCCACAACAGTGGCTGGTTTTTCTAGTTCCTTAACAAATTTTGTTTCTTTACTTTCACTAGTTGATGGATCAAGTTGTTGACTACCTAGACCCTTTTGATTGTTATCGGTTTTAACGCCATCGAGTATTGTATCTAAAGTGTTCGTGCTCATTCTAGCAATTTTAGAATCTAAGTGATCCACTAGTGTTTGAAGTTGAACGCAAAGTTCACATTCACCACTTGCTATTTTACCCTTTTCTAAACGTTTTAGTTTTGCTTTTAATTCTATGACTTCTTTATCTAAACGTTGATTTTGACTCTTTAAAAGCTTGTTTTTGTTAACTAGTTTTAAGCTAATATTGCATAGTTTATCATATTCATTATGCAATGAGTCGTCATCAAGTGATGAGCTACTATAGTATTCGTGACATACCTCGTCATTTGCCATGAGAAAAATTTCTTCGTCCTCCCCGTCGCTCATTCCCTATGTGCCGCCACGAACGCCTTTTGATCATCCCGTTTGGGACACTTACTAATAAAGTGGTTTGGGTCCCCACATTTAAAGCAAGTACGATCATCCTTTGGCTTTTCATCCTCTTTGCTTTTCCGAAAGCCTTTCTTATCGTCATACGGTTGTTTGACGTATCTACCCTTTCTTCTAAAGAACTTTTTAAAGTCCCTTACCGCCATAGCGTACTCTTCCTCGTCACTACTATAAGATGAGTTCTCCTCATCGCTTGAAGCCTTTTTGGCTTTAAGGGCAAGAGATTTGTGTTTCTCTTTCACCTTTGAGGCTTCGGAATCTTTAGCAAGGACAAGCTCGTAGACTTTTAGGTTGCCTATGAGTTCATCGAGGGTGAGGATTGTCAAATCTTTTGACTCTTCGATTGCCGTCACCTTGGATCTCCACTCCGATGGAAGTGCCCTTAGATATCTCCTAACATGGTTACGACTAGAAAAAGATTCATCAAGTGCTTGTAAAGATGTAATAATAGTATTAAAGTTAGCAAATGAATGATCTATAGTTTCCTCATCCGATATTGAAAATTGTTCATATTGTTGAACAAATAAATCAATTTTATTATTTTTAACTTGTTGGTTGCCTTGATGAGTTACAACTAAAGAATTCCAAATTTGTTTAGAGGTTTTAAGCGTAGACATTCTTTCAATTCCATTTTTCGGTAAAGCATTATATAAAACCATTTTTGCTTCACTATTTTTAGAAAGCTTTTTCTTCATTTCATCGTTTAGTTTATCATGAGGTATGTGAACTAAATTTCCTTTATCATCATTTGAGGTAGCCTCAAAATCACCTTCAACAATAATGTACCAAAGATCAATATCTTTAGACTTCACATATGTTTCGAATCTATTTTTCCAATATATAAAACCATTAGTTTCAAGTAGTGGTGGTCGTTGCATAGATTGCCCTTCCTTATAATTTTCAGAACCCATAGTGATCGAAAAGTTTTTAAAATACAATTTTATTTTAAAACTTTTATAAACTTAGCTCTGATACCAATTGTGGAAAACTAGAAGGGGGGGTTGAATAGTTTTGCCGATTTTAAGTTGATTTCAAAAACTTTAGATTCGATATTATGTGAAATCGTATGGATGTTGAGAACGTGTAGATCTAATGATAATGCAAGAAAATAAATAAAGTTAAGGGATAGAAAAGACACAACCAATTTATAGTGGTTCGGCTACAAGGTCACCTTCCTTGCCCTGCTCCACTCCCTAAGTCACCTACTCGAGAGTTCAAGCACTATGTCAACAAACTCCTTCACTTGGCGGAGAAGCCTTCACAACGTTGCTTACACTTTTTCCGGTACAAATCTAGATACCGAGTCCGTAGCACGGTGGACCAAACCAACACAATTATTACACAACAAATATGTGAAATATCAAATACAAGATCTTCGCTATAGAAATCTTGTGGAGTGACAAATCAATCAAGGACCCCTTGCTTGGATGACTTGTAGAATGCTCGTGATCTCGCCTTAGAGAAGGACCTATATGAGGATCACAAATAGAAAGAAAGAAGAACAACTCTCTAGATCAAGTGATCTATATGTTAGAAGAGAATGAGAGTGTATGAGAGATTTAGTAAGAAGAGGGTGAGTTAGAATGAAGAAATGGCTCTCTATTTATAGGCTAATTTCTCCTCTGTTCCACGGATCCCACGGATCCCTTCCACTTGGGATCCGTCTAGTGTAATCTTAGGGATCCGTGGTACGCTCATCTTTGCCCATGGGTCTTTTGGTTATGGGTCATGGGTTATGGGTTGGTCCATGGGTTTTCTTTAGATTCAATGTATCTAAGTATACATTGTATCTAGCCAACTTTGGTATGGGTTATGATCCATGGGTTATGGTCCATGGGTTATGGTTTTTACCCATCCTAATAAACTATTACAACAAATGCTTAATTATTACATTTTTGTATTTAAATGGCTATATGTAAATGCTTTACAAAATAACATGTATCCTTATAATTATACTTAAGATAACATTACATTTGTTATCAACAAAACACAAAGAGATCGCAAAATATTAATAAACGTTTTTACGGTTTATTTGTATTAACACTTTTCTTTATTTACGAGTCTTTAAGTTAGACTCAGAGTCGCGGGGCTACCAGTGCTTGTTGGTCATTTCGTGGATATGGCAATCTCCACGCTGTATCCAACTTACCAAATTCTCATCCCGTTTGTAGTCATTCCCCAATCCTAAACAGCCCGAGTAGAAACTCTTGATTTTCTGGTAAGGGTGTTCAATGCCTTTTTCTTTGTCCTCTTCACTGATATCGAGCAGTGGTTGAGCTTGGCTCAACTGCCTCTTGGTTCAATTTTTAAAGTTCTGGATCGTTCTCGGCATTTTGAAAATGGTCTTATCATCGTTAATCTTCAACCATACTAACCCTTCTTTTTCATTTTTATCTAAACCCGACATTTCCTGAAAAGGCCTCCCTAAAATTACTCCCGTAAGTCCATCCTCCACAAATTCACTTACGTCGTCTAGAACCATAAAGTCCACCAAAAATGAATGAGTTCCAACGAAGACATGGATGTTAGTTGCAAACCCAAGAAAATTATTCCCCTTATATTCTAACTCTTTCTTCATAACCTGGTTGTAGCATTCATTTGATATGATATTGACTAGGGAAGTAGTGTCAATAAATGGGTGGAAGTCGATGAACCCAATTTTGCATGAGATCTTGAGATAATAGGGGTTTCTATGATGTATGCGGGTTCCTACCTCATGAAATCTAGGTTGATTGGGTTGCGAGAAAGTCTTAACAGAGTTATCTTGTCAATGGGTCATCTCGACGTCACTTGAGAGGTCTTCATCACTTAATCCTAAGTTATCCTCTTCCTCAAAATTGACAAAAACATCAAAATCTCTCCCCGAGTCAACCTCTCCAGGATCCGGGGGTCGCTAAGAAATTCTTCTAAAGCTTCACCAAAACTGCCTACAGGGTCAATTGCACATACCTTTTCCGGGGTAGACAAATGTTCATTAGGTCCTGAAGTAGCAATTTCTCCATTAGCTTCAAGAGTCAACTTTCCAGCAAAGACATCCACCTTAGTATAGGCAGTGGCAAGCATAGGCCTACCTAAAATGACTGGTATTCTGTTGTCTTTCGGAATGTCAAGAATCACAAAATCTATTGGGAAAAGGAATTTCTTAATCTTCACAAACACATTTTCAACGATGCCCAACGGCGATTGCATAGATCGATCAGCCATTTCAATTTTCATCTTGGTCGACTTTAAGTTACCGATCCCCATACGCAAAAACATCGAATGAGGCATTATGCTAATACTTGCTCCAAGATCAGCTAGGGCATTACACATGTTTAGACTCCCGATAAAGCAAGGGAGAGTGAAACATCCTGGATCTTTTTCCTTTTGCGGTAGCTCGTTCCTCAAAACCGCTGAACATCTTTCGTTGAGGTAAATTGTCTCATCAATACTTAATTCCTGCGCAATATCATTATGATTAGTATTAAAAGAATTATTGATAGGTAGGTTTACCGGAAAAGTTTGGTCCAGAAGTGACTGTCTTTCCATGCTGGTTCGTCGCTTAACTTTTTCCGAAACGGTCAAAGGTTCTTCAAGGATAGTTTCTTCAGTGTGGACAACTTCCTCCTCCCGAGCTGCTAGATAATCAGAGATAGCTTTTGAACATGAACTAACACTCTTCTCCAATCTCTTAATCCTATCATTGTGAATTTTGACAGAAGAGACTGTATTATCGACGAATGTCCTCATCAATATTTCAATCATGTCATCTCGTTCTCTTTATTCCCTGATGTGGTCAAGAATTTTTCTCTCAAGATCGCTCCCGTTTTTGGTCCCAAACACGCTCTTAACTCTCTCAACCCTACATACTTCAGCTTCTCTTTCTAACCTTCATTTTTCAAAAATTTCCCCATAATTGTATTCTTGCTTTGTTATCGTCTTCGTTACCTTATGATTGAAATTGTCTCTCGGTCCGTACCCTGTATCCATGTGCCACTTGTAGCAATGCTCAGAAATCCGCTGAATACAATCCAGGCTTGGTCGAGTCATGCTAGGAATAGGTCTCGGTGAATTTGAGAAGTTCTCGTTCGCGCATTAATCCCACGATAGAAGACGTAGACGATCCGATGTTTGTTTAAATCATGGGTAGGGCATCGATAGAGTAGCTCATTAAATCTTTCCCACGCTGGTAAAGCCGCTTCTCCAACCTGAAGGAACTGATAGATTTTTCCAAGAAGCTTGGCCATTTTTTAAGGAGGGCAAAATTGCAGGACGAATTCTTTTCTAAGTTTATCCCATGTTCCTTTAAAATCGTTAGGGAGTTTGTTATACCATCTTTTCGCTGTCCCAGAAAGAGTCATAGGAAAAATCCTTGCAGTGACTGAATAGCTTGGAGTACCTCTGACATTGAAAACAGAGGATAAGTGGAGAACTTCTTCTACGTGATCCTGAACGTCCTCATCTTCGTCTCCAGAAAACTTAAGCTCATGCAACTCTCGAATAATATGATCTGGAATGGAGTATTTTTCAGTGGGAGAATTGTGTGTGAAGCTTCGTTGGCAGTTTTCATTTGGTCGGTCCAAATACTGCTCCATAGTTAGGTCATCGATATTATTTTCATTGATGACCTCCGGTTCGGTGTTAGACTGGTCTGATTCATAAAATGAGAAGATGTTGTGAATAGGAACCGGAGAGTAGACTTTCCTTCTCCGAAATTGCCTCTCCGGGTCGTCAAATGGGGTGGCCAGAAAAGGCCTCGAGCTGCGAGTCTTGTATCCTGACATATTAAGAAAGAAAATTAAAAACAGACTTAATAAGAAATCCTAAAATAGCTCCCCGGCAGCGGCACCAAAAAACCTGATGCAGGTTTTACTGACCAGGTTTTAATATTTATTAAGTGTCGTTATACCTATGGTCTACCTTAGTGCACTAACGAGCAGTGTACACGGTCGTGTGTAGTGTAGTAATTGGTAAAGCCGAGGTCGTCCCAAGAGCTATGTGTGTTGGATTATTACTAAGTCTAGGTGTCACAGAATAATAATGGTTTCGATAGGGATTTAATTAATTAAACTACTAATGCAGAATAAAGCAAATAAAAGCAAATAAAGGATAACGGGAAATCAATAGAGGAAAGTGGTGCTAACCTAGTTAATCCTCCTAGCTAGTTATGTCTATGTCTACTTACTTCCAATTACTTCAGGTGGGGTCAAAGTCGAGAGGACAACATTTGGTCAATTCGCCCTAACCTATTAGCAAAGATGCCACCACAGGAGAAGTCAGATGTCCCCTCGTAAGTCCTGTTGTTCCTGGTCCCCTAAGCCAAGTCATTAAGTACCGCTACATGCTAGATTTATAATAGTGAATGCCCGGCCGTTAGGAACTTAGACAAGCACCCCCAATTCTTAAGTTCATCCAAACGATAGGTGATCAGTTAGTCAAATCGCACAAGTAGAAAGGGTCGTCAGTTGGTCATATCTTACCCTTCCTATCTCAGTCCGCTCACCTAGGGTCAGTTGGTCATATCTCCTAGGCAATTGGCCTCTATCGCCATTCAAAACTACCGAACCAAGGGTGGCTACCAATAAACTATGCATGCATACACTTAGAAATAATTATACGAAAGTAAAGTAAACGCAAACAAAACAATTAAGGAATCATAACTAGGCTAGCACCAAAAGGTGCTTAGCAGCTCATATTAATCATGCAAACCAATTCAATATTCAAAGGTACGAAATACATGAATTGAAAGTAAAGAAATATAAAACGCTAATGCTTATCATAGGGGAGTGATTTCTCCCTTGGAGAAAGCTCCGTATGCTCCTCTAGACCTTGCCTTGAGCTTTTCCACGTTCTCGAAAGTGTTGTGTGTGGAATGGGATGAATTGAAATGCTGGAATTCGTGGGGTATTTATAGGCCAGATCTGGGTTACGGCGTAACCAATATAGGAGTTACACCGTAACCTTATATTTCTTTGAATAATGCACTAGATCTGCTGGTTACGGCGTAACCTAATGAGTGATTACGCCATAGTCTTCAATAAACTCGGTTACGTCGTAAGAGATGCAGTAGTTACGGAGTAAGTATCAGCGGCGTGGAACCTCATTTGACCTAATGTAGTTACGTCGTAACATTTGGGAAGAGTTACGCCGTAACCTTATGATAAGTTGGTTTTCTGAGTCACGCAATAGTTACGGCGTAATGTGAGAGATGAGTTACGCCGTAACTTCTTCAAAATAGCATACTGTGATTAATCTTTAGATATTTCTCCAGTTCCATGTCTCTTTAGCTCCAATGCTCGTAATTTACCTGAAAGTGGAAAACAATGGAAAACAAGCGTAAATCCATATAAATGATATAAATTACAAGCATTATCGGGGGAAATTGAAACTTAATATTCAGGACTATTTGTTGTTATCAGTATCGGTGTAATACTCTGAATCTTGATTAATTTCTGACGGGAATCTTGAATCTTGATTTTTGGCGGGAAATGAAACTAATTCGGTTACAACTGAATTTGTTACAACTGAGATCTCACCAGGAAAGGTCTCTGATACCAATTGGTAGACACAATTAGGATCAATGAATATCGATAAGAGTGTTTTACAAGAACTTGGTCAATCAAAGATTAAGAAAAGATCAACGAAAGCTCAATGTATTATCAATGGAGGATAGTTTTGTTACAGGGTTGTTACCCAATGGTTACAAGAGAGAGAAGAAGGAAAACTGATTCATAAAAGCTAACTAATTGTAACATATTGGTTTTCATAAACACATCACATAACACTATATGGGTCGAATGGTTTGAAGTTCTAGAGAGAGAAAGTGGAAGAGAGTTGGGAACTTAGAGAGACAAAGAAAAATGATATTATCAACGCTCCAACCCTTTGCCTTGCTAGGCAAAGGGTATTTATAGGTTCTTACAAGACACGCCTCATACGGGCTGTGGATCAGGCATACAGTGGGTAAAGACCCGTCTGTCCTCCACGGTGTTACTTAACAAACTACTTACTAACACTAAATGACTACGACTACGAGCTTTCTAATGAATACATATACTTGAGGTGACCGACTCTTTAACTAGAGGATTTTCTAAATCCTAACAATCTCCCCCTAAGGGAGGTCACCTCAATTACATCAATTACAGACAGATATTACATTTTGGTGTTCTTGGATTCTTGATTAATTTCTTTGCTCTGTAGCCCGTAGTCTTTGATTCTTCATTTTTTGCATGTTTTGATTATAATGTGGAGGTCTCTAACTGATCCACGTGATGATGAGTTTTGAGCCAAAATTGAGATCATCAGCCACAGTAAATCTCTGAATCATCCTTTGTAGTACCGCCATTATGTGATGTTGTGACTTTGGGACCGACATGCTTACATTTTGGATCATGATATCTTCTTATCAGAGTTGCGGAAGCTTTTGTTGATTCATGATATTTGCAGCAGCAGAGCAGAAGCATGGAGTGAAAATATCAGAGCCACTTGATGAAGATATGCACTTATCATGATTTCTTTGAAAATGAACGTGTTGTGTGAGCATGTGGCTATGGATTGACTCCTCAATTCTGATCAGCTGCAACCATCGGGTGTCCCTGCAAACAACAGTTAGCAATAAAGTGCACGAAAAGTGTCTTTGATCACCTTCGTTAAATAGGTTGCAAGAACCACGGTTCCCCATTGATCAGTACAAGTATTGTTTGTAATCAGGTATAATTCCGAAGAATTTCCTTGACAGGGTTTCGCAGCTGCTCTAGCCGTTCTCAAACCGGAACGTCTCAAAGAAGACAACGCAGAGTGAGTGAACCAGCAAATTGAGATTTACTGATTGATTAAAAATTATTTGAAAACAATCGCGTATTGCTTGAAGAAAGAGTTTTGCAACACGACGAAGGTTTTATAAGAAAAATCAATTTTCAATCACAAATACCCTTTTAGTTTTGAAAAACTTAATACACAGTCGATGTGCTATATAAAAGAATTTTGAGCACAACGACCGGTTTTTCAAAGGTATCCGTCAATCCATTTCCTGAACCAGGATTGATCCAAAATGAATCTCCCTATCCTTTCTTTCTAGTTGTTACATGATTGATCTATTGGATAGATCTCACATGCCACCCACCAAGAACTTTTTTCATGTTGTCTCTAGAAGGCTTTCCATCTTCATTGTGAATATGTTTACATATCACTCGGATGTTCTGGGAATACCACAAGGATAATGCGTAGGACTCTCAGAATATATTCTTACTTTCCACATTGTGTGAAATAGTAAGTCTTCATTAATTGTGTCCTAATGAGATTTATTGATGATCTCTTGGCTCTAGACTCAATGGTGCATATTTGGTTTCCTATAACGGAGACTAGGGAGAGGGTCTCCTTCTTCAATATCAACAATCTCTAAGAGAAAGTCGATAACTTATGTAGGTTCCCCGTGAGAATGAAACAAGTACTTTTAAGAGGAACTTGAGTAGCTTGGGAATTTTAGTGCAGTGCGTCACTGGGTCTATGACGTCTTGCCTTCAATACCGGTGTTACCTTAGTAACCACCAGTAACATATGAATTGAACCTGGTTTCTGTCCTAAGGTTGAATTAATGAAGGGCTATTTCTTTTCACCCTTTTCACATTCATTTCTTTTTCATTCTTCAACCCCTTCAGTGCTTACCGAGACTTCATTACTATAACCTTGTTGGGTTTATTCCAGTTCTAGCTCTATCTCAGTCAGCACTCTTCCCATTTGTCATTATACTCCTTTTATCATCATACCTAAGGACTTCTACACTATCTAGTGGATTGTCCCTAGGTAGATCCCTCCTGCTCTGGCAGGATCGTGGGAGCGAATACCTAACCTAACCATCCTTATATCTCCATGCATAAAATAAATTGGTCGGTCTTTTGGTATTGTTCATTCCGCCTCGAAACCAATTGAAAACCATTTGAAAATCAATCAAGGTACTTGTGATATAAAATCAAAGTATTTTGTACCTTAATTGTTTTTTATATTTAGAAATGCTCCCCCTCAACATGTGCTTCAAGTATTAGAAATTATTTTAGCACATGGAGGAAAGAGGACTTTGAAATCTTAAATTAAGAATTAAAAGTCCAATCTTTGATTAACATTTTATAAAATGATCATCATCACTCCCGATCAAATCAAGTATTTTAAATACTTTGGATAAAACAATTTTGGGAATGATGAGGTTTTCTTATGATTGCTCCCCCTCAATATGTGCATCAAGATTCTAAAGAGTTTTTCACATATTAGAGGGTACCTACATTTTGAGACAAATCAATGACGTTTAAATTCTTTTTGGTTTAAGATAAATGCTCCCCCTTAACATGTGCATGGAAAATTTGTAATCGTTTGGCACATGAAGGGAGGAGAGCTTGTTATTAAATTTATAAACCACTTATTGAATTATCCGTTTATATCCAATTTAAATCACAAGTTCTCCCCCGATCACAATTTTCAAACCTTTTGAGATTTGTGATCTCAATTGATTTAAATTATTTTCGAAACCTTTTTGAGGAGAAAATGTGACTTGCTTTTAAAATATTTAACTGATAATGATCAGATTTTGAAACTTGAAACTCCATCGTTCAAACATGCATAAATATCTTTTGAAAACAAGACATTAGCCAAGGTCTGGATCCAATTGTACAAAACAAATTTCTTTTTGATTATCCAAAAGTAGACCTTGCTCGTTTACGTGCCAATTGTTTGAAAAATAACCTTTTTGATTTGATTGAAATCATTCTCCCCCTCAATCAATGACATAAGTTATTGATTGAGAGATAGAGATTTTGACAAATTATAAGTGCAGATGATTTTCAAAAAAAATAGATTCTGAGTTATTTTCAAAGCAATTTTGTTTTCATCAGATGACAAATATTTTTCAGAAGAATATTTAAAAGGAAAAATATTTGTGAAGGAAATATTTGTCTTTTTGACGACAAATACTTGTATTTAGAATCAGAGCATGAGGATTAAAAACTAAGATTAAGCATGGCTCTGTTATTTTTTTTTAAATGGGTTACTGCCTGAAATGACAATAAACCATCATTTTTCTCCATATATATATATATATATATATATATTTAATTCGAACTTCATCTAAAGACCCGTGTCATTTTAGAATGACAATTCAAAGTCCGTAGATGTTATCGAACCAGGAAGAACATGACAAAATAACAATATTTTTGGAAATTTTCATGATTTTCTAATTTTTATGGATTTTGAAAATTTTATATTTTTCTATTTTCTTTTTTTGGTTTTATAATTTTGTATTTTGCTTTTTGATAAAATATATACAAAGAACAGATAGAGACAAACACCTTTACTCCTCGTTTTCCTCCTAAAGACGTTTGAGTGTTTCTGGTTGAAGGCTCTTCAAGCCAAGTCGTGGAAGGATAAACTCAAAACGTTCTCTAGGAAGAGCTTTGGTGAAGATGTCTGCTAACTGATATTCAGTCCTCACGAAGTATAGTTCAACCACACCTTTTTCAACTTGCTCCCGGATAAAGTGATGTCGAATGTCAATGTGCTTTGCTCTTCAATGTTGAACATTATTGCAGCAGAGAGCAATGGCACTTTTGTTATCACAGTACAGAGGAACTTTGTTGAATACAAATCCATAGTCAGATAATTGAGATCTCATCCATAAGATTTGAGCACAACAAGATGACATGGCTATGTATTCAGCCTCTGTAGATGATATGGAAGTACTCATTTGTTTCTTTGAAGACCAGCTCACAAGCTTATCACCCAAAAACTGAGCACCTCCTGACGTACTTCGACGTGTATCTTGACATCCTGCATGGTCAGCGTCTGCATAGGTTTTTAGTGACATACCGGTGTCCTTCGGGTACCAAAGTACCATGTCGATGGTTCCTTGGAGATACCGAAAGACCCGTTTAACCGCTTCAAGGTGCTTTTTGGTAGGCTTAGCCTGGTATCTAGCACGCATGCATACATCGAATAGAATATCTGGTCTACTAGCAGTGTGGTACATCAGGGATCCAATCATACTAAGATATTTCGTTTGATCAACCATGATCCCTGAGTGATCCTCATTCATTTTTGTGCGCTCCACCATGGGAGTGTCAACTGGGTCACAAGAACCAAATCCAAATTTCTTTAAAATTTCATTTGCATATTTAGATTGATTAATAAAAATGCCTCCGGGACTTTGTGAAATTTGTAATCCCAAGAAAAATGACATTTGTCCCATCATACACATTTGAAATTTGGAGCCCATCTCTTTTGAAAAACGTCCACATTCATTAGGGTCGGTCGAGGCAAAAATAATATCATCAACATAGATTTGAACGTGAATTAAGTGTTTGCCTGACTTTCTGGTGAACAATGTGGGATCAACTGCTCCTTTGCTGAATCCATTAGTTAAGAGAAAATTTGACAGTGTATCATACCATGCCCTTGGAGCTTGTTTCAAACCATAAAGGGCCTTTTTCAAGCGATAGACATGGGTAGGATGCTCTGGATTTACAAAACCTTTGGGTTGGGACGAGACTACTTCTTTGAGATCTCCATTCAGAAATGCAGTCTTTACATGAATCTGATAAACTATCATATTTTTGCTAGCAGCATTAGCCAGGAAGATTCTGATAGCCTCAATTCGTGCAACCAGAGCAAATGATTCCTCAAAATCAATACCCTCCTCTTGCCTATATCCTTTAGCCACCAGTCTTGCCTTATTTTTCAGAACATCACCGTGCTCATCAAGCTTTACTTTAAAGATCCACTTGAGAGCAATGATCATAGCATAATCTGGAGCTGGTACTAATTCCCATACATCAAGACGATCACTCTCATGGATTTCTTCTTGCATAGCACTAAACCAACTGTCTTCAGACATTGCTGTTTTGACATCTTTAGGTTCGATCTTTGATAATACATAATTGAAGAAGCACCATAAGGCATCTGTGGCAAGTTGTTTACGAGTGGATACCGGACGAGACGGGTTTCCAATAATTTTGTCCAATGGATGATCATGTGTCCATTTTCTGAGATGTTCATGTGGTTGGTGATGAGGAACTGATGTAGCAGAGTTTGGATCCCCTAATGAAGATGGTTCAGGGGCAAATATATTTTCAAATGGTGCATCTTCTGGAGTGGCAAAGGGGTTATCTCCATCAAAGTTGGCAATAACATTTCCATGATGTACACTCGAGGATTTGAGGATGATGATGAGTGATCTACAGCAGGCACTTCTTGAGATAGAGACACAGAAACAGTTGGATTATCTGTGTTGATTGGATTAGGAGCCGCCACTGTTGATGGTGTAGAATGAGCATTATCAAGAGGTTCATAGTATTCATCAAACATTAGATCAAACAATTTCTTCAAATCTTCTCCCGATGGATGTACATATGGAACTGTAGGTGAGGGATTCTGTACAAGAGAAGAACTAATGGGACTACTTAATGAATGTTGAAATGCGGGTCCAGAACTAGATTGTCCAGGAGCCATTTGCTCAAACAGCTCATCGAACGTGACGTGAATAGTTTCCATGATATCTCGGGTTCTTTTATTGTAGATTCGTTAACCCTTCCGGTTTGGTGCATAACCAACAAAAACTCCAATATCCGCCTTAGCTCTTAACTTTACTAAATCTTTACCATCATTCATTGGATAGCATAAAGCACCGAATACACGAAGGAAAGAAAGATCTGGTTTTCGGTTGTGGACAAGTTCATAAGGAGTTTTTCCATGAGTGGTGTGAATAAGGGAACGGTTTTGGGTGTAGCATGCAGTGGCAATAGCTTCCACCCAGAGAAACATTGGAACCTTTGAGTAAATCAGCATAGTACTTGCAGCTTCGACAAGAGTCCAATTTCATCTTTCAAATACACCGTTCTGTTGAGGAGTACGTGGAACACTTCTTTGATGGCTGATTCCAATGATTTCGTAAAACTGACTTAGTTCTTTGTTTATAAACTCAGTTCCATTGTCTGTTCGGATAATCCTGCTCGTTTTATTAAGTCGAACATGCAGCTGTTTAATAAGTTTGATGATGACATATGGAGTTTCATCCTTTGATTTCAAAAATTTAACCCAAGTAAACCGAGAATAGTCATCAACCACGACTAGTACATATTTCTTCCCGTTTATAGTTTGCACTCTCATAGGTCCGCACAAATCCATATGAAGAGTATGAAGAACTTCCATAATTGAGTTTGCAGGTTTGGGTTTATGGGCGTATTTCTTGCTTTTTCCCAATTGGCATGCTGAACAAAGATGATCTTTCTCATATTTCAATCTGGGCAAACCTCTTACGAGGTCCTTTCTAGAAAGATCATTTATGGTTCTGAAGTTCAAATGATTGAGACGACAATGCCATAACCATGACTTTGTTTTTGAAGCCTTTGACAATAAGCAGATTGGAAAGGACTTCATCATGTCTTCGATAGAGATGGTGTAAAGATTGGTTCCATGGGTTCCCTTTAAAAGTTCAACAACATCTAGTTCTCTAACGAAGCAAGTATGTTTTCTAAAGGCCACTTCTAGATCTGAGTCACATAATTGACCATCAGAGAACAAATTATGACCAAGACCTTCAACATAATAGACCCTGGAAATTACACTGTCACCAACAACATAGTCTCCGTAACCCATAATTGCCCTAAAGTGGTCGTTCCCGAATCTAACAGTCCTGATGAATTTACTCACGATGTTCATGAGCCGCGAGCGATATCCAGTCATATGCTTGGAACAACCTGAGTCCAAATACCACAAAACGATTTGTACGACCTGCAGTTGAACACAGACAAGTATGGATGACTGGATAATTTTGATCCCCATGCTAGAATGGGTTCCATTTGGTTAGTAAATGAGATTGGAACACCCACATCAGAAGCAGAATCAATGATATCATTAGAGTTAGATGCAGGACTAGTAGTGACAGTAGATCTATTCAAAGTGTGTTCACTTCTCAAATGTATAATTCTACCAGTGGGCATCCATTTCCTAATGGGCATTGATCTAGATAATTTCGGGCACAATTCATTAAGATTGAATTTATGACCAGTAGGTATCCATTGATAACCTACATTACTAAATTTTCTTCCTGTTGGTTTCCAATGTTTTTTAGCCTTTTTCCACCTTGGTTTTCTGACATCCTTAACCTGTTTAGCAATTCTAACAGTTTCGACTGGAGACTTAGCAACATATTTTACTTCATTCACAGCACATTCATGATAAGTACCAGAAACCAAACATTCATTACATGTTTTGCAAATCGTAGCAGAATTCGAATTAATTACAGTACGCTTATAGCTAATAATATAATCAACATGATTCATCTTATTAAACTCAAACTTATTGTTCCTAGGATGGTCTTCTACTTCCTTCCCTTGATCACTCTTAGCTTGTGAGGTCCTATCTTGCTTTGTATTGCCTGGAGGCTTTGACCTGCTTGCCTTAGTGTCACTAATTACTCCTGTAGAGGGAACGATGAGAACATTAGTTGGTTTCACTACTTTCTGCATTCCTGGTTTAGAAGTGCTGGGATCTGAAGTACTAGGAGGCACATCAAAGGTCACTTGCTTGACTTTAGGCATAGAGCAAGGCATAACGACTCTATCTTTCTTAGGACATATAGTTATTAGGCATTCTAAAAGCTCCTGAGATCGTTTGGCATATAAGCATGCATCCTTAATTGCACTATCAAGTGGCTTCTCTATCTTATCCTCTTCAACAATCTCACAGAGACATTCTAGACTATCCTTAAGGTACGAAAAATATGTTTGACATGCAAGTTCATTATTCCTAAGATGAGGTGGAATGTACTTCACAGTCATAGCATATTTAGCACAAGTAGGCACCTTTGGTGCAGTAGTCTCACAATTGGTGTGTCACACTCCCAAATTACCTGTTTTGCAGCGGAATGGAATTCCTGGGGGATGACTGTCATAGCACCACAATCACAGTTATGTTGAACGACCTAAAGTGTCGTTTGGAAAATACATCGTTTGATATAGTAAAACATTCAGAGTTTACAAAAGATAGGTCCCAAAAAGATAGTCATCATTTGCGGAAATAAGTTTGCTACAAATCCAAACGATGTTTTAAAGTGCATAAAATCCATGTGAGACGCGCCGTCACCGCGACTCTATGATAAGTCCTTATGTATGCCATATAGTATATGCCTTAGATACCTGAAAATACATTGCTAAAAGTGTCAACACAAAGGTTAAGTGAGTTCATAGAGTTTATGAAAATGTTTATTACGACCAACACAAAGTATAAGTTATGTATGACAAATATGTCACATAAAAATGATACAATTGCTATAAGCACATGACACCGAAGCTAGACTGATACTGATGTTCGCCCCAACAGAGTGTTTTCCAAACAACTCAAATTCTGACATGAAATGCATCCGTTTGACCATTTGGGACCACCAACCTGGATGGAGGAGTCACCCTCAATAGATCTATCCACTCACCCTCGCTTCTTCTGGAATTAACGGTTCATGATTATGAAATGGGGACATTCAATTGGCAATGAGGTAACTTAAGCAATGTAAATGAATTTGAATATACTTGGGCTCGTAATAAAATGATGTGCAATGTATTCTCCCCCGTAGGTTTGAAATAATGTATAAACTTGAATAAAACGGGGCTATGAAAACTCACTTGGTAAAATGATGCGATGGCAAAAATGAGTACACTGAAATATAGCGCAAATCTCTAACCGTGACCTATTATGAATGATGTGATCTATAATAAGTTATGATGTAATGTTATGCATGCAATTCGTATGATATCTATACCACTTGTGAATTTTTGAAAATAACGTTTATCGTCGAAAAATAATCTTATAACGTCTTGACAATTTATAAATTACTTTACAAGTATTTATGTTGAAATGATATCCTACGATAGTCATTTAATGATTTATTATGAAATTATAACTTTTCGTCGTAAAACAATGTCATTTGACAATTCATGAAAGTGACTAAATGGCCTCGAAAAAGCTAGTCGTAAAATGGTGCACATCGAGTGTTAGGAAACAAACTCAACGGTTTTGGAAAGCTTGTAGCATTATCTCAAAGTCTTAGCTTTTAAATTTTATCATGGAGGTCTCGATCATGGAGAAAAATATAGGTAAAGTAGGGTACTTGTACCAAAAATATTGTTTAAGGGTAATTTTCGGCAAAGTTTGAGTGACCGTATTTTATTCGTTACACCTCCGTTTGACGAACGGTTGGACATTTTGAAAAATATGCTAGGTGAACTTACTTTTACTAGAAGACATCGTTTTCTAAAAAGTTTTCTATCGATGTTAAAAACGACTCTCAACATGGTCCTTAGCGGCAACTAGTTTTTGTCTAATAGGAAAAATATATAAGTGTTATATACTTGTATAAAAAATTACGATAACCTCGTTTAAAATGTGAATAACTTAGTCGTTATAAGTCCGTTTTCTACGTTTTATATGTCCTTAGCTTTGTGTTAAAGTATGCTGAATTTTCCGGAAAATATAGTTTTCGTCGTTAAACTTGAAAATAGCATAACTTCTTCGTTATAACTCCGTTTTAACCCGTTCAAGCGACCACGTTTTCGTTTTAAAGTATATTTTCTGAATATCTAGCCCAAAATATTTTACAAACTGTCGAAATTTCCAGACTTAGCAAAATTGATCAGACCCTTATTTATAGTTGTCGAAATTGATTTTTCTCGCGTAAAACTTATTCTAACCACTTCAAATCAACGCCAAAGCTATTCTAAACCTACCATACACCTTCTTAGGGTGTCATGGGTTCCTAAACATCATTAAAAATGATATATTTCAAGGGATTAATTATAGGATGATATATATTCATTATAAGTACTTAAAAACAAATAAAGTGGTATAGATAATCATATAACTTGCATGTTTTCTTCAAGCATGATACAAATAACCAAAGTATGAATATGAAAGATAAAAATGATCATGAAATGCTTACTAGTAAAGTGATGAGGTTTAAAGAACAAGGTTTTTCCTAATACACTTGGTTTTTATTGCAAAACCTTAATTAAGAGTATACTAGTGTTAATAATTTAGCTTGATCTTTGAAAAACTTTGCTTCCTTCCTATGTTTCTTCCTAGGCCGGTTTGTAAGATGGAAATGGGAGAGTATTTTTTATTTTTACACCAAATGATAAGTACTAGTATGTGTTAATGTTTTGTATATAATTAAAATAAAACAATACAAGGCAAGTCTAGTGCATAGCTAGTTGATATTTTTGTGTTCCAAATGTGTTGAGTCATGTGTATTAGTCGACAAGGGTAGGACAAAAACAAAGGTAGTGAATTTTGTATAAGTAAATGTATAAATGTTTAAGTATAGTTGGTAATTTGTGTGTATAATTAAATATTTAGGGTAGCGTTAGCTAGAAATAAATTTTAACGGAACAAATTAAAATATATCGATGTCATAAAAATTATAAAAATACATTTCTTACAAAAATTTAGTGAAATAATAATTATCGAGTAGTATTTACGAAAATCGTCGTAAATATATATATATAACAATTTATATACAAAATAAATTAAAACACCGGGTAAACTAATAATATAATTTTTATAATCTTAATATGAGTATAAAAATATATTAGGATAATTTTTGGAAGTTTCGGATCAAATGTTCAAAATAAATGATTACGCGATAGCGTTTATTTAATAGGAAATTATACGTTTAATGAAAAATCCAAATCCATGCATGAACTAATATGACGATGATGTTGCTAATGATATGTAGACTAAATCTAGTCTATATGAAATGTCCTTGATGATATGTTCATGAATTCGCAGCTAAACCCTTACGGTTACGCAAATTTGATACTCGTAAACCTAGTTTACGGAAAACGATGAATAGTGAATCATGAATAGTGATTTTCTCTGGGAATGAATAGTGTTTCGTCAATAGTAAAATTTTGAAATAAATTCTCAGAATATAAAATCGACTCCGAAAATGATGAATAGTAAAACGATGAATAGTAACCGATGAATACTAAATTTGAGAAATGACCTGAAAGTACGAGTTGTCACATGGTGATTAGCATTTTCCCTTTACTGACTCTTCAGATTCTCAATTTCATTTTGCAAAGAAGTTACCTTTTCGTTGTTCTTGTCACGAGTGACTTTAATTGATTCATATAACTCTTTGAAATGCAATTTAACCTTTTCATTTTCCGCTAGAAAATATTCATTTTCATGTTGTAATGCATTAATGATGTTTTGAAGATGAAAATTCTGAGAATCTAAAGGAGGAGGAATTTGGGAGCCAGTCACATCATTCTTTTCACTCTTTAATTGTGATATTTGGGTTTTCAATCTTTTGATCGTGTTACAATGAGCTCGAATCTGTTCATCACATTTGCTAATTTCAAAAAGTGTATCAAACTCAGGAGCATCCGAGGATGTCTTGGCATTTGAGGTTTTAACATTTTCTTTTAGATGTTGATATTTTAATTGCAAAGCAAGATGTTCAACTTCCAATTTAGAAAAATGTTTGACCAAGTTATCATGATCATCTTGTTCTATTTTCTCATACAATTTTGAATTTGTGGACTCAAGCTCAATGACACGATCATGGGAAACTTTCAAGGCAACAGATAATTCATGAAATTGAGAAGCAGTAATAGAATAATTTGTAATAGTGTAGAACACATCCTGAGCAACACATCTAGAACTCAAGTTATCATTTAAGATATGCAGATTTTTCCTCTCAATTTCATTACTTTTAAGCTCACGTTCATAATCTTTTACCTCAATTTCCATTTCATTAAACACCTTTTTCATTTCTTTAATCTCTGTATCTATACCCTTTTGAAGACTCTCAAATTGTTCTTTTAGTTGTTTAAAGAAAGGCATGACCTCAGTTAAATAACACTCTTTAGTTTGCTCAAAACCCCTTTCCCCTTCAGTAATCCTTGTGGGTGTAATTCTCTTCTTACATGTTTTCTCAAAATCAACAAATAATTGATAAACTACATATAGGGTGATTAAGGTCTTGCTTTGAGTAGAAAGAGTTATGGGCACTAAATTCATATGTGTATTTGGGGGATACACAGTGGCTGAAGGCAATTTCCTACAAGGAGGATTCTTCTCAATAACATTATCAATTTTTTGTTTATCCAAATCTTTCTTCCAGAACACTTGCTCAAGGGTCAATTGAGTTTGAGGTTTAAACTTATTCAAGGCCATCTAATTTTATTTAGTGTAATCATGGGATTTAAGCGTTATGTGAAAACTAGAAGGGGGGGGTAGAATAGTTTTACCATTTTAAAAATTCATTTTAAATATTTAGATCGACTTATGTAAATCTATTTAGATGTGTATGTTGGACGTTGATAGATAGATATATAAAAGTATAATGAAAGATAAAGAGTAAGAAGCACATAACCACGACACGAGTATTTATAGTGGTTCGGCTACAAAGACACCTTCCTTGCCCTACTCCACTCCCCGAGTCACCTACTCGAGAGTTCGTAAACACTACACGACACCAATCTCCTTATGGCGGAGAAGCCTTCACAATGTCGCCTACTCTTTTTCCGGTACTAGGCTAACCACCGGGTTCTTTGACACCAAGGTAAACCACACCTATCACAATGTCGCCTACCCTTTATTAGGTACTAGGCTAAGTACCTAGTTTCATTACAATGGAGGAACTACTACCCAACACAACACAAC
This sequence comes from Chrysanthemum makinoi, assembly GCA_910596185.1. Lineage (NCBI taxonomy): Eukaryota > Viridiplantae > Streptophyta > Magnoliopsida > Asterales > Asteraceae > Chrysanthemum > Chrysanthemum makinoi. The sequence goes on along the minus strand of OU343220.1, from coordinate 88,719,649 downwards.
ACCTAATCTCAAGGAGAACAACTCCTTATTACAACACCATCAAGGATATCGCCATCCTTGAAAACAAACTAATACTATATGTTTAACGATGCACCTTATCGATTATACGACCTTGGCATTCTTCACTAATGCCACTTGATTTGATTCTTAGGCATTCTTCACCAATGCCTTTGACACAACGCTTGGCACCTTTCACTAATGCTTTCGTCTTGACACCCTTAGCATTCTTCACTAATGCTTTTGACACGGACGTTAAGCACCTTTCACTAATGCTTTCGTCTTGACTCTTTCGGCGTCCTTCACTACAACACATCTATGGAGGAAGAAAGAACTATCAACAAGAGAACCTCAGTTGTCTTGATCATGACGAAGCATGGCAACTCATGGACTTGAGCTTGCTCGACTTCAAGAAGTGGTGGCCGTATTTTATTCGTTACAACTCCGTTTGACGAACGGTTGGACATTTTGGAAAATATGCTAGGTGAACTTACTTTTACTAGAAGACATCGTTTTCTAAAAAGTTTTCTATCGATGTTAAAAACGACTCTCAACATGGTCCTTAGAGGCAACTAGTTTTTGTCTAATAGGAAAAATATATAAGTGTTATATACTTGTATAAAAAATTACGATAACCTTGTTTAAAATGTGAATAACTTAGTTGTTATAAGTCCGTTTTCTACGTTTTATATGTCCTTAGCTTTGTGTTAAAGTATACTAATATATTTTTGATAAATCGACTCATTTAGATAACGCTTAAGACTCATATTTAACCCTTAAAAATCTGGACAGCATGCGGAATTTTCCGGAAAATATAGTTTTCGTCGTTAAACTTGAAAATAGCATAACTTCTTCATTATAACTCCGTTTTAACCCGTTCAAGCGACCACGTTTTCGTTTTAAAGTATATTTTCTGAGTATCTATCCCAAAATATTTTACAAACTGTCGAAATTTCCAGACTTAGCAAAATTGATCAGACCCTTATTTATAGTTGTCGAAATTGATTTTTCTCGCGTAAAACTTATTCTAACCACTTCAAATCAACGCCAAAGCTATTCTAAACCTACCATACACCTTCTTAGGATGTCATGGGTTCCTAAACATCATTAAAAATGATATGTTTCAAGGGATTAATTATAGGATGATATATATTCATTATAAGTACTTAAAAACAAATAAAGTGGTATAGATAATTATATAACTTGCATGTTTTCTTCAAGCATGATACAAATAACCAAAGTATGAATATGAAAGATAAAAATGATCATGAAATGCTTACTAGTAAAGTGATGAGGTTTAAAGAACAAGGTTTTTCCTAATACCCTTGGTTTTTATTACAAAACCTTAATTAAGAGTATACCAGTGTTAATAATTTAGCTTGATCTTTGAAAAACTTTGCTTCCTTCCTATGTTTCTTCCTAGGCCGGTTTGTAAGATGGAAATGGGAGAGTATTTTTTATTTTTACACCAAATGATAAGTGCTAGTATGTGTTAATGTTTTGTATATAATTAAAATAAAACAATACAAGGTAGGTCTAGTGTATAAGCTAGTTGATATTTTGTGTTCCAAATGTGTTGAGTCATGTGTTATTGTCGACAAGGAGTACAAGAAATAAGAGGTAGTGAATTTTGTATAAGTAAATGTATAAATGTTTAAGTATAGTTGGTAATTTGTGTATATAATTAAATATTTAGGGTAGCGTTAGCTAGAAATAAATTTTAACGGAACAAATTAAAATATATCGATGTCATAAAAATTATAAAAATACATTTCTTACAAAAATTTAGTGAAATAATAATTATCGAGTAGTATTTACGAAAATCGTCGTAAATATATATATATAACAATTTATATACAAAATAAATTTAAAACACCGGGTAAACTAATAATATAATTTTTATAATCTTAATATGAGTATAAAAATATATTAGGATAATTTTTGGAAGTGTCGGATCAAATGTTCAAAATAAATGATTACGTGATAGCGTTTATTTAATAGGAAATTATACGTTTAATGAAAAATGCAAATCCATGCATGAACTAATATGACGATGATGTTGCTAATGATATGTAGACTAAATCTAGTCTATATGAAATGTCCTTGATGATATGTTCATGAATTCGCAGCTAAACCTTTAAGGTTACGCGAATTTGATACTCGTAAACCTAGTTTACGGAAAACGATGAATAGTGAATCATGAATAGTGATTTTCTCCGGGAATGAATAGTGTTTCGTCAATAGTAAAATTTTGAAATAAATTCTCAGAATATAAAATCGACTACGAAAATGATGAATAGTAAAACGATGAATAGTAACCGATGAATACTAAATTTGAGAAATGACCTGAAAGTACGAGTTGTCACATGGTGATTAGCATTTTCCCTTTTACCTGACTCTTCAGATTCTCAATTTCATTTTGCAAAGAAGTTACCTTTTCGTTGTTCTTGTCACGAGTGACTTTAATTGATTCATATAACTCTTTGAAATGCAATTTAACCTTTTCATTTTCCGCTAGAAAACATTCATTTTCATGTTGTAATGCATTAATGATGTTTTGAAGATGAAAATTCTGAGAATCTAAAGGAGGAGGAATTTGGGAGCCAGTCACATCATTCTTTTCACTCTTAATTGTGAAATTTGGGTTTTCAATCTTTTGATCGTGTTACAATGAGCTCGAATCTGTTCATCACGTTTGCTAATTTCAAAAACTGTATCAAGTTCAGGAGCATCCGAGGATGTCTTGGCATTTGAGGTTTTAACATTTTCTTTTAGATGTTGATATTTTAATTGCAAAGCAAGATGTTCAACTTCCAATTTAGAAAAATGTTTGACCAAGTTATCATGATCATCTTGTTCTATTTTCTCATACAATTTTGAATTTGTGGACTCAAGCTCAATGACACGATCATGGGAAACTTTCAAGGCAATAGATAATTCATTAAATTGAGAAGCAGTAATAGAATAATTTGTAATAGTGTAGAACACATCCTGAGCAACACATCTAGAACTCAAGTTATCATTTAAGATATGCAGATTTTTCCTCTCAATTTCATTACTTTTAAGCTCACGTTCATAATCTTTTACCTCAATTTCCATTTCATTAAACACCTTTTTCATTTCTTTAATCTCTGTATCTATACCCTTTTGAAGACTCTCAAATTGTTCTTTTAGTTGTTTAAAGAAAGGCATGACCTCAGTTAAATAACACTCTTTAGTTTGCTCAAAACCCCTTTCCCCTTCAGTAATCCTTGTGGGTGTAATTCTCTTCTTACATGTTTTCTCAAAATCAACAAATAATTGATAAACTACATATAGGCTGATTAAGGTCTTGCTTTGAGTAGAAAGAGTTCTGGGCACTAAATGCATAGGTGTATTTGGGGGATACACAGTGGCTGAAGGCAATTTCCTACAAGGAGGATTCTTTTCAATAACATTATCAATTTTTTGTTTATCCAAATCTTTCTTCCAGAACACTTGCTCAGGGGTCAATTGAGTTTGAGGTTTAAACTTATTCAAGGCCATCCAATTTTATTTAGTGTAATCATGGGATTTAAGCGTTATGTGAAAAACTAGAAGGGGGGGTTGAATAGTTTTACCATTTTAAAAATTTATTTTAAATATTTAGATCGACTTATGTAAATCTATTTAGATGTGTATTGATTCGTTGAGGTTCAGGGGTATGTGTGTATGGATAAAACCACAATATCGATATCAAAAATAACCACAAGTAGTAATTTAAAATCCCTTTAGGAAAAAGGATAATGAATCAAAACCCGTGAGTGATAGTGATACGGATTAGGAAATCCGAGTCGTTTCCCAACGAGGTGTGAATGGGCAACGTCGTTATTGGTTCGTTATTAAAATGCTCGATGTTTTGGATTTGTGATTATGATTTAAAACTACGGGGAATGGGAAAGCAATTATGGGAATTTAAACTACGGGGAATCCTAAATTACGCAAATGAAACGCAATTAAAACTCAACTACGTCTATTCTAAGTCCTAAAAATAATCTAAAATTACTTTCTAACTAAAAATGATATTTGAAAATTAACTAAGAATTAAAACTAATTTTTATGATTTTTCTGGAATTTATTTGAATTAAAAACTAATTTTAAACTTTAAAACTAATTAAAAATACTAAAAATTATGAAAACAAAAGTGAAAATTATAAAACTATTTTCTAAAAATCTAAATAACTCAAAAGACTTTTCAAAACTATTTTTGTATTTTTCATAATATTTTTTCTATTTTCTATGAATTAAAATCTATTAAAAACTAATTTAAATGCTAAAAATTACAATTTAAGCTAGGAAAAATCTAGAAAAATTATTTTTTTGCTTTTTGTATTTATCTTAATCTGTGAAAATTGAAAAATTATTTTTTGGAACTTTTTCTGATTTATTTGTAATAAAAGCTAATTAAAATGCTTTAAAAACAGTTTTAAATCAAGAAAAATAGCAAACTAAGTCTAAAAATTATGAAAAATTCAGGAAAAGTTTAAAATAATATACTGAATCTATGAAAAATATAAAATACTAGGCTTATGTGTGAGAAATGAGAGCTGATGTGTAACTGACTTCCAAATAAGCACTAAGAATAAGCTAATAAGCACCATATACTACCAAACTGTTTCTGAGGCTATATTATACACAACTAACTACAAACAACTAATTAATGCTACTCCTAATCTCTTATAAGCAAATTACCAAGTATGAAGCTAACTGATTAACTCTATCCAAACAGCTTAATTAGGACCTATGTTTGAGCTTATCCATAGGCTAATCAGAAGAGCTAATGTGAAAACCAGTTATGTGGTCCTCAAGACCACCAAGCAAACTATGACTAAACCAATTTTCAGGCTAAGATAAGCTGAACATAAGCTTTAAGAGCCTCTGCAAGAAGCCTGTGCACAACTCAATATAAGCTGAGTGTGCACATGACAAATCTGGTCAAATTTGGAGCTTATTTGGAGCTTGTATAGACTTGATAAGATTTCAAAAAAAGTTGTTTTCAATTCTAGACCAACTTAACTATGATTAACCAAAATTTCAATCACTTTTACTCAGAAATGAATCAGTTATTCATCCACAAAGTTTGGTGAAAAACTGATTTTTAACAACTTTGACTTTTGATGACAGATTTGGTTCTTTGACTTTTGTAAGATTAAAATCTAAATCATGAACTGATTATGATGTTAAAAGACTAATGATGATGATAGCAAGCTAGATCTACTTATTTTAAGCCTATATGCAAATATTTGACTACTGATTTTATCAGTACTGAAATCAATAGCAGTTTCACTTGTGATTTTGACCTTTTGAGTGTGTGGATGCACTGTAAGGATTGAAATGACTCAAGTGACTGAAATAGAGATTGAGTATGCAGTTCTCAAACACAAACCAAAGCTTAATCACAAATACTCTAACTGATCCAAACACTACTTAAAATCTGATTATGAAAATGTAAACTACCAACTAATGAATCCAACTCACTAGCAGCTAATAACTAAGATCTAAATATTAAAGGAGAACTACTGCATGCAATTACAATTATATTAGCTAACAGATAACAGTTAAACTAATCATGTAGCAAGCAAATTGGTAAGACAGATAAGCACTTACAATAGTCCTGTCACAATGACATGCTCAACTGAGATCATTTAACAACTAACCTAACTCAGATCTCAATCCAAAACTACTGTTATCAACCCAAATCCATAATCAAACCAGTAATTCAGAACCAAATACTGTAGCAGCTGCAGCTTTGACTTTTGTTGACCAATGAGAAATTTGAGTTTAAAATTGAAGTTAAGCTCACTATAAGCTATATAAAGCTTAAATGAACCTTGTGAAATAGTAGCTGAGTGTGGATCAATCCACAAAACAAATTTGATATGTTTTTTTTTTTATTTCAATTATTTATTTTCTGATTATTTTTTTGTATTTTTTTAGTAAGATGAGAAACAAACTGATATTACTTGAGAATATGCTATTATGAACTAAAATGATACTGATAAGCAATTCAAAACAATTTAAGATCCAAACATAATTTTTGAGCTTAAAAGAGAAATTTCATTAATATAAAAAACTTAATACAAATACTGAAATTATAAGAGAATTATAAAGAGCATATTTAAAACAATAATAAGCTACACTAAGCTACTGAAAATTTAAAGAAAGAGAGATATCTATTGTGAACGAATGAAGGGCCTTATATAGGTGAGCTTGAGGTCTTGAGGCTCTTGGAAGGATCTAGAAATCCCACTTTGTGCTTCTTTGAGTAGATATCAACCCTCTGATCAAATCCCAGCTATCAATCTATCATCACAACCCTTGGATCACATTGCCACGCATTTTCGACCAATGAGAGGGCAGATATTGAGATGATGCACACGGATAGCTGACTTGGCACTCCCCATGTGTCAGTTGTGTCAGAAGAAAGTACGGATATACCCTTAATTGTGGTAATTTTGACCAATTGACCGAATAGGATTTAGGGTTCATGTTATTACCAGGTTTGGGGTAAAAAAGGGCGCGGGGTAGTTTTTTTATATTTGTTTGATTGTTTTGACCGGGTTTGGGTGGGTTGACTTGGGTAATAAACCGGGTAACGGGTATAGAGTTATTACCGGGTATTGATTTAGTAGATTGGACCAGGTCTTGAATGTTGGGCCGTGGGTTTGTATTGGACCGTGGGTTTGTATAGGGATTTGGACTAATATAGAACCAAGGTGTATCTTAAGGATCCATAGTGTAAAATCTGAAATTTCAAGGGACCATAGCTGTAATTCTGACAATCTCTTTCAAGGGCCAAACTTGTCATTCTTAAATAATCCAAGGGTGAAATTTGCAATTTCTGAAACTTGAGGGATCACTCTTGCCAAAAGCTCAAAGTTCAGGGACTAATCTTGACATTTCTTCAAACTTGATTGTAACTTCTAATAATCATCCTCAGAGAATAAAATCTTCCAAAATGCACAATCTCGACCTTCTGGCTTAGCTTAAGCTCTCTTAATCTCTCGTGCTCGGATTTACGTCTGATTTGGCTTCTTTTTATGTGTTTTTACATATCCGTACCTGCACAAGCACAAACTTAAGAAAACAACAGATATTAACAATAAACGGCTCTTTCTTGCTTATTTTGGGTTAGATTTGATAATGAAGAGGCATGTGTTTTAGCACATACCATGTATGTTGGACGTTGATAGATAGATATATAAAAGTATAATGAAAGATAAAGAGTAAGAAGCACATAACCACGACACGAGTATTTATAGTGGTTCGGCTACAAGGACACCTTCCTTGCCCTACTCCACTCCCCGAGTCACCTACTCGAGAGTTCGTAAACACTACACGACACCAATCTCCTTATGGCGGAGAAGCCTTCACAACGTCGCCTACTCTTTTTCCGGTACTAGGCTAACCACCGGGTTCTTTGACACCAAGGTAAACCACACCTATCACAATGTCGCCTACCCTTTATTAGGTACTAGGCTAAGTACCTAGTTTCATTACAATGGAGGAACTACTACCCAACACAACACAACACCTAATCTCAAGGAGACCAACTCCTTATTACAACACCATCAAGGATATCACCATCCTTGAAAACAAACTAATACTATATGTTTAACGATGCACCTTATCGATTATACGACCTTGGCATTCTTCACTAATGCCACTTGATTTGATTCTTAGGCATTCTTCACCAATGCCTTTGACACAACGCTTGGCACCTTTCACTAATGCTTTCGTCTTGACACCCTTAGCATTCTTCACTAATGCTTTTGACACGGACGTTAAGCACCTTTCACTAATGCTTTCGTCTTGACTCTTTCGGCATCCTTCACTACAACACATCTATGGAGGAAGAAAGAACTATCAACAAGAGAACCTCAGTTGTCTTGATCATGACGAAGCATGGCAACTCATGGACTTGAGCTTGCTCGACTTCAAGAAGTGGTGACCGTATTTTATTCGTTACAACTCCGTTTGACGAACGGTTGGACATTTTGGAAAATATGCTAGGTGAACTTACTTTTACTAGAAGACATCGTTTTCTAAAAAGTTTTCTATCGATGTTAAAAACGACTCTCAACATGGTCCTTAGAGGCAACTAGTTTTTGTCTAATAGGAAAAATATATAAGTGTTATATACTTGTATAAATAATTACGATAACCTTGTTTAAAATGTGAATAACTTAGTCGTTATAAGTCCGTTTTCTACGTTTTATATGTCCTTAGCTTTGTGTTAAAGTATACTAATATATTTTTGATAAATCGACTCATTTAGATAACGCTTAAGACTCATATTTAACCCTTAAAAATCTGGACAGCATGCTGAATTTTCCGGAAAATATAGTTTTCGTCGTTAAACTTGAAAATAACATAACTTCTTCATTATAACTCCGTTTTAACCCGTTCAAGCGACCACGTTTTCGTTTTAAAGTATATTTTCTGAATATCTAGCCCAAAATATTTTACAAACTGTCGAAATTTCCAGACTTAGCAAAATTGATCAGACCCTTATTTATAGTTGTCGAAATTGATTTTTCTCGCGTAAAACTTATTCTAACCACTTCAAATCAACGTCAAAGCTATTCTAAACCTACCATACACCTTCTTAGGATGTCATGGGTTCCTAAACATCATTAAAAATGATATGTTTCAAGGGATTAATTATAGGATGATATATATTCATTATAAGTACTTAAAAACAAATAAAGTGGTATAGATAATCATATAACTTGCATGTTTTCTTCAAGCATGATACAAATAACCAAAGTATGAATATGAAAGATAAAAATGATCATGAAATGCTTACTAGTAAAGTGATGAGGTTTAAAGAACAAGGTTTTTCCTAATACCCTTGGTTTTTATTGCAAAACCTTAATTAAGAGTATACTAGTGTTAATAATTTAGCTTGATCTTTGAAAAACTTTGCTTCCTTCCTATGTTTCTTCCGAGGCTGGTTTGTAAGATGGAAATGGGAGAGTATTTTTTATTTTTACACCAAATGATAAGTACTAGTATGTGTTAATGTTTTGTATATAATTAAAATAAAACAATACAAGGCAAGTCTAGTGCATAGCTAGTTGATATTTTTGTGTTCCAAATGTGTTGAGTCATGTGTATTAGTCGACAAGGGTAGGACAAAAACAAAGGTAGTGAATTTTGTATAAGTAAATGTATAAATGTTTAAGTATAGTTGGTAATTTGTTTATATAATTAAATATTTAGGGTAGCGTTAGCTAGAAATAAATTTTAACGGAACAAATTAAAATATATCGATGTCATAAAAATTATAAAAATATATTTCTTACAAAAATTTAGTGAAATAATAATTATCGAGTAGTATTTACGAAAATCGTCGTAAATATATATATATAACAATTTATATACAAAATAAATTTAAAACACCGGGTAAACTAATAATATAATTTTTATAATCTTAATATGAGTATAAAAATATATTAGGATAATTTTTGGAAGTGTCGGATCAAATGTTCAAAATAAATGATTACGCGATAGCGTTTGTTTAATAGGAAATTATACGTTTAATGAAAAATGCAAATCCATGCATGAACTAATATGACGATGATGTTGCTAATGATATGTAGACTAAATCTAGTCTATATGAAATGTCCTTGATGATATGTTCATGAATTCGCAGCTAAACCCTTACGGTTACGCGAATTTGATACTCGTAAACCTAGTTTACGGAAAACGATGAATAGTGAATCATGAATAGTGATTTTCTCCGGGAATGAATAGTGTTTCGTCAATAGTAAAATTTTGAAATAAATTCTCAGAATATAAAATCGACTTCGAAAATGATGAATAGTAACCGATGAATACTAAATTTGAGAAATGACCTGAAAGTACGAGTTGTCACATGGTGATTAACATTTTCCCTTTTACCTGACTCTTCAGATTCTCAATTTCATTTTGCAAAGAAGTTACCTTTTCGTTGTTCTTGTCACGAGTGACTTTAATTGATTCATATAACTCTTTGAAATGCAATTTAACCTTTTCATTTTCCGCTAGAAAACATTCATTTTCATGTTGTAATGCATTAATGATGTTTTGAAGATGAAAATTCTGAGAATTCTGAGAATCTAAAGGAGGAGGAATTTGGGAGCCAGTCACATCATTCTTTTCACTCTTAATTGTGAAATTTGGGTTTTCAATCTTTTGATCGTGTTACAATGAGCTCGAATCTGTTCATCACGTTTGCTAATTTCAAAAACTGTATCAAACTCAGGAGCATCCGAGGATGTCTTGGCATTTGAGGTTTTAACATTTTCTTTTAGATGTTGATATTTTAATTGCAAAGCAAGATGTTCAACTTCCAATTTAGAAAAATGTTTGACAAAGTTATCATGATCATCTTGTTCTATTTTCTCATACAATTTTGAATTTGTGGACTCAAGCTCAATGACACGATCATGGGAAACTTTCAAGGCAACAGATAATTCATGAAATTGAGAAGCAGTAATAGAATAATTTGTAATAGTGTAGAACACATCCTGAGCAACACATCTAGAACTCAAGTTATCATTTAAGATATGCAGATTTTTCCTCTCAATTTCATTACTTTTAAGCTCACGTTCATAATCTTTTACCTCAATTTCCATTTCATTAAACACCTTTTTCATTTCTTTAATCTCTGTATCTATACCCTTTTGAAGACTCTCAAATTGTTCTTTTAGTTGTTTAAAGAAAGGCATGACCTCAGTTAAATAACACTCTTTAGTTTGCTCAAAACCCCTTTCCCCTTCAGTAATCCTTGTGGGTGTAATTCTCTTCTTACATGTTTTCTCAAAATCAACAAATAATTGATAAACTACATATAGGGTGATTAAGGTCTTGCTTTGAGTAGAAAGAGTTATGGGCACTAAATTCATATGTGTATTTGGGGGATACACAGTGGCTGAAGGCAATTTCCTACAAGGAGGATTCTTCTCAATAACATTATCAATTTTTTGTTTATCCAAATCTTTCTTCCAGAACACTTGCTCAGGGGTCAATTGAGTTTGAGGTTTAAACTTATTCAAGGCCATCTAATTTTATTTAGTGTAATCATGGGATTTAAGCGTTATGTGAAAACTAGAAGGGGGGGTAGAATAGTTTTACCATTTTAAAAATTCATTTTAAATATTTAGATCGACTTATGTAAATCTATTTAGATGTGTATGTTGGACGTTGATAGATAGATATATAAAAGTATAATGAAAGATAAAGAGTAAGAAGCACATAACCACGACACGAGTATTTATAGTGGTTCGGTTACAAGGACACCTTCCTTGCCCTACTCCACTCCCCGAGTCACCTACTCGAGAGTTCGTAAACACTACACGACACCAATCTCCTTATGGCCGAGAAGCCTTCACAACGTCGCCTACTCTTTTTCCGGTACTAGGCTAACCACCGGGTTCTTTGACACCAAGGTAAACCACACCTATCACAATGTCGCCTACCCTTTATTAGGTACTAGGCTAAGTACCTAGTTTCATTACAATTGAGGAACTACTACCCAACACAACACAACACCTAATCTCAAGGAGACCAACTCCTTATTACAACACCATCAAGGATATCACCATCCTTGAAAACAAACTAATACTATATGTTTAACGATGCACCTTATCGATTATACGACCTTGGCATTCTTCACTAATGCCACTTGATTTGATTCTTAGGCATTCTTCACCAATGCCTTTGACACAACGCTTGGCACCTTTCACTAATGCCTTCGTCTTGACACCCTTAGCATTCTTCACTAATGCTTTTGACACGGACGTTAAGCACCTTTCACTAATGCTTTCGTCTTGACTCTTTCGGCATCCTTCACTACAACACATCTATGGAGGAAGAAAGAACTATCAACAAGAGAACCTCAGTTGTCTTGATCATGACGAAGCATGGCAACTCATGGACTTGAGCTTGCTCGACTTCAAGAAGTGGTGACCGTATTTTATTCGTTACAACTCCGTTTGACGAACGGTTGGACATTTTGGAAAATATGCTAGGTGAACTTACTTTTACTAGAAGACATCGTTTTCTAAAAAGTTTTCTATCGATGTTAAAAACGACTCTCAACATGGTCCTTAGCGGCAACAAGTTTTTGTCTAATAGGAAAAATATATAAGTGTTATATACTTGTATAAAAAATTACGATAACCTTGTTTAAAATGTGAATAACTTAGTCGTTATAAGTCCGTTTTCTACGTTTTATATGTCCTTAGCTTTGTGTTAAAGTATACTAATATATTTTTGATAAATCGACTCATTTAGATAACGCTTAAGACTCATTTTTAACCCTTAAAAATCTGGACAGCATGCTGAATTTTCCGGAAAATATAGTTTTCGTCGTTAAACTTGAAAATAGCATAACTTCTTCATTATAACTCCGTTTTAACCCGTTCAAGCGACCACGTTTTCGTTTTAAAGTGTATTTTCTGAATATCTAGCCTAAAATATTTTACAAACTGTCGAAATTTCCAGACTTAGCAAAATTGATCAGACCCTTATTTATAGTTGTCGAAATTGATTTTTCTCGCGTAAAACTTATTCTAACCACTTCAAATCAACGCCAAAGCTATTCTAAACCTACCATACACCTTCTTAGGATTTCATGGGTTCCGAAACATCATTAAAAATGATATGTTTCAAGGGATTAATTATAGGATGATATATATTCATTATAAGTACTTAAAAACAAATAAAGTGGTATAGATAATCATATACCTTGCATGTTTTCTTCAAGCATGATACAAATAACCAAAGTATGAATATGAAAGATAAAAATGATCATGAAATGTTTACTAGTAAAGTGATGAGGTTTAAAGAACAAGGTTTTTCCTAATACCCTTGGTTTTTATTGCAAAACCTTAATTAAGAGTATACTAGTGTTAATAATTTAGCTTGATCTTTGAAAAACTTTGCTTCCTTCCTATGTTTCTTCCAAGGCCGGTTTGTAAGATGGAAATGGGAGAGTATTTTTTATTTTTACACCAAATGATAAGTACTAGTATGTGTTAATGTTTTGTATATAATTAAAATAAAACAATACAAGGCAAGTCTAGTGCATAGCTAGTTGATATTTTTGTGTTCCAAATGTGTTGAGTCATGTGTATTAGTCGACAAGGGTAGGACAAAAACAAAGGTAGTGAATTTTGTATAAGTAAATGTATAAATGTTTAAGTATAGTTGGTAATTTGTGTATATAATTAAATATTTAGGGTAGCGTTAGCTAGAAATAAATTTTAACGGAACAAATTAAAATATATCGATGTCATAAAAATTATAAAAATACATTTCTTACAAAAATTTAGTGAAATAATAATTATCGAGTAGTATTTACGAAAATCGTCGTAAATATATATATATAACAATTTATATACAAAATAAATTTAAAACACCGGGTAAACTAATAATATAATTTTTATAATCTTAATATGAGTATAAAAATATATTAGGATAATTTTTGGAAGTGTCGGATCAAATGTTCAAAATAAATGATTACGTGATAGCGTTTATTTAATATGAAATTATACGTTTAATGAAAAATGCAAATCCATGCATGAACTAATATGACGATGATGTTGCTAATGATATGTAGACTAAATCTAGTCTATATGAAATGTCCTTGATGATATGTTCATGAATTCGCAGCTAAACCCTTACGGTTACGCGAATTTGATACTCGTAAACCTAGTTTACGGAAAACGATGAATAGTGAATCATGAATAGTGATTTTCTCCGGGAATGAATAGTGTTTCGTCAATAGTAAAATTTTGAAATAAATTCTCAGAATATAAAATCGACTCCGAAAATGATGAATAGTAAAACGATGAATAGTAACCGATGAATACTAAATTTGAGAAATGACCTGAAAGTACGAGTTGTCACATGGTGATTAGCATTTTCCCTTTTACCTTACTCTTCAGATTCTCAATTTCATTTTGCAAAGAAGTTACCTTTTCGTTGTTCTTGTCACGAGTGACTTTAATTGATTCATATAACTCTTTGAAATGCAATTTAACCTTTTCATTTTCCGCTAGAAAACATTCATTTTCATGTTGTAATGCATTAATGATGTTTTGAAGATGAAAATTCTGAGAATTCTGAGAATCTAAAGGAGGAGGAATTTGGGAGCCAGTCACATCATTCTTTTCACTCTCAATTGTGAAATTTGGGTTTTCAATCTTTTGATCGTGTTACAATGAGCTCGAATCTATTCATCACGTTTGCTAATTTCAAAAACTGTATCAAGTTCAGGAGCATCCGAGGATGTCTTGGCATTTGAGGTTTTAACATTTTCTTTTAGATGTTGATATTTTAATTGCAAAGCAAGATGTTCAACTTCCAATTTAGAAAAATGTTTGACCAAGTTATCATGATCATCTTGTTCTATTTTCTCATACAATTTTGAATTTGTGGACTCAAGCTCAATGACACGATCATGGGAAACTTTCATGGCAACAGATAATTCATGAAATTGAGAAGCAGTAATAGAATAATTTGTAATAGTGTAGAACACATCCTGAGCAACACATCTAGAACTCAAGTTATCATTTAAGATATGCAGATTTTTCCTCTCAATTTCATTACTTTTAAGCTCACGTTCATAATCTTTTACCTCAATTTCCATTTCATTAAACACCTTTTTCATTTCTTTAATCTCTGTATCTATACCCTTTTGAAGACTCTCAAATTGTTCTTTTAGTTGTTTAAAGAAAGGCATGACCTCAGTTAAATAACACTCTTTAGTTTGCTCAAAACCCCTTTCCCCTTCAGTAATCCTTGTGGGTGTAATTCTCTTCTTACATGTTTTCTCAAAAACAACAAATAATTGATAAACTACATATAGGCTAATTAAGGTCTTGCTTTGAGTAGAAAGAGTTATGGGCACTAAATTCATAGGTGTATTTGGGGGATACACAGTGGCTGAAGGCAATTTCCTACAAGGAGGATTCTTCTCAATAACATTATCAATTTTTTGTTTATCCAAATCTTTCTTCCAGAACACTTGCTCATGGGTCAATTGAGTTTGAGGTTTAAACTTATTCAAGGCCATCTAATTTTATTTAGTGTAATCATGGGATTTAAGCGTTATGTGAACACTATAAGGGGGGGGGGTAGAATAGTTTTACCATTTTTAAAATTCATTTTAAATATTTAGATCGACTTATGTCAATCTATTTAGATGTGTATGTTGGACGTTGATAGATAGATATATAAAAGTATAATGAAAGATAAAGAGTAAGAAGCACATAACCACGACACGAGTATTTATAGTGGTTCGGCTATAAGGACACCTTCCTTGCCCTACTCCACTCCCCGAGTCACCTACTCGAGAGTTCGTAAACACTACACGACACCAATCTCCTTATGGAGGAGAAGCCTTCACAACGTCGCCTACTCTTTTTCTAGTACTAGGCTAACCACCGGGTTCTTTGACACCAAGGTAAACCACACCTATCACAATGTCGCCTACCCTTTATTAGGTACTAGGCTAAGTACCTAGTTTCATTACAATGGAGGAACTACTACCCAACACAACACAACACCTAATCTCAAGGAGACCAACTCCTTATTACAACACCATCAAGGATATCACCATCCTTGAAAACAAACTAATACTATATGTTTAACGATGCACCTTATCGATTATACGACCTTGGCATTCTTCACTAATGCCACTTGATTTGATTCTTAGGCATTCTTCACCAATGACTTTGACACAACGCTTGACACCTTTCACTAATGCCTTCGTCTTGACACCCTTATCATTCTTCACTAATGCTTTTGACACGGACGTTAAGCACCTTTCACTAATGCTTTCGTCTTGACTCTTTCGGCATCCTTCACTACAACACATCTATGGAGGAAGAAAGAACTATCAACAAGAGAACCTCAGTTGTCTTGATCATGACGAAGCATGGCAACTCATGGACTTGAGCTTGCTTGACTTCAAGAAGTGGTGATCTCGCCTTTAAAAGGAGCCTAGAGAATCATACAAAAACAAAAGACAAACTACATAGAAAGATCCCTTAGGATCAGTGGTTAGAGAGTTACAATACTTGGGGAAAGTATGTGTGAGAGTGGCAAGCCAAAAGGAAAAAATGGCTCACTATTTATAGAGGAGAAATGCTTACTGTTCCCCGGATCCCTCCCACAAGGGATCCGTCTAGTGTAATCCTAGGGATCCGTGGGACGCTCCTCTTTGCCCATGGGTATTTTGGTTATGGGTCATGGGTCATGGGTTATGGGTTGATCCATGAGTTTCTTATTAGATACAATGTATCTCATGAGTTCAATGTACCTAGTCAAATGGGTATGGGTCAATACCATGGGTTATGGATTTTTCCATGGGTTGTAGTTTTTACCCATTTATACGATATATACTAGTTGTGTATATATTTTGCCCAATATGTAAACACTAGTTGTTGTACATATATATTACTAAATCATAAAATCACTTATACTTGTTTTAGTGTTTTATGTGAAAACGTAAGTGTGTTAGAAAAACTATTGGCTCAAACTAATTACGTATTTTATTTGTTTCGTTAAAATGATTTTACGTTTGTTATCGACAAAACATTAGAAGATCGTAAAATATAAATAAACGTTTTTACGGCTTATTTGTATTAACAATCTCCCCCTTTTTGTTGATGACAAAACATAAAATTATTTTAAGGAAAAACTAAAATTCGTAAAAGTTCGAATTGGAGTTTTTACTCTCTTCTCCCCCTTTTTGTCGAAATAAAAAGAGCGTCGAAAAGAAATTAACACATTGTTTTAAGAAAAACATATAAAAAGAAAAGATGTGAAGAGAGCAAGTGATGGGAATGGTTCTCGTCTTAACTCCCCCTTGACGAGTTCATCCCTTTGTGAGGGCGTCAAGTACATGAAAGTGAGTAAGCTAATGTATTGCAATTATGTTTGCAAATGGTTCGTCCTTGTGACGAAAATGCTCCCCCTTGAAGATTGCAACGTTGCAATGGGGTGTCATGAAGTATAATCCACATAAGGATTATGTTGCAAATGGTTTTGCAATATTGTTTGACACAAAGCTCCCCCTAGCTTTATGGTGTCAAAATCTTCATGTGTATTTTGAAAGTCTACAAAATAAAGGTTAGAAAACAAGAGTATAGTGCATAATTTCCTGCAAATAAGACTCAAGTTAGTAGAATTTTGTTCTTCTGTACTGTTAATACAAATAAGCCGTAAAAACGTTTATTTATATTTTACGATCTTCTAATGTTTTGTCGATAACAAACATAAAATCATTTTTATGAAACAAATAAAATACGTAAATGGTTTGAACTATTAGTTTCTAACATATTCATATTTTCACATAAAACACTAAAACAAGTATAAGTGATTTTATGATTTAGTAATACATATGTACAACAACTAGTGTTTACATATTTGGGTAAAATATACACATAACTAGTATGTAGTATATTGGGTAATATAAATGGGTAGAAACTTAAGTATCACAACCCATTGGGCAAATACATTGAATGTAGTTGGGTAAAACCCAAAGCCCATGACCCATGGAGCTTGACCCATAACCCATTGCATGACATCATGCTTATATCATACATGGATAATATCCATAACCCATGGATCAACCCATACCCAAGTGACCAAGTGCATTGCACTCAAAAGATACATTGTATCTAGCTAAAGATCCATGGTTCAACCCATGACCCATGACCCATAACCAAAATACCTATGGGTAAAAGGGAGCGTCCCGCGGATCCCAAGCTTAACGCTAGACGGATCCCTTGTGGAAGGGATCCGTGGGATCCGGGGATCAGTAGAGTTTTTCTTCTATAAATAGTAAGCCATTTCTTCATTATTTCTCACCCCTTTCTAACACACTTTCTCCCTGAGTTAAAAACTCACTAACCTCAAATCTAAGAGATCTATGTTTGTAGTTTAGTTTTTGTGTGATCTTTTAGGTTCCTCTTAAAGGCAAGATCACCACCTTTGAAGTCGAGCAAGCTCAAGTCCATGAGTTGCCATGCTTCCTCATCATCAAGGCTACTGAAGTCTTCTTGTTGATGATTCCTTTCTTTCTTCAAAGAAGTGTAGTGTTGAAGACATTAGTGAAAGATGTCTCAAGTGTCAAGACGAAGATATTAGTGAAGGGTATCTATCGTCTATATCATATGCACTTGTGATAGGCGCTTAGAAGTCAAGACTAGAAGCATTAGTGAAATGTGCTTAGAAGTCAAGACTAGAAGCATTAGTGAAAGGTGCTTAGAAGTGAAGACATAAGACATTAGTGAAGGGTGTCTTGTAGATCTAGTCAAAGGCATTAGTGAAAGGTGCCTTAGATGTACATTCGATATGGTGTGTTTTGATGTACAAGATAGACTAGTATTAGATCCAAGGATATTGATATCCTTGATGATGTTGTAAAGGAGTAGATCTCCTTTGGGATTAGTCCTTGGTGTAGTGTGGTAGTAGTTCCTCCATTCCAATGGAACTAGGTGCTTAGCCTAGTACCTAATAAAGGGTAGGCGACGTTGTGAAGGTGTAGTTCACCTTGGAATGAAAGAACTAGGTACTTAGCCTAGTACCTTATAAAGGGTAGGCGACGTTGTGTAGGTGCGGTTCACCTTGGAGTGAAAGAACCCGGTGGTTAGCCTAGCACCAGAAAAAAGGTAGGAGACGTTGTGAAGGCTTCTCCGCCATAAGGATATTGGTGTAGTGTTTACGAACTCTCGAGTAGGTGACTCGGGGAGTGGAGTTGGGTAAGGAAGGTGTCCTTGTAGCCGAACCACTATAAATACTCACGTTGTGGTTTTGTGGTTCTTACTCTTATCTTTTCATTACTTACCTTTATATGCTTTTCCATCAACATCCAACTCACACATCCAAATAGATTGACATAAGTCAATCTAAATAGATTAAAAGGAAGTTTTAATTGGTAAAACTATTCAACCCCCCTTCTAGTTTTCCACAATTGGCATCAGAGCTTCGTTACCAAGTTTCTTGAAGTACATTGTACTTTAAAAACTTGATACGATCCATGGTTAATTGAAAACTACAAAGAAGGTTTTTCATAAAAACAAACACCATGTCTTTTAAAACTATATGTTTAGATGTTGATTTGATAACAACATTTTTTTTATTTACTTGGTTCATTTAATTGCACTAATCTTCTTTGTCATGTTGATTAGTCAAAGCTCATACCCACCAAGCTATAGGAATCGCTTGGTAACAAGAATACCTTCCTTAAGAAGGTATCTTAAATGCAAAGGAGCGGGAATCGTCTAAGTGACATTTGCTGTGTCATTTGTAAAGACATTCCTAAGTGCGCTAGAGGTATGATTTTCTTTCTTATTTTGCTTGATAATTAAGTATGCCTATTTAGGTATTTATATGATTATCTTTTGTGCTTATACATGTATTACATGAAGCTTCATTAGGAAGCCTTTTTCTCACATACGTGTTAGTTTTATCGTCTAAAGTCGTGGTATATAAAACTTATGTTTTATTTCTTTTAATCCAATAATAAAACAAAACACGAACTTCAAAAATTCCTCCTTCCCCATAAATACTCCCACCGTCAATCACTCTATCCTCACTTTTCCAAATCTTCCAATTTCAAAAATTTCTGTCATACAAAACTTCATCTTCCTCTCCATTTTCGTCTCAACCGAAACCAAGAAGGATCATCTTCAACATGGTTTACATCTCCCCCGTGCTCATCGCCTTAACACTCATCGCACTTGTGTTCCCTATGATGAAGTTCACATACGGAGACATTTACTTTGTGTTGTTAATCTACATTGGGGTTATATACCTAATCATTTGTATCATTCTTAGCATTGAAATTAAATATTATTAATAGTCTAGTTTATCTAGGTTATTATTATCATAATGTGTTTGTCATTTCCTTTGATTTATATGCTTCATATTCTTTCGTGATACATTAGAAGTCATGTATGCATGCTAAAAGAAAATGTAGGATAAAACAATTTTCGTGGTATAAAACTGTAAAACCTATCTTTTTATCAAATTTGTTTCTGTTACTACAGATTCACGGATCCCGGAAGTTATACTAGCCGGATCCCTTTTGTAAAGGAACCGTGGGATCCGTCCTACTGGAGAACAGTTTCTCATGCAAATTAAAAAACACTTTTCTTCTAAAAGTAATACTCCACTAGTATGTCAAAACCATAAGTGAGTTAAGTGTCTTTTTTGTTAAAAACCATTGTTAATAAAAATCTAATAAAAACGTTAGATAATCATAGGTTGACCACAAACATCACTTTTATTAACCCATCATTTCTATAGGTTCAACTATGACGCATGAATATGAGTTTGATTTTTCACTCACTAGCGTCTACACTCCGAACATCTCCCTTGAACCCAACACACCTGGCAATCATGTCCGTGGGTTCAATAATCTCGAAAACCGTCACTTCCACGAAGGACGTATTGTAGACACCTCTCTACAATTCGAAGAAGGTATCAATACCTCCTTCCGAGCCATAGGACTAGAATGTCTTCTTGAAATCAACGAGAAGATATGTCCAAGGTTCATAATGGAATTCTTCCGTCAAGTTGAACTCGTTCGTAACGAGGATCACTCTCTATCTCTTTGGTTTTATATCAAAAACCAAAAGTTTACTTTAACCCTTGGGCATTTTGCTCACATCCTCCGGATTCCAAATCATGGACAATGTGCCTTCATTGAAGATTGGTCTCTTGATTCTCTCTTTAACTTTCGTGAAGAAAATAGTCCATATTGTTCACACAACCCTCCCCGGAAGATTTAAATCGTATAATATGCAAACCTCGACCATATTACTCCGATCCAAACATTATCTTCACACGGGACATCCGAGAAGAGTACAAGCCTCTTGCACTCATCCTACGTGAGAATGTTTGGAGTCTTAAGGGAAATCGAGAAATCCTTCCCGCTTGTTGTACTCACATGTTGTACTGTTTGCTAACACAACAACCATACAATCTCTCCTACTTCTTCGCAAGCCGTATTATAAATCTTCAAGGCTCCAAGAATAAACTCATCCCTTATGGAATGTTCTTGACACGCCTCTATCACAACGTTATGCACTTCCATCCTCAATTTCAAAGTCCGTTGTACGTACTTGTGAACAAGATGATGGAACCGCTAAACATATCTCTCATGAAGACTTTCTTCATTCTTGATTCCACCAACACTCATCAATCACGTAATGATCCTTCTAGCGAAAACACTCAAGGAACCTAGTAGTATCTCAAAATAGGATCAATCCATTTCTACTCGTGCTTTATCAATGTAATCCAATTTCTTTTATGAAATAAAACATCTTACATTTGATATCTTAGTATTAGAACTCCTTTTAAACTAACCTTGGGATATAATGCATTGTCAAGATCATTGCATACCTTTAGTAAAGGTTCTGCTGAGCAGATGGGCGGATCCCAAAGTTTGTGCTAGATGGATCCCTACACTTAGGGAACCGTGGGATCCGGCAACAGAAAATGCAATTGCAAGCATTATATTTCAAACATTTCCTTAGAACATCTCACACTAAGATAAACATAGTGTCTTAAGGAAAAATAGTCCTTATCAAGATAGGTAGATCCTTCCTACTCACACATAACTCACCTAGATCACACTCTAAGACGCTTGTAGATCTATCGTTTTATTTTTATTCCATTACTCTTCCGCTCTTAAACTCACACTTCATTTTTTACTTGATCCCTCACATCTAGTCTTTCAATTATGGCAAAATTGATCATAAATCATCCTTACTTCAAAATTGATCAAATTCTAGTTTTCTCATCTCAAAGCTTCTAGGATGTTTTCCAAAACACTATCCTAATTCACAAACTGATACTCTCATCTTTAGTGTCATCCTTGCTCATCCATTGGTACTCATGAAAAGTTCCAAATCCTTCCACAAAAGACAATCATTAGCTACATCACTCATTACCTTCAAGTACTTAAGCACTCATTCATTTAAGACACTTAGGATGACTGAAACACTCAAGATGATATAGATCTTAGATCTTAGAAACATCATTTCCACTCTTTCATAGCTGCTGAGAGCCGGATCCCTAGGATTAGCCTAGACGGATCCCTCTGAGGAGGGAACCGTGGGATCTGGATGACAGTTTATGTCAATTCTTGCTAAAACAATCATTTCAACTCATCTTTCTAACTCAAACACTCCATCTCATCTTAAATGAGTTCCTAGATTTGAGCAAACTCTGAAGTTGACTCTTGTGCATGTTAATCATCACATTCCAATGAATCTTAGTGGCTTAAGGCTTAAATGCACTTGCCAAATCTCTTGGTTTACAAACCACTTTGTTAGGACCTCCATAGTCATCACCTTCATCCTAACTTTTAGCATTTTAGAAACCCTTACAAACCTCTTGAAATCATTTCATAATGAAAAAACCCCAAGTAGTAACTTATCCACCAAAGAACCACCCAAGAAAAAGGCTCGTGTTATACACAAAATTTCTTCAACCAAATCATCTCCGGTCAAGCCAACAAATGATAGGATCTTCCCTCAACCAATCAAACCAATTCCTAAAAGGATAGAACCCACAAAACTACCTATGCCAAACACCACCATACCTCCTAGGCCAAACAATATCATCTCCACTAAACCATCACCATTGGTGCCTAGAGCTATTTCATTTACATCTCCACTATCACACCTCTAAAATTTAGAGGACTTGCCTCCTAAGCCGTCTCATCCGTTTCCGCCGACAACATTCTCCTCATTAGGAGGAATAATGGTACAAAATCAAGGTGTTGAGTCAACACTTGCTCCGGCTTCCTTTTCGCCGTTTCCATCATATAATCCCATTTGGATTATGAGAAATCATCAAAGTCAACCACCCGACCATATGGAAGTTGACACTTCTCTACCACCACCATCATTCTTGGTCGAGCCATTCTCAAATGCGCCTCCACCAATCCCTCCATCGTTTGAAGCTCCACAAGCCGCTTCACTTGATCCTTCGCATCAAGCCATTTCATTTCTTCCACCACCACTACCTAGCCATGACTAAGATTGCTATCATTGTCAACATGTTGAAAGTTTGATACATGAAGTACGAGAAGACCAACGTTTCATGTTCTATCATCTCCTCGAACATTTCGACGATATCAAACCAAAACAAAACTTGAGCTAGAAGATTTTAGTGGTGTCCTAGCATCAAGCGATAGTTGGTTTAGAAATTCCTAGTCATATATTTTCTTATTTTCTTTGTTTTTAGAGTCATGTATATCATAACTCTAGTTTTATTATATGAAATTACATGCTACTTGTTATTTTTCTGAGCATATGATTACATTGTATTCATATTTCATTTTTTGTGATAACATTACTTGTTATATCACCTTTGCTGAAATTAATCATCAGCTAATACGGATCTCTCAGAATTGCCTAGACGGATCCTTACTAGGAGGGAACCGTGGGATCCGTGAGACAGAAAGCTATTTTCTACTAACTTGGACCACATTTTCAGGAAATTGTGAATTATACTTGCTTTCTAACCTTTGTTTTGTAGTTATTCAATTTACACATGAAGACTTTGACATCCTAAAGCTAGGGGAAGCTTTATGTCAAAGCAATACATTGCAAATTACTTGCAATACTATGTTTACATTTCGTGACATCCCCTTGCAAAATTTCAATCATCATGGGGGAGCACATTCGTCACTTAGACGAAATCTCTTGCAAACTTACTTGCAAACAAACTAGATTAGTATCACTTTCTTGACGCCCTTACACAGGGATGGACTCGTCAAGGGGGAGTAAAGACGAGATCCTTTCCCATTACTTGCTCTCTATCTCTTTTTATTTCTTTCACATGTTTTTCTTAAAAACAATGTGTTGCTTTCTTTTGTTTCGACAAAAAGGGGGAGAAGAAAGTAAAACTACAAATTCAAACTTCTACGAATTTTAGCTTTTCCTTAAAATAATTTTATGTTTTGTCATCAACAAAAAGGGGGAGATTGTTAATACAAATAAGCCGTAAAAACGTTTATTTATATTTTACGATCTTCTAATGTTTTGTCGATAACAAACGTAAAATCATTTTAACGAAACAAATAAAATACGTAAATGGTTTGAACTATTAGTTTCTAACATATTCACATTTTCACATAAAACACTAAAACAAGTATAAGTTATTTTATGATTTAGTAATACATATGTACAATAACTAGTGTCTACATATTTGGGTAAAATATACACATAACTAGTATGTAGTATATTGGGTAATATAAATGGGTAGAAACTTAAGTATCACAACCCATTGGGTAAATACATTGAATGTAGTTGGGTACAACCCAAAGCCCATGACCCATGGATCTTGACCCATAACCCATTGCATGACATCATGCTTATATCATACATGGATAATATCCATAACCCATGGATCAACCCATACCCAAGTGACCAAGTGCATTGCACTCAAAAGATACATTGTATCTAGCTAAAGATCCATGGTTCAACCCATGACCCATAACCAAAATACCCATGGGTAAAAGGGAGCGTCCCACGGATCCCTAGCTTAACGCTAGACGGATCCCTTGTGGAAGGGATCCGTGGGATCCGGGGAACAGTAGAGTTTTTCTTCTATAAATAGTGAGCCATTTCTTCATTATTTCTCACCCCTTTCTAACACACTTTCTCTCTGAGTTAAAAACTCACTAACCTCAGATCCAAGAGATCTATGTTTGTAGTTTTGTTTTTGTGTGATCTTTTAGGTTCCTCTTAAAGGCAAGATCACCACCTTTGAAGTCGAGCAAGCTCAAGTCCATGAGTTTCCATGCTTCCTCATCATCAAGGCTACTGAAGTCTTCTTGTTGATGATTCCTTTGTTTCTTCAAAGAAGTATAGTGTTGAAGACATTAGCGAAAGATGTCTCAAGTGTCAAGACAA
This sequence comes from Chrysanthemum makinoi, assembly GCA_910596185.1. Taxonomy (NCBI): domain Eukaryota; kingdom Viridiplantae; phylum Streptophyta; class Magnoliopsida; order Asterales; family Asteraceae; genus Chrysanthemum; species Chrysanthemum makinoi. Next base: position 88,694,702 of record OU343220.1, on the reverse strand, counting down.
AGATATTAGTGAAAGGTATCTATCGTCTATATCATAAGCACTTGTGATAGGTGCTTAGAAGTCAAGACTAGAAGCATTAGTGAAAGGTGCTTAGAAGTCAAGACTAGAAGCATTAGTGAAAGGTGCTTAGAAGTGAAGACACAAGACATTAGTGAAGGGTGTCTTGTAGATCTAGTCAAAGGCATTAGTGAAATGTGCCTTAGATGTACATTCGATATGGTGTGTTTCGATGTACAAGATAGACTACTATTAGATCCAAGGATATTGATATCCTTGATGATGTTGTAAAGGAGTAGATCTCCTTTGGGATTAGTCGTTGGTGTAGTGTGGTAGTAGTTCCTCCATTGCAATGGAACTAGGTGCTTAGCCTAGTACCTAATAAAGGGTAGGCGACGTTGTGAAGGTGGAGTTCACCTTGGAGTGAAAGAACTAGGTACTTAGCCTAGTACCTTATAAAGGTTAGGCGACGTTGTGTAGGTGTTTGGTTCACCTTGGAGTGAAAGAACCCGGTGGTTAGCCTAGCACCGGAAAAAGGGTAGGCGACGTTGTGAAGGCTTCTCTGCCATAAGGAGATTGGTGTAGTGTTTACGAACTCTCGAGTAGGTGACTCGAGGAGTGGAGTAGGGCAAGGAAGGTGTCCTTGTAGCCTAACCACTATAAATACTCGCTTTGTGGTTTTGTGCTTCTTACTCTTATCTTTTTCGTTACTTACCTTTATATGCTTGTCCATCAACATCCAACACACACATCCAAATAGATTGACATAAGTCGATCTAAATAGATTAAAAGGAAGTTTTAATTGGCAAAACTATTCAACCCCCCCTTCTAGTTTTCCACATGTACCACGGATCCCACGGTTCCCTACATGGAGGAATCCGTCTAGGCATTTTCCAGGGATCCGTCTGTCTGGTGACAGATGATTCAGCAAAGGTGTTATACCAAACAATGCTGAATATGAAAATGAGATATGTATACAAGCAATAAACATATACTCAAATAAATATGGAAAGTAGGTTATCATTCAATAAAACAAAGAGATAATCAACAAGTCTCTTAAAACTAAGAGAATGATCAAGCCATGTAATACATTTTCTACTTAATGCTAATGAAGAATCTAAGCTCAAGAGGCAACTACGTTCTTAAGGATGATCAAACATAAAATTGGATTCCTAAACGTTCTAAGTTGAGCTTGAGGCTAGGACACCGTTTTGAGGCTCATGGTTGTTTGGGTTTGTTGACCTCTTCAAAACGTTCGAGAAGGTGATAAAACATGAAACGTTGCTCATCACGTAGTTCATGTATCAACCTTTCAACATGTTGACAATGATAGCAATCCTTGTCATGGTTTTGAGCTTCTTGAAACGAAAGTTCAAGTGAAGTGGGTTGAGGATCCTCAAATAAAGGAGGAATTGGTGGAGGCTCATTAAGTGGTGGCTCAACAATGTTTGAGGGTGGAGGTAGAGAAGTGTCAACTTCCATGTGGTCAGGTGGTTGACTTTGATGTCTCCTAATAATCCAAAATGGACTATTGGGGGAAATGGAGAAGTTGATATTGGTGCAAGTGTTGATTCAACACTTTGGTTTTGTTGCACAATCTTTTCAAGTGAATTTGTTGGTAATGGTGGAAGATGAGATGGCCAAGGGGGTAAGTCCTCTAAGTTGTGAGAATGTAGAGATGATTGTGAGGTGTTTGGTTTAGTAGAGTTTGGTGATGATATCCTTGTGGGAACAATCCTCTTGGGAATTAGTTTGATTGGTTTATTTGGTGTAGGGGAAATCCTAGCATTGGTGGACTTAACCGGAGATGATTCGGTTGAGGAAACTTTGTGTATGACCCTAGCAAGTTTCTTGGGTGGTTCTTGGGTGGATGAGTTAGCACTAGGAGCTTTTATCATGATGAAATGAATAAGAAAGATGTTTCTAATTGCTAAGAATTGTGTTCGTGTTTGATTACTAAGGAGTTCTAGCAAGATGATTTATAAAGGGAAGAATTTGGCAAGTGCATTTAAGACTTAGGCCATTAAGATTCATGGAAATGTGATGATTAACATGCTCAAGATTCAAGTTCAGAGTTTCACTGATCTAGGAACTTAATAAAGATGAGGTGGAGTGTTCAAGTTAGCAAGATGAGCTTGAAATGATTGATTAAGCTAGAGTTGACATAATCGTCACCGGATCCCACGGTTCCCTCCTTTAAGGGATCCTTCTAGGCTAATCCTAGGGATGGCTCTCGCAGCCTATGAAAGGATAAAATGATGTTTCTAAGGTCTAAGATCTATACCATTTTGAGTGTTTCAGTCCTCCTAAGTGTCTTAAATGAGGGTGTACTTGAATGATCAAGAGCAATGAATGATATAGCAAATGATTGTATTTTATGGAAGGAAAATGAGACTAAATGACTACCAATGGATGTTCAAGGATAACACTAAATTTTTGATGGTTTCAAGTCATAATAAATGATCCTAGAGATCATATGGTAGCTTGAGATGGAGTTTGAAAAAATCCTCAAAAATCAAAAGAATTGAAAAAATAATCTTTGACTCGTTTTGAGATAAAAGATGACTAGGGACAATTTCCTAAAATTGTTCAATATGTCCACCTAAGTGTTTTGAAAAATAAAAACAATTTGTGAGTATTGAAGCGGAAATATGGTGAGTTTTGATGTGTTGATAAATCAAAAGGAATCTTGAACTAAGTCCTAGGTGAGCCATGGGTGAGTGTCAAGCTATCACATGTTAGAAGAAGACTAAGTTGGCTCTAAGGTCTTATGTTAGGCTTATGTGAGGTGATCTAGTGAATTGTTTTGATGTAAGGAGATCTGTATAACTCATCTGTAGTCACGAATCCCACGGTTCCCTTAGAGAAGGGATCCGTCTAGACTAAAACGAGGGATCCAGCATCTGCAGATCAGAACCTTTACAGCAGCTAAAGCAGATTTTGCACTAAGCAATATACACATATAACATTTAATTTAAACAACAAGGTAAACAAATTATCACATATGACATATCATAGATAATTGTAGCAACAATAATATCCAAGAAAGCACAAACAAACGTGCTAAAACATAATCATTCATACACAAATCACGTGTCTCAAGACAATCATAATCCTATAGTTTCTTTCTTCAATTCTTTCTTTTCCTCTTTCCTGACTTTATGACGTGGTAAGCTAGGTTTTGAATCATACCCCTTAATTGTTTGAATTCCGCGGTCTCGTTTGGAATATCCAGAAGTTGTTCATAGTAATCAAAGGGTTCCAATTCGATGTTAGCTATGGGTTCGACGTCTTCCTCTTCTTCATCTTCTTCTACTTCTCCGTCCGAGGAGTACGAGAGAGCTTTAGGTTTTCTTCCATTGACCATGAACCAACAGAGGGTTGTTTGGTAAGAGGTACCATTACGTGATCGACAAAGAAATGATCATCGTTGATAGGAGATGTTGCAATGCACTAACATACTTACAAAGTCGTGTTAGGAGCATACCATATGAAAGTACCATGTTGGAAGCTTTGAATACCCCGGCCATTCTCCTCACCATGTAATAGGCGAGATTAAATGGCTTTTGGTGGAAAAGACAATAGATCATTTGCACAAGACATGGATTTGGATGATCCTTGTTACCAACTAGGCTAATGACGTTTTCCCTAAGGATTTCTTCCCATTTTCTAAACATGGGATGCATTTCGAAAAGTTCCATTTGAAAAGGATCACGGTGAATGAGCTTTTTGTTTCGGTTGAAACGGGATTGGTCGGTCCTAACCTTGAAGATAGTATCTCGAATGGTTGTGGGATCATCAAGAGGAGTATTGTAGATAGGTTTAGAATCAAGTGCAAGGTTTTGAGCGTTAATTGCCCAATCTTGAGAATACATACAAATTCCTTCACAAGGAATGCGAAGAATTTGAGCAAATGTGTTGAGAGGTAGAGTGAAGTTTCGTTTATTGATGATGAAGGCGATTGAAATGCTATCATCGGTGTTTCGAATGATCCTAATGCTTTTATAGAATTCAAAGATGAAAAACGGGCAAATTTGTTCATCAATGTCAAGAAGACAATCAAAGTTGATTGCCGAGAAAACTTGACGAGTGTCGATATCTTCAAGGAAACATTCCTTGACTACACGATGTTGGATCGATGTACTCTAACCAAACTAACTTATATAGCTTGTAAGGGTTTAATAACCTTGGATAAATCCTAAGTTACTAACAATGAAACACTGAACTAACTTTATCAAGTATGCGGAATTTACTTAACAAAGCTAAGAAGAACTAACTTTTAACTTCAACGATTTTATTAATACTTAGAACCCTTGTTATACGATTCTTTAACAACTCTAAAACTCTAATATCGTACTCTCTAAAAACTCTAAAACGCATTACTCTAATGCCAACCTAGGGGTCCTTTTATAGGCTTAAGGATAACCCTAGTCGGTTTACAATTACAAACCTTGTACGACAAGTAATACTATACTAATCTTAGAACATTCTAGAATTACAAGATAATCCTTAACGATTTTGCATATCAGTCCTTTAACCATGCAGTACTTTGATGAAACGAGCAGTACTTTGACTTCATTCTTTAGCAGTACTTTGACTCTTCAAAGACTTTGACTTTTTATATCCCAACAATCCTCCCCTAACTTGAATTCTACTTGCTTGATTTCAAGTTCCTTTATATATTAAACTTTAACATCTTTGTCTTCAAAAAGAGATTGTGGCTTAATCTTCAAATTTTGTCTTTGTAGTTTCTGTGCTTATATCATCATCATCAAAGTAATCTTTATATGTAATTCTTTTCAATAATCAGCAAGCTCCATCTTTTCAGCAACTCAGCAACATATGACAATTTGTACATCAGTTCAGTTTAAATTTTAGTCTATTCTCATCACTTCCAGTGCGTAAACTCCCTGAGAGAGGTGAATCATTGAAATTTAATGGATTTTGATGTCTCTTTACCAAAGCCATTAACTCTGGAGTAGCCAAATTTTTAGGTGTGTAAGACCATGGTACATTGATAACTATATAATTTTTAGCAAATCATCAGCTATCTACAGATTTGATTTGTCTTTACCAAAAGTTGTACCCTTTTGGACTAGTTAGTTCTTGCAACCATGGTGAACTAATTACCATATAAATGGTTTTTCCACAGCCTTTACCACAAGCCATTTTTCTTGTGGGCTCGCCAACTCTTTACATTGCTGATATGGTGAGTTGATTACCATACAACTTATTAGCAAGTTGTCAACTATATAACGGATTTGAGATATCTTTACCAGAGCCGTTTGCTCATGGATTAGCCAGTTCTTTTGTTAAACATGGTGAACTGATAACCTATTGTTATAACCATCTCAAAAACCATTGTTACTTTTAACTTTTGTTTCAAAATATTCTTTACTTAACAAAAGTTTTTCTTTCAAAAACATTTACTGGTTTATGCAAGCAGTACTTTGATTAAAGTACTGTTTGTTCCAGCAATACTTTGAATAAAGTACTTATTTTTCAAAAATTTATATATAAGTAAACATCATACCAGTACTTATGCTTCATCATCAGCTATTGTTGTCCAATTGATAAACAACTCAATTAACACAAGAGTGTTTCATCTCATTCTCTACCTCCATACCATGATCTAGCATTCTTCTCATAAGATATGCTATTAATGGATATCTTCTTTCAGCTAGCATATGAATCATAGTTCCATCTTCCGGTTCCAAAGCATGTACTCCTGATTCTTCAAAAAATCTCCAGCTTGTAATCTCTCAGTTCTCTTGATTTTGCCAGAGTTCATCATTGCTTGTTTCCTCAGCGAAGATAGTTGTCGATCTCCTAGTAATACTAAGCCAACTCCACTTGATGGAATATGTTCAAAGTATTCTTGCACTAGTTGGTATAGTTGAAACAGATCTGCTCTATCAATAATATGCAGTATATCCCATAGTAAATTGAATACTCTGAAACTTTCATCCTCCCTATGGAACATCAAATAGTTTCCATCCTCCTTTGAGTCTACTACTTCAAAAGTAGTTATCTTTGTCTTCTTTACTGCAGCATCTTTGGATTTAGGATTCTTAAAATCAACAACTCTAATGTAATTCCTCAGTTCATCAACTGTATTTGATCTTAGCTCAATCTTCTTTGATTTCTGTTCAGCTTCAGTTGTCCTTTTTCTTTTTAAACTTCTTTTACGAAAATCCTCCTTGTGCTTATCATCCTTGAAAGAAATAATACTTTCAACTTGCTTCTGATAAGCTTGTCTAACATTTTCATACAAGTCTTTTATCTCAATGTAATTCAACTGTAATCCAAGATATCCTTGACCTTTCAAGTAAGCTATCATAGCGTTTCTTTCTTTAGCCTTACTCATTGGTCTTTGTGGTATAACAGCTTCAGGTTTTTCCACTGGTTGAACAATTTTAGCATCAAACTTAGCATGTAGCTCCCTAGCAGCTTCTTCATTCTTAGCCACTTCAATGGCTCTTAACTCTGCTAAAGTTAGCTTCTTTTTCTTCTTTGTTTCCACCAGTTTACCTTTACCTTTATCTTTTGGATCTAAAACAGGTTAAGAATCTTGTGGTTGTTCTTCAGTAACTCCTGGAATGCTAACACCTCTTGGTCTTGATAAGCTGTGCAATATTTCAGCTACAGTTTCATCATCACTTGCAGTGTGCAGTACTTTTGGTGTATCAGCTTCCTCTTCTTGTAGAATAGTGGAAGGACCAGCTTCTTCATCAAAATTCAAAGTTCTTGGTGTAATCAGCTCTTGTCTATGAGTTTCTTGAAGACCAGTACTTTGATCAGCAGCACCTTGATCATCAGTACCTTGAACACCAGTTCTTTCGTGCTCAGTACTTTGAATGTTAACCTGTGCTTCAGTACTTTGAGGTTCATCTTCTTTTTCTTCATAAAATTCAGCATCTTCTTTCAAATTCTCTTGCTCTATATTCCTCCCCAATTGGATAGAAGATTGATGGTGAACCGTTTTCCCTGTAGAAGCCTTCTTAAAATGATTTCTTTTCTTCTTTTCAGCCTTGACCCATAATCTGTGATGTTTGACTAAAGGCCAGATAGACCTCTTAAGTTTTCTAAACTTGGTCTGCAACTGGGCTATCTGTCACGAGCCTCGTTGTTTTCTTTAATCTAACTAGCTCCCTTGTCAGAATATAATTATCTAGCACTAAACCTTCAGGGGTATATCGATGCATCTCCTCCAGAGGATGATGAGGGAATAGGGATATCTGGTTCTGACTCAATAGGTGTAGTATCATGGTGAGATGAGGTAGGTGAAACTGCAGTACCTTCGTTTACATCAGTACCTTGAGAAGCAGTTCCTTGAGATGCAGTACCTTGAGAAGCAGTACCCTGAGTTGAAGTTGTACCTTCTCTTTCATCACTAGATGTAGCCTCATCACTAATTGCTTGAACAATCTCCATCATTGAAGTAGTTAATGGAGTGTTCCTTCCAGTAAACAAATCACTCTTCCTAGCCATGAAGGTGAAAATCTTTGCAGGTTGTACCATAACAGGTAATAAACTCGAAGGCTTTGGTACATCATGAAGTTGTTTATTCAAGAAGACTTGAATAAATCTTGGATACATCAACCAGCGTGATCCATGAGAAATGTGAGATAGTATCCCATCTAAAATTAGCCTTGAAAAATTGAAGATACGATTTGTAGCCAATCCCACCAAAGCAGATGCTATATTGGAACCAAATTGCTCCCATGAAGTACTCTTAGAACTGATACAATGAAGTAGGACATGAACCAAGTACTTCCAATGCGGACTAAATAAGGGCTTCTTGAATGTCGTTTCTGTCAAAGACCCTTCATATCCAATGTCACGCAACGTATCCCAAAGAAGTTGTTTATAAAATCGAATAGCTCCTTCTGCATCATCAAATAATAAGTCTTCACGAATTGATGCTTCACTAACTTTCACAAGCCTTCCAGCAACTTTAGCTTGTATATACGAATCATCATTCTCCACGTGAGTTCTATCAGTTGCCCAAAACTGTTGAATCCAGGGCTCAATAATATCTGGTTCAACCGAAAGTGCATAACTAATTGGAGACCCCGTGAGAAAATCAATGATGTCATGAAATGCGATATTTGCTTCAGTTTTATCCAAATTTGCCACCATGTTGTGTTTAGAAATGGTGTTTCAGTTCGCCATTGATGGTTGTATAAGAGATTGATTCGATGAATAAGTAATTGAGAGAGAGAGAAATATGGAAAAGATTGATAAGAATAAAGATGAGAGGGAAAATCGGAAAGTAGTTATTTATAGGTAGGATTTAAAAAATCACAGCCCATAATAACAAAGTTACCGTTATTTGAATTTACCCCTCTTTTTGACCGTTAGAACAAGACGTTGATAAGACAAGCGTGCTTTCCACGCGTGCAGACTTTCCAGAAGTAGCACCTTCAGTCAAGACTTTCATATGACTAAACAGCAGTACTTTTCCATCATCTTCTCTATAATGACAAAAACTCCAAAAAGGCATTGTATTGCCTCCCCTTAATCAAAGCACAGGACTGTCTAACTAACTAATCAGTCCTCCCCTTAAATGTAGCTTAGTAATTAATCATTCCAATGCTCACCACCAAGTGATTGAATCGTGAAACATCAAATCCTTTGGTGAGTAAATCAGCTACATTATCATCTGTGTGAACCTTGACAACATTAATGAGCATGTGCTCATAACAATCTCTGATGAAGTGATGCCTAATCTGAATGTGCTTGGTCTTAGAGTGATAAACAGGATTCTTCACAATGAAAATTGTACTCTCATTATCAATGTTGATAGGAGTATTCTTGAAGTTAAACCCATAATCCAAGAGTTGATTCTGCATCCACAAGACTTGTCCACAACAGTTTGCAGCAGCAACATATTCTCGCCGTGGATGATGTTGCTGCAATAGTTTGCTTCTTACATTGCCATGAGACTAATCTTCTTCCAATATATTGGCATCCTCCAGTGGTTGATCTTCTATCATAGTTATCACCTGCATAATCACTATCTCAAAAAGCTTCCAAGTGAAAAGGTGAATCCTTTGGATACCACAACCCTAACTTAGGTTGTTGTTTCAAATATCTAAAAATTCTCTTTACTGCATTCATATGGGAGACCTTAGGTGAGACTTGATATCTTGCACATAAATAGACAGCAAACATGATATCGTGCCTAGATGCAGTTAAGTACATAAGACGCCAATCATAGATCTGCATGACTTGACTTCAACAGGTTGACCATCTTCATCCTTGCCCAATGAGTTGATAGATTTGATAGGTGTAGTGATTGGCTTCATAGCATCAAAGTTGAACTTCTTGAGAATGTTAGAGACATACTTATCTTGACTTATGAAAATTCCCTCCATTGACTGTTTAACTTGAAGTCCCAAAAAGAATGTTAATTCACCCATAGAACTCATTTGAAATTAATGTTGCATCAGCTGCTCAAACTCCTTCACCATGGACTATTTTGTAGCTCCAAAGATGATATCATCTACATATACTTGAACCAAAGATGATATCCTTCTTATCTCTCTTGATAAACAAAGTCTTGTCTATGGCTCCCCTCCTATAATCATGTTGCAATAAGAAAGTAGAGAGCCTTTCATACCAAGCTCTAGGTGCTTGATGAAGACCATAGAGAGCTTTAACAAATTTGTAGACTTTGTTTGGATGTGCAGGATCTTCAAAACCAGGAGGCTTTTGACATAAACCTCCTCTGTAATAGTGCCATAAAGAAAGGCACTCTTGACATCCATTTAATAAACCCGAAATCCCATATATGATGCAAAAGCAAGGAATATTCGAATGGCTTCAATCCTTTCTACATAAGCAAATACTTCATCATAATCTACTCCTTCTTCTTTTCTATATCCTTGTGCAACTAACCTTTCCTTGTTCTTGATGACATTCCCTCTTTCATCTCTCTTTACTCTGAACACCCATCTTGTACCAATGACTTTCTTGCCATCTGGTATATCACATAGTACCTAAACTTTTTGAAGTTTGAATTGAAGAAGTTCTTCTTGCATAGCTTCAACCCAACTTTCTTTAGTTAATGCTTGAGCTATATTCTTGGGTTCTTCTTGAGAGATAAAACAAGTAAACATGCATGTTTGGTGATCCTTATGATTCAGCCTGTTTTGTTTGTACACAAAGCTAAGTAAAGCATTGTGTGGCGTAGAAAATCTTTTAGCTTTTGTTTTAGTTAGCACTCCATGAGTAGAAGGTCCAATGATTTGACAAGAAGGATGATCTTTATGAATTTTTAATGTAGGAGTCTGTGGAACTTCCAGATTATCACCCAAATTCTTGAAATCAGCATCTTCATTGGAATCTGAGAAAATACGTTCATCTTCAGACTCATCATCAGTATCTTCTAATCCAGGCATGTTAGGATCATTTAAATCATCAGAAGTACTGGTATTTGGTGCAGCAGTACTTTGATCCAAAGTACTGTGATCTAAAGTACTGTCATCCAAAGTACTGTGAGAGAACTCTACAATTTTGTTCTTTTTCTTTGCTTCCTCATAAGCTCTTCTTTGATCATCATCATAAGATTGTGCTACTACATCTTGAAAAAGCATCCTATTAAGCTCATCTTGAATGGCTTGATCCTCGATGAACAATGAGGATTTTGGTGCATCAGTACTTTTCTCATTCTCAACAGTTATAGGTTCTTCATCAAGAACAACATCGGGTTTAATATGGACTCCATGAACAATGTACTGTAAATCGTCTTCCTTGTGGGCGACTTGATTTTCTTCTCTAACAGGTACATAATTCATAGAAGGAGTCAAAACTTCAAGATCAAACATCCAATCAGGACCTTTACCTCTTCGATTTTCTTGATCTTCTAAAAATTCAACATGAAGACAATCTTGAACCTTTTTGGTGACCCTGTTATATACTCTAAATCCTTTGCTATTGGTGCAGTACCCCAATAAGTATCCTTCTTCTGACTTGCCATCAAATTTTCCCAAATTATCAATTGTGTTGAGAATAGTCAGAGGGCATCCAAAAGGCTTCATAAATCGAATGTTAGGTTTGTTTCCCATCAGCAACTCATAAGGTGTCTTCATCTGAGGTTTGATGACTGATACTCTATTAAGCACATAGCAAGCAGTATTTACTTCAAACCAGAATTGAATAGGCAAGTAAATGAATCTGCAAGCATTGTTCTGGCTGCTTCAATCAAAGTTCTGTTCTTTCTTTCTGCAACACCATTCTGCTGTGGAGTTCTAGCAATACTAAACTCCCTTTTGATTCCTTTCTTAGCACAAAATTCATCCATAAGCTTGTTCTTGAATTCAGTCCCATTATTACATCTAATACCTCTTACTTTAAGTCTCAGTTGATTTTCAAGGGCTATTATAAGATCATGAATAGCATCAAAGGTGTCATCTTTAAATCCCAAGAAAAATACCCAATTAAATCTACTGTAATCATCTGTCACAACCAGACAGTACTTCTTCTTGTTTAGACTAGCAACAGAAACAGGTCCAAACAAATCCATGTGCAGTAACTCCAAAGGTTCTCTAATAGTTCTTTCCTCAAGCTTCTTGCATGAAGCTTTGTGTTGTTTACCCTTCTTGCACGTCAAACATGAGTGATCATTCTTGTAAGTCTTGGAAGGTAAACCTCTAACTAAATTTCCTTTGAGCAATTTATTGATATTCTTGAAATTTACATGGCCCAATCTTCTATGCCACTGATGTGCTTCTTCAAGTGTTGCCTTTGCTACTAAACACGTTGCTCTTCCAGAAGAGTGAAGACTCTTCATATCCGGACTGTACACATCATTGGTTCTTGGTACTCTCATTATTACCAAGTTATCATCAACAAGCTTGAATTTAGGGGAAAGAATGAGACATTATGTGTCAGTGAATAACATAGGGTGCTTCTTATCACAGATCTAAGAGACTGACAAAAGATTGAACTTGAGCTCCTTCACATATCTAACATTCTCAAAATCTATGCTCCCTGCCTTAATAGTTCATTTGCCTGTAATTCTTCCTTCACTAGCATCATTCCCAAATGCAACTCTTCCTCCACAATAGGATCTAAAATCTGACAGAATATCTTTGTCTCCTATCATGCTTCCAGAGCAACCATTATCCACTATTAAATGATCTTTAAGCTCCTCTTCTGGGTTGCCCTGCACAAAGATAAAAGAGTTAGTTAATTTTAGGAACCCAAGCCATTACGGACTTGTGTTCCCCTTGTGGAGTTACATACTTAAATTCTTTAAGTATGTAATTTCCACTATCTTTAAGCACATGATCAATTATCTTTGGTTGTTCCAAAACTTGTGTTGGTTTTTCAATAAAAATATCTTTTTCATCCAAGTTTTCTTTATTATTTTTAACAAAAATCTCTGTTTCACTCTCACTTGCTGAAAGTATTGTTTGTTCCCCATCAAGCTTTCCTTCTTAACCAATTTGGTTTTAACTTCTGGTGTAGAGTCCCTTGATCTAGCTACTTTCTTTGATTTGTAATGCCTTCTAGATTGATAGTAATTAGATCTCCTAGGGTTCCTATTCTAAAAAGTGTTTGGTGAAAATCTAGCAGATACTTTGAGAAGGTACTGAGTTTTGGCTTATCAGTACCTTGAAAAGTGTTTGAAGGTACGAGTGGTTTTGAAAAAGGTCTTCTCTGGTGAGGGTACCTATAGTCTTGTGAGAAGTTGCTATGGTTAACCCTATGTGAATGACTCCAAACGGTCTAGTCTCCTTAGGTTTTAATGGTTGGCAGATCGTTCTTTGGGAATTTGCTTAGGTACTCTGAGTGAAAGTCACAGTGCTTAATCAAATGATCAGGACTGTAACAAACAAAACACAATTTTTGACCTGTAATCCCAAAATTGCTTCCTCTATGTGTATTACCAAACCTATCTTGTCTTTTTGGTGAATGATGAAAACTGTTTTGACCAAAATTATCCCAAAAAGGTTTAGCAGTATGTTGAAAAGGTTTTCTTAAAGGTACTGTTGAACGTGTCGCAGTACTTTGAGTTGAAGGTACTGCTTGACTCTTAACATCATCTTCCTTAGGTTTCTCAGCTGTTTCTTTTGAAGTTTCAGAATTAGATTGACCAATAAGCTTTTTCCTAAACTCTAGATTGTCTACTCCAAAACGAGAAACATCTGCCCTAAGTGGTTGAAAACTTCCAGTGGGATGAGGAACTGCATGATAACCATTGTCTTTCTTAAATTCAGGAGGTGTTTGACTAATAGATTCCTCATTACTAGATGTGTCTACATAGTTAATGAGTTCATCATCACTAGTTGTTATATCCTCAAAATCAAGTTGGTCCTCATCACTACGTGGGTTTTCTTCTATGCTACTAAAGTCCATACCAAAACCTAAGCCAGTCTTAATGTGTGCTCTTTTCTGTTTTTCAACAAAACTAACATGTGAAAGGCCAGATTGTCCCCAAGCAGCAAACTTTTCTAACAATTCATCTCTTTCCTTAGTTAGCTTCTCAATTTCAGAAATCTTACATCCTAGCTTCCATTCACTTAATTTTAATTGGTAATCCTGTTGTTCATACTTTTCAGCCCAAGTCATTTCATTATTTTCATGGGTTATTATTTTGGCTTCCATTGACTCTAAAGTAATTTGATAACCAGCTACCTCAGACCTAGTCCTTCTACAATTATCTCTTTCAGTTACATAATCAGTTAGCACCTTTTGATAAAAATCATGACACTTAGAGCATACCTTAGAGATAGGGGGTGAACTTGGTGAAGTAGCTACCAAAGCAAGCAGAACAGGTTCATCTTCAATCTCCATGCTCCAATCAAAGCTTCCAAGACCATCTATGGATTCCAAAGCAGCACATCCAGGTTCCTCATCAAAAGCTGTGCTCCAATAAAACTCTTCCACTGAGGCTTCCACGGCTACCATACAATAGGTTACTGGTTCATCATCAAACTCAGCACTCCAGTCAACCTCTGATAGATTCTCTTGAGCAACCAAAGCTTTTGTTTCAGTAATAGGAATTTCCTTTAGTTCAAGCTTAGATTTCTCAGTCATCCTGTTTTCCTGATATTTAGCAAACTTGCATTCCCTTGCAAAGTGTCCAGTCTTTTGACAGTTAAAGCATTAAATCTTGGACTTGTCAAAAGTGATACCCTGTTTTGGTTTGAAGTCGATGCCTCTTCCTGTTTTCTTCATGAACTTCTTGATCCTTGCAGTGATCATAGCAACTTGCCACCTTATATCAATTTCTTCAAGAGCATCCTCTTCAATTTGTGACAAATCCTCTTCATAGGTAACAGGTAGAGTAGCTTGCTGAGAAAAGAATGAGCATACAACTTCATCATAATGGATGGTGCTTGATGGTGATTATGTGGGGTTGGTCATGGTTGTGATAGAATGAGCAGGATAAAACTTTGAGCAACAAGACTTTGAGTAGGTAAGTAGACTTTTAGTGGAAGTACTCCTCTCTTTCAGAATGACACAAAAGCTATACTGTGAGACTTTGAACTTGTTTGGCCATTCATCTCATGCTCATACACCTTTAGATGGTTTTAGAGATCATCAAAGTCCATAACATCCAAACCAGGTTGTCCTATGATCATAGTAGCAATCACATGCCATGTAGATGGCAAACTCCTTAAGAACTTCAAATTGGCGTCTTCAACAGATACCTCTTCCTTGTATAACTCTAGCATGCTGAGGAGATTTTTGGAACCTGTCATAGGCAGCATCAAGACCTTCTCTTTCACCAACAGTGAAAGTTTCAAATTGTTGCTTCAACAGATTTCTGTGCATCTTCTTGGAAGCATCATTACCTCCAAACCTTGTCTTGAGAGCAGCCCATAATTGTTTAGCATCCTTAGCATCATGAAACTTGTGTAGGTGACCATCAGTATAGCGTGACAATAGGATGTTGAGAGCCTTTCTTGATTTCTTATTGTAGCAGCTGGCAAAACTGCTTTAAGTGATTTAGGTTGTCCAAGAATTTCTATAGGATCTCAAAACAACTTCATTACCATTGACAATTACATTCCACAATGCATGGTCTAATAGCAATGTACCTCATCTTCATACTCCATAGATCATACTCTCCCTTCTTGATGATTGGTATTCTGAGTGAGGTGATGGATGGTTGTGGTGCAGCTTCAGTGACATCTTTAGGTTCGTTGTTAACTAGGTTTTTAAGGGTTTCTTCTTAGTCGAGTTTCCACACAAGCTTCGATACCACTTGTTGGATCGATGTACTCTAACCAAACTAACTTATATAGCTTGTTAAGGTTTAATAACCTCGGATAAATCCTAAGTTACTAACAATGAAACACTGAACTAACTCTATTAAGTATGCAGAATTTACTTAACAAACCTAAGAAGAATTAACTTTAACTTCAACGATTTTATTAATACTTAGAACCTGCTTGTTATACAGATTCTTTAACAACTCTAAAAATCTAATATCGTATTCTCTAAAAACTCTAATATTGCACGTACATCTAATGCCAATATAGGGATCCTTTTATAGGCTTAAGGATAACCCTAATCGGTTTACAATTACAAACCTTGTACGACAAGTAATACTAAACTAATCTAAGAACATTCTAGAATTACATAATAATCCTTAACGATTTTGCATATCAGTCCTTTAAGCATGCAAGATTTGATGAATCAATGTAAAGATTTTGACTTTCTTCTTGAAGATTTTGACTTCAATACTTTGACTCTTCAAAGACTTTGACTTTTTATATCCCAACATAAACACTTTTAGTTACCATTTAATGATTCCCTAGAGCTGAACAACATCATAGTTGACCTTGGTGCAAGCCTAATTCCCTTAGTGGTCATGAATTTAATTTCTTAATTCAAATTCACCCTTTATAAATCAAACACTCTTAAGAGGTTAAGTCATCACTCTACCATTCCTAGAAACCAAGAGTTAGAAACTTCTATTGCATTCTCACCATCACTATGACTAAAGCATCTAGCAACAACTCTTCAACCAAAGGTTCATCCAAAAGGAATGGTCATATGATTCATGAGATATCATCCAATCTAATCATCACCCGTAAGAGGTCATAATGTTGGAATCCCACCTCAACAATCTCAATCAACAATTGCTAAGAGAACCGCAAGAATTAGTATTAAACCTTGTTAGAAAAGGGTTCATCAAGCTCTAAACCAAATGCACCTAGTTCTAGTAAAACACCTAAGCCTTCATTCCTAGAACATAGACAACATTCCTTCACCGAACCTATTTCTCACCCAAATCTCTATTCATTAGAGCACTCACCACCGAGAACTTCCCACTCACCAACCTTCTCATTAAATAGGGAACAACCTACATCACCAAATTGTCCACCATTGGAGACAATGAACCATCAAGGACTTGATCATATATAGGACTTTCCATTACCACCACCTCCATTCTTAGTGGAACCTCATCCTACATTGCTCAATGTACCTCCACCATCATTTATAGAGCCTACTCAAAACATCCAATCTCCTCCGGTTCCTAAACAAGACAATAATTGCTCTAATTGTCTAATCACCTAAGGACTTGTCAAGAAGTAATGAATGAGTTGCATTTCATGTTTAATCATCTTTGTTGATCGATGTACTCTAACCAAACTAACTTAAATAGCTTGTTAAGGGTTTAATAACCTCGTATAAATCATGTTATTAACAATGAAACACCGAGCAAACTCTATTAAGTATGCGGAATTTACTTAACAAAGCTAAGAAGAATATAATTTTATTAATAACTCTAAACCGCTTATTATGCGATTCTTTAACAACTCTAAAACTCTAAACAATGATCGACTTTTAGATTCTAAAAACACATAAAACTCTAATGCCAATCTAGGGGTCCTTTTATAGGCTTAAGGATAACCCTAGTCGGTTTACAATTTGTATCCTTGTACGACAAGTAATCTAAACAAAGAATATTCTAGAATAACAAAGCTTTCCATAAACTAATATAGCAGTTCTTTGCTTTGCAAGACTTTGACTTTAATGTGCCAAAGATTTCTTTGACTTTTACTTAGCCGCATCTTTGATTTTAATCAAGACTTTGTCAACCTCAAGACTTTTTATATCCCAACAATCCTCCCCTAACTTGAATTCTACTTGCTTGATTTCAAGTTTCTTTGTAGATTTAACTTTAACTTCTTCTAGCCTCTTGAAAGATTGTGTCTTATTTCTTTATCTTGATTTGTCTTTGTATTCACCGTGCTTGGATTGTCATTATCAAAGTAGTCTTTATTCTTTTCGAACATTCTTTACATCAACCTTAATCGTAATCTCTTTTCAAAGAACATTCACAAGCTCAATCTTTTCAAAGAACTCAAAGAACATATGACAATATGTACATTAATTCAGCTTTAAGTTTCAGTCTATTCTCATCACTTCTGTGTGTAAACTCCCTGTGAGAGGTGAATCATTGAAAATTTAATGGATTTGATGTCTCACCAAAGCCATTAACTCTGGAGTAGCCAAATGTTTAGGTGTGTAAGACCATGGTACATTGACAATCATATGATTTTTAGCAAATCATCACCTATCAATGATTTGATTTGTCTCTACCAAAAGTCGTACCCTTTTGACTAGTTAGTTCTTTCATCCATGGTGAAATTACCATATAATGGTTTTCCACAACCTTACCACAAGCCATTTTCAGGCTAGCCAACTCTTTCATTTATCGATATGGTGAGTTGATTACCATACAACTTATTAGCAAGTTGTCAACTATAAAAACATTTGAGAAATCTTTACCGTGAGCCGCTGCTCATGGATTGGCCAATCCGTTTGTAACCATGGTGGATTGATAACCTATTGTTGTTACCATCTCAAAACCATTTATTTCTTTTAACCTTTGTTTCAAAATATTTGTCACTTAACAAAAGTTTTTCAAAATCATTAATGGTTTAAGCTGCAAGCAAGACTTTGATGAAAGTACTATTTGATCAGCAGACTTTGAATAAAGTAATCGATATATCAAAAATTTATTCAATAAAGATTCATACCGTTATTCATCATCATCACCATAATTGTCCATCTGATAAACAATTTGATGACCATAAGAGCAGTTTCATTATCTTCTTCAACTTCCATCCCATGTTCTAGCATTCTCCTCATGAGATCCGATGTGCGATATCTTCTCGTCGCTAACATGTGAATCATAGTACCATCTTCTAACTCTAAAACATGCACTCCAGATTCTTCAAAGAATTCCAAATGATTATCTCCCAATCTTCTTGATTTTTCCAAATCTCATCGCTGCTTGTTTCTTCGCTTTCCCAAACAAATGTGAGATCTCCCAAGATTAAACCAACTCCTTCGGATGGAATGTATTCAAATTATTCTTGCACCAAATGATATAGATGAAACAAATCCTCTCTATCTATTATGTGCAATATATCCCATAGCATATTAAACATTCTAAAGCTTTCATCTTGTCTATGAAACATCAGATAATTCCCATCTTTAGATTCTACAACTTCAAAAGTAGTTATTGGAGACTTTTTCTTCTTCTTTTCTCTCTTCTTTTCTCAGACGCCTTTAGAATACTCAAATTTACAATCCTTAAGTAATTCCTCTTCATCATTAGTATCGATCTTAACTCAACTTTCTTTGACGGTCGTTGATCTTCAACTCTGTTCTTTTCTTTTTAAGCTTCCTTTCTTTCTTCTTCTTTCAACATCATCATCATCTTTATAGTCTTTGATACTATCAACTTGTTTCTCGATAAGCTTCTAACAACTTCATATAATTCTTTCATCTCAACATACTTCAACTTATTCAATCCAATATATCCTTGCTTCTTTAAATAAGTCATCATTGCATTTCTTTCTTTAGCAAGATTTGGTCTTCTTGGTAAAGCGTAAATGTGAATAGGTGATTGTAATTTCAAATAGCCAAAGATTCAGTTCTTCTTGCAATTTCTTAGCTGCTTCTCTATTCTTATCTTCTTCAATTTCCTTAGCTTATCCTTAGCCTTCAATATCAATTTCAAGATTCAATTCAGTTTGAAACTTTCTAGTGCTTCCTCATTCATAGCAACTTGAGCGTTCCTTATTTGTGCTAAACTGAAGCTTCTTCTTCTTCTTTGTTTCTACCATCTTACCTTTTCCTTTATCTTTTGGATCAATAATAGGTTGAGAGGCTTGTTGTTGTTCTTCAAGAACACCGTGAATAGCAACACCTCTTGGTCTTGATAGATTTTGCAATATTTCAACAACTTCTTCATCCACAAATTTTAGTGTGCTCAACCACGTAGTGTATCAGCCTCTTCATGTAGAATAGTAGAGGGGCCAGCTTCATCAAAGTTTAACACCCTTGGTGTATTTACTTGTTGAGATTTCTTGAAGACCAAGATTTTGATCAGAAAGACCTTGATCATCGCGATTTGAACTTTAATGCTTTCTTCCTCAAGACTTTTAACTTGAACTTGCACTTCAAGACTTTGAGGTTGATCATCAAGACCTTGAGGTTCAAACTTCTTCATTCAAATTCTTATCTTCCAATTTCTTCCCCAATTGGAATGAAGAGTGCTTTTGAACCTTTTTGCTTTTGGTCTTCTTAAACCGCCTTTGTCGCTTTTTTTTAGCTTTGACCCATAACCTGCGGATGTTTAACTAAGGGCCAAACAAACTTCTTGAATCTCCTAAACTTGATCTTCAATTGTGCTATCTCAGTACTTTGAGCCTGAAGGTTTTCTTCAATCCACTAACTCTCTTGTCGAACATAATTATCCAATACTAAACCTTCAGGGGTATAGTAGTTGATCTCCTCCTAAGATGATGAGAAATAGGAACATCTTTGCTCTGATGCATAGAGGAGTAGTATGGTGGGATGAGGTGGAGAAACTTCAGCATCTTCATTAACATCAAGACTTTGTGAAGTAGCATCGTGTGATCAACACTTGAGAAGCAAGACCTTGTGGTGAAGTTTCTTGAGATGCAAGACTTTGAGAAGCAAGACTCTCGTATGACCTTCTCTATCATCACTAGCATCAGCCTCATCTCTAATAGCTTGAACAATCTCCATCATTGAAGTAGTTAATGGAGTGTCTCTTCCAGTGAAAGCATCACTCTTCCTAGCCATGAAAGTGGAAATCTTGGCGGGTTGTACCACAACAGGTAAAAGACTTGTAGGCTTTGGTACATCTGAAAGTTGTTTATTCAAGAAGACTTGAATAAATCTCGGATACATTAACCATCTTGATCCATGATAGATGTGTGAGAGCATTCCATCTAAGATTAGCCTTGAAAAGTTGAACATACGATTTGTAGCCAATCCTACCAAAGGTGCATGCAATGTTTGAACCAAATTGCTCCCAAGAAGTACTTTTAGAGCTTATACAATGAAGAAGAACATGTACCAAATACTTCCAATGTGGAATGAACAAGGGTTTCTTGAATGTTGTTGTGTCAACCAAAGACCCTTCATATCCATATCTCCAAGGTGTCCCAAAGAAGTCGCTTTATCAAACCTAATAGCCTTCAGATCATCATCAAACAATAAATTCATGAATTGATGCTTCAGAATCTTGATAATCCTTCCAAAGAACTTTAGCTTGAATATAAGATTCATCATTCTCCATATGTGTCCTTGCAGCTTGTCCAAAATTGTCTGATCCAGTGGCTCAATTATATCGTGTTCCACCAAAAGCGATAACCGACAGAACCAGTTAAGAAATCAATGATGTCATGGAAGATGACATTAGCCTCTGCTTTATCTAAATTGCCACCATGTTGTGTTTTCAAACCGTGTAGATTCGCCATGGATGATTGAAAAGATATGACTTCTTGAATATGAATTGTGTTATAGAGAGAGAAATATCGAAAAGATTGAAACGAATAAAGGTAAGAGGGAAAATCGGAGAGTAGTTATTTATAGGTAAGATTTGAAAAATCACAACCCATAATAACAAAGTTACCGTTATTTGAATTTACCCCTCAATATTACCGTTAGAACAGTACTTTAATAAGACAAACAGCTTCTTTCCACGCAAAGTGCAGCATTTCTTCCCAAGCAAGACTTTCCCAAGCAAGATTTTCAAAGCAAGATTTCATATAACAAAACAAAGATTTTTTCTCTTTTTCTTCTATAATGACAAACACTCCATGTAAACATTAGATTGCCTCCCTCAGCAATGCATAGAATGTCTAACTACTAATCAGTCCTCCCTTAAATGTAGCTTAATAATTAATCATGCCAATACTCACCACCAAGTGATTAAATCTTGAAACATCAAATCCTTTGGTGAGTAAATCAACTAAATTATCATCTGTATGCACCTTGACAACATTAATGAGCCTATGCTCATAACAATCTCTGATGAAGTGGTGCCTAATCTAAATGTGTTTGGTCTTGGAATGATAAACCGATTCTTCACAATGCAAATGGTACTCTCATTGTCAATATTGATAGGAGTATTCTTGAAGTTGAACCCATAATCCAAGAGTTGATTTTGCATCCACAAAACTTGTCCACAACAGCTTGCGCAGCCCACATATTCCGCTTCAAGAGGATGTTGCAAGAATTGTTTGCTTCTTACACTGCCATGAAACTAATCTTCTTCCAAGATATTGGCATCCTCTAGTGGTTGATCTTCTATCATAGTTATCACCTGCATAATCACTATCTGAAAAGCTTCTAAGTGAAAAGGTGAATCCTTTGGATACCACAACCCTAACTTAGGTTGTTGTTTCAAATAACTAAAAATTCTCTTTACTGCATTCATATGAGAGACCTTTGGTGAGACTTGATATCTTGCACATAAACACACAAAGAAACATGATATCGTCTAGATGCAAGAAGATACATAAGACAACCAATCATTGATCTGTATAACTTGACTTCAACAAGTTGTCCATCTTCATCCTTTCCCAATGAGTTGATAGACTTAATAGGTGTAGTAACAAAGCTTCATAGCATCAAAATTGAACTTCTTAAGTATGTCGACTACATACTTGTCTTCACTTATGAAAATTCCCTCCTTTGACCGCTTAACTTGAAGTCCCAAAAAGAAAGTTAACTCACCCATTGAACTCATTTGAAATTCATCTGATCGCCTTCTCAAACCTTGACCATTGATTGTTTTGTAGCTCCAAATATGATATCATCTACATACACTTGAACTATCATGATATCCTTCTTATCTCTCTTGATAAACAAGGTGTTGTCTATAGCTCCTCTCCTGTAACCATGTTTCAATAAGAAAGTAGAGAGCCATTCATACCAAGCTCTAGGTGCTTGATGTAAGCCATAAAGAGCCTTAACCACTTTATAGACTTTGTTTGGATGGGTAGGATCTTCAAAACCGTGAGGTTGTTTAACATATACTTCCTCTGTAATCTTGCCATAAAAGGCACTTTGACATCAATTTGATAAACCTGGAATCCCATATATGATGCAAAAGCAAGGAAGATTCGAATTGCTTCAATCCTTGCTACAAGAGCAAATACTTCATCATAATCTAATCCTTCTTCTTGTCTCAGAGCTTTGTGCAACTAACCTTGCTTTGTTCTTGATAACATTCCTCTTTCATCTCTTCTCACTCAACACCCATCTTGTACCAATGGCTTTCTTTCCATCAGGAAGATCACATAATACCCAAACTTCTTGAAGCTGAATGAAGAAGTTCTTCTTGCATAGCTTCAACCCAACTCTCTTTAGTCAATGCTTGAGCAATATTCTTGGGTTCTTCTTGAGAGATAAAGCAAGTAAACAGGCATGCTTGATGGTCCTTATGATTTAGCATGTTTCGTTTATAGACAAAGCTAAGTAACGCATTATGAGGTTTAGAAAAATCTTAACTTTGTGTTTGTCATCACCCAAGTGGACCAATGATTTGATCAAGAGGATGATTCTTATGAATTCTTAAGACAGGAGTCTGTGGAACTCCATAATTGTCACCCAAATTAGTGAAATCAAGATCTTCATTGGAATCAGAAAATACCTTCATATTCAAACTCATCAATCGATCTTCTAAGCTGCATGGTAGGATCATCCAAATCATTCAAAGTGCTTTTAATCGTGCAAGAAGATTTCTTTGATCTAGTATCTGTCACCCAAAGCCGTGAGTGAACTCTGCAGCCTTGTTCTTTTCTTTGCTTCTCATAAACTCTTTTTGGTCATCATTATAAGAATGTGCTATGACATCTTGAAAAAGCATCTGATTAAGTTCATCTTGAATAGATTGATCCTCAGCAGACAAAGAGGATTTTGGCTCATCAAGCATTTTCTCCTTCTCAACAGCTTTAGGTTCTTCATCATGAACAAAGATCGTGTCTAATATGGACTCCATGAACAACATATCGCACTCCTCTTCTCCATTGTGTATGTGTTGATTTTTCTCTAACAGTACATAGTTCATAGAAGGAGTCAAAACTTCAAGATCAAACATCCAATCAGACCTTTACCTTCCGATTTTCTTTATCTTTTAAAAATTCAACATGAAGACAATCTTGAACCTTCTTGGTGACTCTGTTGTACACTCTAAATCCTTTGTTGTTGGTGCAATATCCCAATAAGTATCCTTCTTCTTACTTGCCATCAAATTTTCCCAAATTATCAATGGTGTTTAGAATAGCGAGAGGGCATCCAAAAGGCTTCATAAAACGAATGTTGGGTTTGTTGCCCATCAGCAACTCTTAAGGTGTCTTCATCTCGGGTTTGGTGATGACACTCATATACATAGCAAGCAAGATTTACACCTTCAAACCTGAATTGAATAGGTAAATGTGAATTCAAGCATTGTTCGCTGCTTCAATCAAAGTCCTATTCTTTCTTTCCGCAACACCATTCTCATTGTGGTGTTCTTGCAATGCTCAACTCCCTCTTGATCCCTTTGTTGGCACAAAATTCATCCATAAGCTTGTTCTTGAATTCAGTCCCATTGTCACATCTAATACCTCTAACTTTGAGTCTCAATTGGTTTTCAAGTGCTATTATAAGATCATGAATAGCATCAAAAGTATCATCTTTAAATTCAAAGAAAAATACCCAACCAATCTACTTACAAGCAATCATTTGTCACAACCAAGCAAGATTTCTTTTCTTGTTCAGACTTGTAACGTAAAATGTGACCAAATAGATCCATGTGTAGTGTACCCAAAGGTTCTCTAACAGCCTCTTTCCTCAAGCTTCTTGCATGAAGCTTTTGTTGTTTACCCTTCTGCACGCCAAATGTGAGTGATCATTCTTGTAAGTCTTTGAAGGTAAACATCTAACTAAATTTCCTTTGACCAATTTGTTGATATTCTTGAAATTTACATGGCCCAATCTTCTATGCCGCTGATGTGCCTCTTCAAGTGATGCCTTTGCTACTAAACATGTAGCTCTTCTAAGAGTGAAGACTCTTCATATCCAAACTATACACATCATTGGTTCTTGGTACTTTCGTGATCACCAAGTTATCATTATCCGCTTGAATTGTGAAAGTATGAGACATTCTCGTCATGAATAACACGTGATCGACTCCACAAAAGGTTGAACTTGAGCTCCTTCACATATATAACATTCTCAAAATCTATGCTCCCTGTCTTGATGGTTCCTTTCCCACTAATTCTTCCTCCACTAGCATCATTCCCAAATGCAACTCTTCCTCCACAATATGGCCTAAAATCTGATAGAATCTCCTTGTCTCCTGTCATGCTTCCAGAGCAAGCACTATCCACAATAAGATGATCTTTAAGCTCCTCTTCTGGGTTGCCCAGCACAAAGATAAAAGAGTTAGTGTCTTTTAGGAACCCAAGCCATTAATGACTTGTGTTCCCCTTGTGGAGTAACATACTCAAATTCTTTGAGTATGTAATCTTCACAGCTTTTTGTAGACGTAATCAAGCATTATCTTTTGTTTCAAAACTTGTGGTGGATTTTCAAAGAAAAACTTTCTTTTCAACAAAAACCTCCTTTTCTTTTTCAACAAAATCATCTTTATCAAAAATCACTTCTTCAAGAAGACGTGTTGAAAGTACCGCTTGTTCATCATCGCATTTTCCTTCTTAACCCATTTGGTTTTAACTTCTGGTGAAGAGTCTCTAGATCTAACTACTTTCTTAGAGTTGTAACGCCTTCTAGATTGATAGTAATTAGATCTCCTAGGGTTCCTATTCCAAAAGATGTTTGGTGAAAACTCGAAAGACTTTGAGAAAGTAATATTGTTTGGCTTAACAAGCACCTTGGAAAGTATTTGAAGGTATCGGAGGTTTTGAAAAGGTCTTCTCTCGTGAGGGTACCTATAGTCCTGTGAGAAGTTTCTATGGTTAACCCTATGTGAATGATTCCAAGCTGGTCTAGTCTCCCTTGGTTTTTGGTTGTTAGTTCTGTTCTTTGGGAACTTACTTAAGTACTCGGAGTGTAAGTCACAATCCTCAATCAAATGATTAGGGCTAAAACAAACAAAACATAGTTTTTGATCTGTAATCCTAAAATTTATTCTTCTATGTGTATGACCAAACCTATCTTGTCTTCTAGGTGAATGATGAAAACTGTTTTGACCAAAATTATCCCAGAAAGGTTTAGCAATATTGTGAAAAGGTTTTCTTAAAGGTAATGGCCGAGGTGTAGCAAGACTTGAGGTGTGTAAGACTGGTGAAAGTACCGCTTGGCTTTTAGCATCATCTACCTTAGGTGTTTCAACAGTTTCTTTTGAGGTTTCACACCTAGATTGACCTTTAAGTTTCTTCCTAAACTCTAAGTCTTCTACTCCAAAACGAAAAACATCGTGCCTAAGAGGTTGATGACTACCAGTGGGATGAGGGACAACATGATAGGCATTATCTTTCTTAAACTCGGGAGGTGTTTCACTAATTGAGTCCTCATTACTAGATGTGTCTACATAATTAATGAGTTCATCATCACTAGTGGTTATATCCTCAAGATCACATTCATCCTGATCACTAGGTGGGTTTTCTATGCTATTAAAGTCCATACCAAAACCTAGGCCAGATCTAATGTAAGCTCTTCTCGCTGCTTTTCAACATAAGTGACATGAGAAAGACCCGATTGTCCCCAAGCATTAAACTTTTCTAGCAATTCATCTCTCTCCTTAGATAGTTTCTCAATTTCTTTAGATCTTACAATTTAACTTCCATTCACTTAGTTTTAACCGATAATCGTTGTTCATACTTTTCAAGCCAATTCATTATTATTTTCATGTGTTATTATTTTGGCTTCCATAGATTCTAAAGTAATTTGGTAACCAGCCTACTTCAAACCTAGCCATTCTACACTTATCTCTTTTCAGTCACATAATCATTAAGCACTTTTTGATAAAAGTTATGACACTTAGAACATACCTCAGAGATAGGGGTGAACTTGGTGAAGTGGCTACCATAGCAAGTAGAACAGACTCATCTTCACTTTCCATGCTCCAGTCAAAGCTTCCATAACCATCTCTAGACTCCATAGCAAAGATGTCCGTGTTCCTCATCAAAAGTCGTGCTCCACCAAACTCTTCCATTGAATCCTCCACAACCGCCATACAAGAGGTTATCGGTTCATCATCAAACTTAGCACTCCAGCCAACCCTTGATAGATTTTCTTGAGCAACCAAAGCTTTTGTTTCTGTAATAGGAATTTCTTTCAACTCTAGCTTTGGTTTTCGGTCATCATGTTTGCTTGATACTTAGCAAACCCGCATTCCCTTGCAAAATGTCCGCTTTTGACAATTGAAACACTCAATCTTGGATTTTTCAAAAGTGATTCCCTGTTTTGGTTTGAAGTCAATGCCCCTTCCTGTCTTCTTCATAAACTTCTTGATCCTTGCAGTGATCATAGCAACTTGCCACCTGATATCAATTTCTTTAAGAGCATCCTCTTCAATCTGTGAGAGATCTTCTTCATAAGTAACAGTAGAGTAGCTTGTCGGCAAAGAAAGAGCACACGACTTCATCTCGAGTGGATAGTATTAGTTGCGTGGGTTGCCGAGCAAAAGTGTAGTGTAGGCAAGCAGTGATTGGGCAACAAGATTTTGAGTAGGAGAAGCAGATTTTTAGTAGAAGTACCGCCTCTTTCGATGACACAAAAGCAATATTTTGAGACTTTGAGCTTGTTTGGCCATTAATCTCATGCTCATACACCTTCAGATGATTGTAGAGATCATCAAAGTCCATGGTGTCCAATCCATGTAGATG
>OU343220.1:88636840-88667474 GCA_910596185.1 Chrysanthemum makinoi | reverse complement strand
ATCACATTCTAATGAATCTTAGTGGCTTAAGGCTTAAATGCACTTGCCAAATCTCTTGGTTTATAAACCACTTTGTTAGGACCTCCATAGTCATCACCTTCATCCTAACTTTCAGCATTTCAGAAACCCTTACAAACCTCTTGAAATCATTTCATCATGAGAAAAACCCCAAGTAGTAACTTATCCACCAAAGAACCACCCAAGAAAAAGGCTCGTGTTATACACGAAATTTCTTCAACCGAATCATCTCCGGTCAAGCCAACAAATGATAGGATCTTCCCTCAACCAATCAAACCAATTCCTAAAAGGATAGAACCCACAAAACTACCTATGCCAAACACCACCATACCTCCTAGGCCAAACAATATCATCTCCACTAAACCATCACCATTGGTGCCTAGAGCTATTTCATTTACATCTCCACTATCATCACCACACCTCTAAAATTTAGAGGACTTGCCTCCTAGGCCATCTCATCCATTTCCGCCGACAACATTCTCCTCATTAGGAGGAATAATAGTACAAAATCAAGGTGTTGAGTCAACACTTGCTCCGGCTTCCTTTTTGCCGTTTCCATCATATAATCCCATTTGGATTATGAGAAATCATCAAAGTCAACCACCCGACCATATGGAAGTTGACACTTCTCTACCACCACCATCATTCTTGGTCGAGCCATTCTCAAATGCGCCTCCACCAATCCCTCCATCGTTTGAAGCTCCACAAGCCGCTTCACTTGATCCTTCGCATCAAGCCATTTCATTTCTTCCACCACCACTACCTAGCCATGACAAAGATTGCTATCATTGTCAACATGTTGAAAGTTTGATACATGAAGTACGAGAAGACCAACGTTTCATGTTCTATCATCTCCTCAAACGTTTTGACGAGATCAAACCAAAACAAAACTTGAGCTAGAAGATTTTAGTGGTGTCCTAGCATTAAGCGATAGTTGGTTTAGAAATTTCTAGTCATATATTTTCTTATTTTCTTTGTTTTTAGAGTCATGTATATCATAACTCTAGTTTTATTAAATGAAATTACATGCTACTTGTTATTTTTCTGAGCATATGATTACATTGTATTCATATTTCATTTTTTGTGATAACATTACTTGTTATATCACCTTTGTTTGAAATTAATCATCAGCTAATACGGATCTCTCAGAATTGCCTAGACGGATCCCTACTAGGAGGGAACCGTGGGATCCGTGAGACAGAAAGCTATTTTCTACTAACTTGGACCACATTTGCAGGAAATTGTGAATTATACTTGCTTTCTAACCTTTGTTTTGTAGTTATTCAATTTACACATGAAGACTTTGACATCCTAAAGCTAGGGGAGCTTTATGTCAAAGCAATACATTGCAAATTACTTGCAATACTAGGTTTACATTTAGTGACATCCCCTTGCAAAATTGCAATCATCATGGGGGAGCACATTCGTCACTTAGACGAAATCTCTTGCAAACTTACTTGCAAACAAACTAGATTAGTATCACTTTTTGGCCCTTACATAGGGATGGACTCGTCAAGGGGGAGTAAAGACGAGATCCTTTCCCGTTACTTGCTCTCTATCTCTTTTTATTTCTTTCACATGTTTTTCTTAAAAACAATGTGTTGCTTTCTTTCGAAGCTCTTTTTGTTTCGACAAAAAGGGGGAGATTGTTAATACAAATAAGCCGTAAAAACGTTTATTTATATTTTACGATCTTCTAATGTTTTGTCGATAACAAACGTAAAATCATTTTAACGAAACAAATAAAATACGTAAATGGTTTGAACTATTAGTTTCTAACATATTCACATTTTCACATAAAACACTAAAACAAGTATAAGTGATTTTATGATTTAGTAATACATATGTACAATAACTAGTGTTTACATATTTGGATAAAATATACATATAACTAGTATGTAGTATATTGGGTAATATAAATGGGTAGAAACTTAAGTATCACAACCCATTGGGTAAATATATTGAATGTAGTTGGGTACAACCCAAAGCCCATGACCCATGGATCTTGACCCATAACCCATTGCATGACATCATGCTTATATCATACATGGATAATATCCATAACCCATGGATCAACCCATACCCAAGTGACCAAGTGCATTGCACTCAAAAGATACATTGTATCTAGCTAAAGATCCATGGTTCAACCCATGACCCATAACCAAAATACCCATGGGTAAAAGGGAGCGTCCCACGGATCCCTAGCTTAATGCTAGACGGATCCCTTGTGGAAGGGATCCGTGGGATCCGGGGAACAGTAGAGTTTTTCTTCTATAAATAGTGAGCCATTTCTTGATTGTTTCTCACCCCTTTCTAACACACTTTCTCCCTGAGTTAAAAACTCACTAACCTCAGATCCAAGAGATCTATGTTTGTATTTTTGATTTTGTGTGATCTTTTAGGTTCCTCTTAAAGGCAAGATCACCACCTTTGAAGTCGAGCAAGCTCAAGTCCATGAGTTTCCATGCTTCCTCATCATCAAGGCTACTGAAGTCTTCTTGTTGATGATTCCTTTCTTTCTTCAAAGAAGTGTAGTGTTGAAGACATTAGCGAAAGATGTCTCAAGTGTCAAGACGAAGATATTAGTGAAGGGTATCTATCGTCTATATCATAAGCACTTGTGATAGGTGCTTAGAAGTCAAGACTAGAAGCATTAGTGAAAGGTGCTTAGAAGTCAAGACTAGAAGCATTAGTGAAATGTGCTTAGAAGTGAAGACACAAGACATTAGTGAAGGGTGTCTTGTAGATCTAGTCAAAGGCATTATTGAAATGTGCCTTAAATGTACATTCGATATGGTGTGTTTCGATGTACAAGTTAGACTACTATTATATCCAAGGATATTGATATCCTTGATGATGTTGTAAAGGAGTAGATCTCCTTTGGGATTAGTCGTTGGTGTAGTGTGGTAGTAGTTCCTCCATTGCAATGGAACTAGATGCTTAGCCTAGTACCTAATAAAGGGTAGGCGACGTTGTGAAGGTGGAGTGAAAGAACTAGGTACTTAGCCTAGTACCTTATAAAAGGTAGGCGACGTTGTGTAGGTGTGGTTCACCTTGGAGTGAAAGAACCCGGTGGTTAGCCTAGCACCGGAAAAAGGGTAGGCGACGTTGTGAAGGCTTCTCTGCCATAAGGAGATTGGTGTAGTGTTTACGAACTCTCGAGTAGGTGACTCGAGGAGTGGAGTAGGGCAAGGAAGGTGTTCTTGTAGCCGAACCACTATAAATACTCGCTTTGTGGTTTTGTGCTTCTTACTCTTATCTTTTCGTTACTTACCTTTATATGCTTGTCCATCAACATCCAACACACACATCCAAATAGATTGACATAAGTCGATCTAAATAGATTAAAAGGAAGTTTTAATTGGCAAAACTATTCAACCCCCCTTCTAGTTTTCCACATGTACCATGGATCCCACGGTTCCCTACATGGAGGAATCCGTCTAGGCATTTTCCAGGGATCCGATAAATGCTGGTGATAGATGATTCAGCAAAGGTGTTATACCAAACAATGCTGAATATGAAAATGAGATATGTATACAAGCAATAAACATATACTCAAATAAATATGGAAAGTAGGTTATCATTCAATAAAACAAAGAGATAATCAACAAGTCTCTTAAAACTAAGAGAATGATCAAGCCATGTAATACATTTTCTACTTAATGCTAATGAAGAATCTAAGCTCAAGAGGCAACTACATTCTTAAGGATGACCAAACATAAAATGGGATTCCTAAACGTTCTAAGTTGAGCTTGAGGCTAGGACACCGTTTTGAGGCTCATGGTTGTTTGGGTTTGTTGACCTCTTCAAAACGTTCGAGAAGGTGATAGAACATGAAACGTTGCTCATCACGTAGTTCATGTATCAACCTTTCAACATGTTGACAATGATAGCAATCCTTGTCATGGTTTTGAGCTTCTTGAAACGAAAGTTCAAGTGAAGTGGGTTGAGGATCCTCAAATAAAGGAGGAATTGGTGGAGGCTCATTAAGTGGTGGCTCAACAATGTTTGAGGGTGGAGGTAGAGAAGTGTCAACTTCCATGTGGTCAGGTGGTTGACTTTGATGTCTCCTCATAATCCAAAATGGACTATTGGGGGGAAATGGAGAAGTTGATATTGGTGCAAGTGTTGATTCAACACTTTGGTTTTCTTGCACAATCTTTTCAAGTGAATTTGTTGGTAATGGTGGAAGATGAGATGGCCAAGGGGGTAAGTCCTCTAAGTTGTGAGAATGTGGAGATGATTGTGAGGTGTTTGGTTTAGTAGAGTTTGGTGATGATATCCTTGTGGGAACAATCCTCTTGGGAATTAGTTTGATTGGTTTATTTGGTGTAAGGGAAATCCTAGCATTGGTGGACTTAACCGGAGATGATTCGGTTGAGGAAACTTTGTGTATGACCCTAGCAAGTTTCTTGGGTGGTTCTTCGGTGGATGAGTTAGCACTAGGAGCTTTTCTCATGATGAAATGAATAAGAAAGATGTTTCTAATTGCTGAGAATTGTGTTCGTGTTTGATTACTAAGGAGTTCTAGCAAGATGATTTATAAAGGGAAGAATTTGGCAAGTGCATTTAAGACTTAGGCCATTAAGATTCATGGAAATGTGATGATTAACATGCTCAAGATTCAAGTTCAGAGTTTCACTGATCTAGGAACTTAATAAAGATGAGGTGGAGTGTTCAAGTTAGCAAGATGAGCTTGAAATGATTGTTTTGGCTAGAGTTGACATAATCTGTCACCCGGATCCCACGGTTCCCTCCTTTAAGGGATCCTTCTAGGCTAATCCTAGGGATCCGGCTCTCAGCAGCTATGAAAGGATAAAAATGATGTTTCTAAGGTCTAAGATCTATACCATTTTGAGTGTTTCAGTCCTCCTGAGTGTCTTAAATGAGGGTGTACTTGAATGATCAAGAGCAATGAATGATATAGCAAATGATTGTATTTTATGGAAGGAAAATGAGACTAAATGACTACCAATGGATGTTCAAGGATAACACTAAATTTTTGATGGTGTCAAGTCATAATAAATGATCCTAGAGATCAGATGGTAGCTTGAGATGGAGTTTGAAAAAATCCTCAAAAATCAAAAGAATTGAAAAACTAATTTTTGACTCGTTTTGAGATAAAAGATGACTAGGGACAATTTCCTAAAATTGTTCAATATGTCCACCTAAGTGTTTTGAAAAATGAAAAACAATTTGTGAGTATTGTAGCGGAAATATGGTGAGTTTTGATGTGTTGATAAATCAAAAGGAATCTTGAACTAAGTCCTAGGTGAGCCATGGGTGAGTGTCAAGCTATCACATGTTAAAAGAAGACTTAGTTGGCTCTAAGGTCTTATGTTAGGCTTATGTGAGGTGATCTAGTGAATTGTTTTGATGTAAGGAGATCTGTATAACTCATCTGCAGTCACGAATCCCACGGTTCAATTAGAGAAGGGATCCGTCTAGACTAAAACGAGGGATCCGGCATCTGCAGATCAGAACCTTTACAGCAGCTAATGTAGATTTTGCACTAAGAAATATACACATATAACATTTAATTTAAACAACAAGGTAAACAAATTATCACATATGACATATCATAGATAATTGTAGCAACAATAATATCCAAGAAAGCACAAACAAACGTGCTAAAACATAATCATTCATACACAAATCAAGTGTCTCAAGACAATCATAATCCTATAGTTTCTTTCTTCAATTCTTTCTTTTCCTCTTTCCCGACTTTATGACGTGGTAAGCTAGGTTTTGAATCATACCCCTTAATTGTTTGAATTCCGCGGTCTCGTTTGGTATATCCGGAAGTTGTTCATAGTAATCAAAGGGTTCCAATTCGATGTTAGCTATGGGTTCGACGTCTTCCTCTTCTTCATCTTCTTCTACTTCTCCGTCCGAGGAGTACGAGAGAGCTTTAGGTTTTCTTCCATTGACCATGAACCAACAGAGGGTTGTTTGGTAAGAGGTACCATTACGTGATCGGCAAAGAAATGATTATCAATGATAGGAGATGGTTGCAATGCACTAACATACTTACAAAGTCGTGTTAGGAGCATACCATATGGAAGTACCATGTTGGAAGCTTTGAATACCCCGGCCATTCTCCTCACCATG
This sequence comes from Chrysanthemum makinoi, assembly GCA_910596185.1. Taxonomy (NCBI): domain Eukaryota; kingdom Viridiplantae; phylum Streptophyta; class Magnoliopsida; order Asterales; family Asteraceae; genus Chrysanthemum; species Chrysanthemum makinoi. The sequence goes on along the minus strand of OU343220.1, from coordinate 88,661,345 downwards.
TAATAGGCGAGATTAAATGGCTTTTGGTGGATAAGACAATAGATCATTTACACAAGACATGCATTTGGATGATCCTTGTTACCAACTAGGCTAATGACGTTTTCCCTAAGGATTTCTTCCCATTTTCTAAACATGGGATGCATTTCGAAAAGTTCCATTTGAAAAGGATCACTGTGAATGAGCTTTTTGTTTTGGTTGAAACGGGATTGGTCGGTCCTAACCTTGAAGATAGTATCTCGAATGGTTGCGGGATCATCAAGAGGAGTATTGTAGATAGGTTTAGAATCAAGTGCAAGGTTTTGAGCATTAATTGCCCAATCTTAAGAATACATACAAATTCCTTCACAAGGAATGCGAAGAATTTGAGTAAATGTGTTGAGAGGTAGAGTGAAGTTTTGTCTATTGATGATGAAGGCGATTGAAATGCTATCATCGGTGTTTCGAATGATCCTAATGCTTTTATAGAATTCAAAGATGAAAACCGGGCAAATTTGTTCATCAATGTCAAGAAGACAATCAAAGTTGATTGCCAAGAAAACTTGACGAGTGTCAGTATCTTCAAGGAAACATTCCTTGACTACACGATGTTGGATCGATGTACTCTAACCAAACTAACTTATATAGCTTGTAAGGGTTTAATAACCTCGGATAAATCCTAAGTTACTAACAATGAAACACTGAACTAACTTTATCAAGTATGCGGAATTTACTTAACAAAACTAAGAAGAATTAATCTTTAACTTCAACAACTTTATTAATACTTAGAACCTGCTTGTTATACAAATTCTTTAACAACTCTAAAACTCTAATATCGTACTCTCTAAAAACTCTAAAACGCATTACTCTAATGCCAACCTAGGGGTCCTTTTATAGGCTTAAGGATAACCCTAGTCGGTTTACAATTACAAACCTTGTACGACAAGTAATACTAAACTAATCTTAGAACATTCTAGAATTACAAGATAATCCTTAACGATTTTGCATATCAGTCCTTTAAGCATGCAGTACTTTGATAAATCGAGCAGTACTTTGACTTCATTCTTTAGCAGTACTTTGACTCTTCAGCACTTTGACTTTTTATATCCCAACAATCCTCCCCTAACTTGAATTCTACTTGCTTGATTTCAAGTTCCTTTATATATTAAACTTTAACATCTTTGTCTTCAAAAAGAGATTGTGGCTTAATCTTCAAATTTTGTCTTTGTAGTTTCTGTGCTTATATCATCATCATCAAAGTAATCTTTATATGTAATTCTTTTCAGCAATAATCAGCAAGCTCCATCTTTTCAGCAACTCAGCAACATATGACAATTTGTACATCAGTTCAGTTTAAATTTTAGTCTATTCTCATCACTTCCAGGTGCGTAAACTCCTGTGAGAGGTGAATCATTGAAATTTAATGGATTTTGATGTCTCTTTACCAAAGCCATTAACTCTGGAGTAGCCAAATTTTTAGGTGTGTAAGACCATGGTACATTGATAACTATATAATTTTTAGCAAATCATCAGCTATCTACAGATTTGATTTGTCTTTACCAAAAGTTGTACCCTTTTGGACTAGTTAGTTCTTGCAACCATGGTGAACTAATTACCATATAAATGCTTTTTCCACAGCCTTTACCATTAGCCATTTTTCTTGTGGGCTAGCCAACTCTTTACATTGCTGATATGGTGAGTTGATTACCATACAACTTATTAGCAAGTTGTCAACTATATAACGGATTTGAGATATCTTTACCAGAGCCGTTTGCTCATGGATTAGCCAGTTCTTTTGTTAAACATGGTGAACTGATAACCTATTGTTATAACCATCTCAAAAACCATTGTTACTTTTAACTTTTGTTTCAAAATATTCTTTACTTAACAAAAGTTTTTCTTTCAAAAACATTTACTGGTTTATGCAAGCAGTACTTTGATTAAAGTACTGTTTGTCCAGCAGTACTTTGAATAAAGTACTTACTTTTCAAAAATTTATATATAAGTAAACATCATACCAGTACTTATGCTTCATCATCAGCTATTGTTGTCCAATTGATAAACAACTCAATTAACACAAGAGTTGTTTCAGTCTCATTCTCGACCTCCATACCATGATCTAGCATTCTTCTCATAAGTTCTGCTGTTAATGGATATCTTCTTTCAGCTAGCATATGAATCATAGTTCCATCTTCCAGTTCCAAAGCATGTACTCCTGATTCTTCAAAAAATCTCCAGCTTGTAATCTCTCAGTTCTCTTGATTTTGCCAGAGTTCATCATTGCTTGTTTCCTCAGTTTCGAAGATAGTTCTCAGATCTCCTAGTAATACTAAGCCAACTCCACTTGATGGAATATGTTCAAAGTATTCTTGCACTAGTTGGTATAGTTGAAACAGATCTGCTCTATCAATAATATGCAGTATATCCCATAGTAAATTGAATACTCTGAAACTTTCATCCTCCCTATGGAACATCAAATAGTTTCCATCCTCCTTTGAGTCTACTACTTCAAAAGTAGTTATCTCTGTCTTCTTTACTGCAGCATCTTTGGATTTAGGATTCTTAAAATCAACAACTCTAATGTAATTCCTCATTTCATCAACTGTATTTGATCTTAGCTCAATCTTCTTTGATTTTTGTTCAGCTTCAGTTGTCCTTTTTCTTTTTAAACTTCTTTTACTAAAATCCTCCTTGTGCTTATCATCCTTGAAAGAAATAATACTTTCAACTTGCTTCTGATAAGCTTGTCTAACATTTTCATACAAGTCTTTCATCTCAATGTAATTCAGCTTCTGTAATCCAGTATATCCTTGACCTTTCAAGTAAGCTATCATAGCATTTCTTTCTTTAGCCTTACTCATTGGTCTTTGTGGTATAACAGCTTCAGGTTTTTCCACTGGTTGAACAATTTCAGCATCAAACTTAGCCTGTAGCTCCCTAGCAGCTTCTTCATTCTTAGCCACTTCAATGGCTCTTAACTCTGCTAAAGTTAGCTTCTTTTTCTTCTTTATTTCCACCAGTTTACCTTTACCTTTATCTTTTGGATCTAAAATAGGTTGAGAATCTTGTGGTTGTTCTTCAGTAACTCCTGGAATGCTAACACCTCTTGGTCTTGATAAGTTGTGCAATATTTCAGCTACAGTTTCATCATCACTTGCAGTGTGCACTACTTTTGGTGTATCAGCTTCCTCTTCTTGTAGAATAGTGGAAGGACCAGCTTCTTCATCAAAATTCAAAGTTCTTGGTGTAATCAGCTCTTGTCTATGAGTTCCTTGAAGACCAGTACTTTGATCAGCAGCACCTTGATCATCAGTACTTTGAACACCAGTTCTTTCAGGCTCAGTACTTTGAATGTTAACCTGTGCTTCAGTACTTTGAGGTTCATCTTCTTTTTCTTCATAAAATTCAGCATCTTCTTTCAAATTCTCTTGCTCTATATTCCTCCCCAATTGGATAGAAGATTGCTGGTGAACCGTTTTCCCTGTAGAAGCCTTCTTAAAATGATTTCTTTTCTTCTTTTCAGCCTTGACCCATAATCTGTGATGTTTGACTAAAGGCCAGACAGACCTCTTAAGTTTTCTAAACTTGGTCTTCAACTGGGCTATCTGTGCAGCTTGAGCCTCAGTTGTTTTCTTTAATCTGACTAGCTCCCTTGTCAGAATATAATTATCCAGCACTAAACCTTCAGGGGGTATATCAGCTGCATCTCCTTCAGAGGATGATGAGGGAATAGGGATATCTGGTTCTGACTCAATAGGTGGAGTATCATGGTGAGATGAGGTAGGTGAAACTGCAGTACCTTCGTTTACATCAGTACCTTGAGAAGCAGTTCCTTGAGATGCAGTACCTTGAGAAGCAGTACCCTGAGTTGAAGCAGTACCTTCTCTTTCATCACTAGATGCAGCCTCATCTCTAATTGCTTGAACAATCTCCATCATTGAAGTAGTCAATGGAGTGTTCCTTCCAGTAAACAAATCACTCTTCCTAGCCATGAAGGTGAAAATCTTTGCAGGTTGTACCACAACAGGTAATAAACTCGAAGGCTTTGGTACATCATGAAGTTGTTTATTCAAGAAGACTTGAATAAATCTTGGATACATCAACCAGCGTGATCCATGAGAAATGTGAGATAGCATCCCATCTAAAATTAGCCTTGAAAAATTGAAGATACGATTTGTAGCCAATCCCACTAAAGCAGATGCTATATTGGAACCAAATTGCTCCCATGAAGTACTCTTAGAACTGATACAATGAAGTAGGACATGAACCAAGTACTTCCAATGCGGACTAAATAAGGGCTTCTTGAATGTCGTTTCTGTCAAAGACCCTTCATATCCAATGTCACGCAACGTATCCCAAAGAAGTTGTTTATCAAATCGAATAGCTCCTTCTGCATCATCAAATAATAAGTCTTCACGAATTGATGCTTCACTAACTTTCACAAGCCTTCCAGCAACTTTTGCTTGTATATACGAATCATCATTCTCCACGTGAGTTCTAGCAGTTGCCCAAAACTGTTGAATCCAGGGCTCAATAATATCTGGTTCAACCAAAAGTGCATAACTAATTGGAGACCCCGTGAGAAAATTAATGATGTCATGAAATGCGACATTTGCTTCAGTTTTATCCAAATTTGCCACCATGTTGTGTTTAGAAATGGTGTTTCAGTTCGCCATTGATGGTTGTATAAGAAATTGATTCGATGAATAAGTAATTGAGAGAGAGAGAAATATGGAAAAGATTGATAAGAATAAAGATGAGAGGGAAAATCGGAAAGTAGTTATTTATAGGTAGGATTTAAAAAATCACAGCCCATAATAACAAAGTTACCATTATTTGATTTTTACCCCTCTTTTTGACCGTTGGAACAGTACGTTGATAAGACAAGCAGTGCTTTCCACGTGTGCAGTACTTTCCAGAGCAGTACCTTCAGTGCAGTACTTTCATATGACTAAACAGCAGTACTTTTCCATCATCTTCTCTATAATGACAAAAACTCCAAAAAGGCATTGTATTGCCTCCCCTTAAGCAAAGCACAGGACTGTCTAACTAACTAATCAATCCTCCCCTTAAATGTAGCTTAGTAATTAATCATTCCAATGCTCACCACCAAGTGATTGAATCGTGAAACATCAAATCCTTTGGTGAGTAAATCAGCTACATTATCATCTGTGTGAACCTTGACAACATTAATGAGCATGTGCTCATAACAATCTCTGATGAAGTGATGCCTAATCTGAATGTGCTTGGTCTTGGAGTGATAAACAGGATTCTTCACAATGAAAGTTGTACTCTCATTATCAATGTTGATAGGAGTATTCTTGAAGTTAAACCCATAATCCAAGAGTTGATTCTGCATCCACAAGACTTGTCCACAACAGCTTGCAGCAGCAACATATTCTGCTTCAGTGGATGATGTTGCTGCAATAGTTTGCTTCTTACATTGCCATGAGACTAATCTTCTTCCAAGATATTGGCATCCTCCAGTGGTTGATCTTCTATCATAGTTATCACCTGCATAATCACTATCTAAAAAAGCTTCCAAGTGAAAAGGTGAATCCTTTGGATACCACAACCCTAACTTAGGTTGTTGTTTCAAATAACTAAAAATTCTCTTTACTGCATTCATATGGGAGACCTTAGGTGAGACTTGATATCTTGCACATAAACAGACAGCAAACATGATATCAGGCCTAGATGCAGTTAAGTACATAAGACAGCCAATCATAGATCTGTACAGCTTGACTTCAACAGGTTGACCATCTTCATCCTTGCCCAATGAGTTGATAGATTTGATAGGTGTAGTGATTGGTTTCATAGCATCAAAGTTGAACTTCTTGAGAATGTTAGAGACATACTTATCTTGACTTATGAAAATTCCCTCCTTTGACTGTTTAACTTGAAGTCCCAAAAAGAATGTTAATTCACCCATAAAACTCATTTGAAATTAATGCTGCATCAGCTGCTTAAACTCCTTCACCATGGACTGTTTTGTAGCTCCAAAGATGATATCATCTACATATACTTGAACCAGCATGATATCCTTCTTATCTCTCTTGATAAACAATGTCTTGTCTATGGCTCCCCTCTTATAATCATGTTGCAATAAGAAAGTAGCGAGCCTTTCATACCAACCTCTAGGTGCTTGATGAAGACCATAGAGAGCTTTAACAAATTTGTAGACTTTGTTTGGATGTGTAGGATCTTCAAAACCAGGAGGCTGTTTGAAATAAACCTCCTCTGTAATAGTGCCATAAAGAAAGGCACTCTTGACATCCATTTGATAAACCTGAAATCCCATATATGATGCAAAAGCAAGGAATATTCGAATGGCTTCAATCCTTGCTACAGAAGCAAATACTTCATCATAATCTACTCCTTCTTCTTGTCTATATCCTTGTGCAACTAACCTTATTGTTGGGAATTAGGTTCCTTGAGTTGATAAGACAAAATAGTATGAAAGATGAAGGGCTGTTTATGACAAAGAGAGAAAGCTACAAAGAATAAAGATACAGAAGATATTATTAGAATAATAGACGATATCTTGTATATCACTTATTTTATTAATCCTTATCTCTTTGTAAACCCTAGCATTCTCCAGTATATAAAGAGATGCAGGGTACGTAGGTTTAACAAGTGTCAAACAATGTAAACATTAGACATAGATGTGTGTGTGTGTCTAGGGCGTGTGTTTATGAACGCCTAGACTATAGTGTATGTCGACATGTAGTTGGTCAGCCTCAAGGATCATGGATCCCTGTTAGATTGTAACCGTCTTAGAGTTGATCGTCTAGGATTGGGGCTGTAGATGTGTTTTATAGAACACATGATGATGACGAAGAAACCTTTAGCAATAACAATGTTGTTTTGATTTATTCCGCTGTGCATTCTATTTATTGTTGTTATTGTTATTCCTATATGAGCTTAAACGATTATCAACAAGTGGTTTCAGAGCCAGGTTGCTCTCGATATCTAGGATTTCGCAAGGTTTCTTGATGAGGAAGAAAAATTCGCAACTGGTTAAATTTTCGTAATGCTTCTGCAGGTCAGTTTTGAAACAGGTATAACTTTTAAGTGAACCGTTGGATCGGGCTAAAATTTTGGCTAGAGCTTCTCTATATTCACATCTAACTTTCCACCGGAGGGATCGTTAATCTGAGGTCTTAGTCAAAAGATATACGCGTCTGAAAACTGCTGCAGACACCATCATGTAAGTTGAATTTTTCAAGTTCTTAGTGACTCTAAAAAGTGTCACTAAAGACCAAAAAGTGTCGTCTTTATACTTAAAAAAAAAAAAAAAAAAAAAAAAAGACGATACTCAACCTCAATAGATACATATATAGTGAATGATTTGAATGTTAAGGTTTGTAAGAAACCCTAGATGCTATTCGTTGGAGTTGGGTTTGTTCCAGAAGTATCCTTGCTGTTGCTCGTTCAATGCTTACTACACTTGCGGGAACTCGTGCTCAACACTAATCTTTATACGTGCTGCTGGAACTCATGCTTAATGTCGCTATTGTTGTGTTTTGATCGACCTACTGGAATCTGCTGATAGGTTAACGAAACCACTGATAGCTATGCTCATCCACTGATGGTAACCACTGATGGTATGTGTCTAACCACGGATAGTACTTTGACATCCACTGATGGTATGTGTCTAACCACGGATAGTACTTTAATTTCCATTGATGCACTTTGGTAACCACGGATAGTTTTCTCAAAACCACTGCTACCTTTACATCGTTTCCACTGCTACTTAACTTGTTATCCCTGCTGCGTTCTACTCAACTGCTCGTTTGGCTTCTACTGATTAACATTGGTTTGTGACAGTTGGTGTATTTTATTCAAGCAGGTTGTTTTAAAGTTTATGGGTTGTCGTGGCTTTTCACTTCATGTTGTCTATAGCATGGATTGAAAAATGATTATTGGTTTTATGGCACGAATTACAAACAGTAAGGGGAAGTCATGTAGATTATTTGTATTGTTTGATATTGGGTGTCATATGGCAGGTTATGGTTTTTGACTGTGATGACACACACATGGGATTTGGCTCACACACACAAGAGGATTTTGGTTTTTGTTCTTAACTGGTTTATGGCTTATTCTTATTGTCATAGTTGATTACGAAGAAAGGCGTTTATCACCTATTTGAAGATGAAGTGGAATTATTTGAGTTTGTGTTTTATCATACCTTTTGGTTGGGGGTAACTTGTTCGTGCTTTAATGATTGTGACGAAGAATTGACATAACACTTAAAGGAGTGACGTTATTGTGCTCAGTGATTATTGTCAAGAGATTGCGGTCTCCTTATACATTGATTAGTATACGTTCAGAGTCACGTGGATAAACAAGACATAAGATACAAGTTTGGGTGATTTTACTTCTTCATCAAGTTCGTTATATTTGGTTTTCTTCACAAGTAATCATTACATGGAGCCTACAGATTTGAAGAATCAAGAAAATGGTTAATATATGGGTTTCTGGGGAAGCTTAATGTTAAAATATTTAACCATTTGCATGCATCATTCGAGGTGAAGGTTTTTACAACTGCTAGTTGTTATTACTACTGCTGATTTTGATTTCTATTGTTTCAAGTTCATTTAAAGATGCGGAAAACTTAATGGTGGGTAATTTGAAACATTGGAAGGATGGATTGGATGTATGATATTGATTCGTAGTTGTGAAGATCAAGGTTGCTCACTTATGTCCCCTAATTGAAGATGACAAAAAGGGGAAGAATATTTACATGGAAGCTGCAACTTGAAGATTCTTGGTGATTGCATGGTTAAGGGAAAGTTCATTTATCTTTCATTCATATTAGCTTCAGGGGAAGTTCATGCTTATGTGGTTTTGTCATTATCAACTAGGGGAAGATTGTTGGGAATTAGGTTCCTTGAGTTGATAAGACAAAATAGTATGAAAGATGAAGGGCTGTTTATGACAAAGAGAGAAAGCTACAAAGAATAAAGATACAGAAGATATTATTAGAATAATAGACGATATCTTGTATATCACTTATTTTATTAATCCTTATCTCTTTGTAAACCCTAGCATTCTCCAGTATATAAAGAGATGCAGGGTACGTAGGTTTAACAAGTGTCAAACAATGTAAACATTAGACATAGATGTGTGTGTGTCTAGGGCGTGTGTTTATGAACGCCTAGACTATAGTGTATGTCGACATGTAGTTGGTCAGCCTCAAGGATCATGGATCCCTGTTAGATTGTAACCGTCTTAGAGTTGATCGTCTAGGATTGGGGCTGTAGATGTGTTTTATAGAACACATGATGATGACGAAGAAACCTTTAGCAATAACAATGTTGTTTTGATTTATTCCGCTGTGCATTCTATTTATTGTTGTTATTGTTATTCCTAGATGAGCTTAAACGATTATCAACACTTTCCTTGTTCTTGATGACATTCCCTCTTTCATCTCTCTTTACTCAGAACACCCATCTTGTACCAATGACTTTCTTGCCATCTGGTAGATCACATAGTACCCAAACTTCTTGAAGTTTGAATTGAAGAAGTTCTTCTTGCATAGCTTCAACCCAACTTTATTTAGTTAATGCTTGAGCTATATTCTTGGGTTCTTCTTGAGAGATAAAACAAGTAAACATGCATGTTTGGTGATCCTTATGATTCAGCCTGTTTTGTTTGTACACAAAGCTAAGTAAAGCATTGTGTGGCGTAGAAAATCTTTTAGCTTTTGTTTTAGTTAGCACTTCATGAGTAGAAGGTCCAATGATTTGACCAGAAGGATGATGTTTATGAATTTTTAATGTAGGAGTCTGTGGAACTTCCTGATTATCACCCAAATTCTTGAAATCAGCATCTTCATTGGAATCTGAGAAAATACGTTAATCTTCAGACTCATCATCAGTATCTTCTAAGCCAGGCATGTTAGGATCATTTAAATCATCAGAAGTACTGGTATTTGGTACAACAGTACTTTGATCCAAAGTACTGTGATCTAAAGTACTGTCATCCAAAGTACTGTGAGAGAACTCTACAGTTTTGTTCTTTTTCTTTGCTTCCTCATAAGCTCTTCTTTGATCATCATCATAAGATTGTGCTACTACATCTTGAAAAAGCATCCTATTAAGCTCATCTTGAATGGCTTGATCCTCAGCAGACAACGAGGATTTTGGTGCATCAGTACTTTTCTCATTCTCAACAGTTATAGGTTCTTCATCAAGAACAGCATCAGGTTTAATATGGACTCCATGAACAATGTACTGTAAATCTTATTCCTTGTGGACAGCTTGATTTTCTTCTCTAACAGGTACATAATTCATAGATGGAGTCAAAACCTCAAGATCAAACATCCAATCAGGACCTTTACCCTTCTGATTTTCTTGATCTTCTAAAAATTCAACATGAAGACAATCTTGAACCTTTTTGGTGACCCTGTTATATACTCTAAATCCTTTGCTATTGGTGCAGTACCCCAATAAGTATCCTTCTTCTGACTTGCCATCAAATTTTCCCAAATTATCAATTGTGTTGAGAATAGTCAGAGGGCATCCAAAAGGCTTCATAAATCGAATGTTGGGTTTGTTTCCCATCAGCAACTCATAAGGTGTCTTCATTTGAGGTTTGGTAACTGATACTCTATTAAGCACATAGCAAGCAGTACTTACTTGGTAAACTGACGAAACTCACTTGGTAAACTGACGAAATGACAAGAGTGAGTACACTGAGGTATAATGTGATGCGTTATCCGGTACCTAGTACCAATGATATGATCTGATATGAGTTGCAATGTAATGTTATGCATGCATTTCGTATGTTATTTATACCATTTACGAGTTTTGAAAATATTACTCGTCGTCGAAAAATACTCTTTTGACGTCTTGACCCTTCAAAAATGACTTTACATGTTTTTACATTAAAATGTCATCCTATAATGGTTTTATAATGATTTTTGGTGAAATTTACACTTTTCGTCGCAAAACAATGTCGTCGGAAATATCATGAAATTAACAAAAATGGCTCCGGAAAAATAGTCGTAAAACGGTGTACGTCGACCGTTAGAGAACGAACTCGACGGTTTTGGAAAGTTTGTATCGATATCTAGAAGTTTCAGTTCAGAAGTTTTCGTCCAAAAGGTCTCGATCATAAAGATATTAAGGGGTGAAGTTGGTGATTTTGGCTAATTGTGTGCAGAAAATGAGTTTCGGCCAAGTTTGAACATCCGTAAATAATTTACTATAACTCCGCTTGACAAACAGCTTGTTGTTTTGAAAAATATGGCCGGTGAACTTGATTTTACTAGAAGACATTTCGGTCCAACAAGTTTTGCATCATAGTTAAAAAAAAACAGCCGCAAACATGGTCGTTACAGCTAATGTAACACTTGTAACGTAAAAATAATATAGTTTTTCAGAAAATAATATTTACGGCAAGTTTATGAAAACGTGCATATATTTGTCGTTTCAAATCCGTTTTCTACGTATAATACGTCCTTAGCTTCGTATCGAAGTAAATTAATATATTTTTGAGAAGTCGAAATAATTTGTGAAGCTTAAGGCTCGTTTTTTTTTTTTTTTTGACCCGAACAAGTAAAAACAGCAAAGCTGAATTTTCTGAAAATAATACGTTTCGTCGTCAAACTTCAAAAATTCACCACGGCTTCGTTATAAGTCCGTTTTTATCCGTTCAAGCGGCCACGGATTCGTTTTAAAGTATATTTTCTAAAAATCAAGGCCAAAGTTTCGTACAATCTGTTGTTTTTTTCCAGAAATTCGAAATAAGGACAGAACGTATATATATAGTTATCGAAAATAGTTTTTCTCGGACAAAACCTATTCTAATCCCTTCAAATCAACTCCGAAACTAATCTAATCCTACCATACACCTTCTTAGGGTGTCATGGGTTCCTAATCACCATCAAGACCAAAGAATACCATGGGAATAATTATAGGATGACCATAAATATATATAACTCAAAAATTATGAAATAAATGGTATAAATCACATAACTTGCATACTAGCTCCAAAAATGAAAAGAAACATATGAAAATGAAAAGGAAACATGAAAATGATAAAAACATACTTACTAATGAAAATGAAGAGGTGTAAGTAACAAGGATTAACTTAAATATCCTTGGTTTTTATTTCAAAACCATATAAAGGATATAACTAGGTTGATAAACACTTGATTTTACAAAAATCTTGATCCCCTTGGTTCTTTGATGTGTGACCGGTTTTGAAGCACCCAAAAGAAGAGAGAAACTTTTATTTTAACTATGTGAAATATAATGAAGTATGAAATGAATGAATAAGTTGGACTTTTTGTATATGCATGAATCTAACAAATCAAGAAAATCTACCACTTGAGAATACATCCCCCCTAAGGGCCGGATTTTATGGAGGTTGGTTCCCACATATATTTTTTTTTCTTTCTAAAATGTGTAAATATGTATACTTGTGTAATATTTTGTGCAATTTGTAAGAAAATGTAAAGAAAGTGTAGATAGTAGTAGCTTTTTGGTACAAATAAGTTTTTAGTAAATCAAAATAGAATGTAATGAGATGATAAAAATTGTAAAAATACATTCCTTGTAAAATTTGGGTGATAAAATAATTATCGTACAATTTTTAAGAAAAACGACGTAATAATTAAACTTTAACGATTAATGTACGAAATAAATTTGAAACACTAGGAAAACTAAAAATATAGTTTTTATGAACTAAATGTAAGTATAAAAATACGTCGGGATCATTTTTGAAAGTAATGGATTAAATATACAAAATAATAACTCACGCGATAAAGATTATTAAACATAAAAATTACGCGTTGAAAGTGAAACAAAATGTCATGAATAAACTAATGAGATGCAAATGATGTCAATGAAATGTAGACTACTCATAGTCCATATGAAATGTACGTGATGTCATGATCATGAATTCGCCGCTAAACCTCCAAGGTTACGCGAATTTGAAACACGTAAACCAAGTTTACGATAAATGTTGAAATAATGAGACATGAATCGTGTCAAGAAATGACCTGAAAGTACGGATTGTCACATTCGCCCATCCAAAAAGGAATTCAGTCCTGAATTCAATTGTGTTAGTCTATCGGGTTTAGGGTTTGATGTGGCAAACTTTCCATTCCGAGCAAAACCCTCAAAGACTTTTTGGTAACCGATTTTTACTTAATCCCACAACTCATCAAACAAGAACTGTCATACGATTAGGCTAAATCGGTTTAGGTAACAACTTGTTTCTAGCTCGATCTTTGCAACTCATCAAACAAGAACTGTCACGCGGATCAAACTGGAAACAAGTGGTTTGAAGAAAATCTTTTGAAAATTTGGCTCGATTATGGAATTGCTTACACATATAAGCCTACTACTCCCTTCATTGCATGATTCTTCCTGAATTAGACATAGGTGATCAGGCTATGTATAATTTAGGAGTAACTATGCAATGCTTGGACTAATCGACTCATATGATGTTTGGTGTTGAGTCAACTGATGTTAAAATTGTGATGAACATCGAGGAGAGAAGACATGGAGAAGTGTCGTTAAAATGATAGTTAAAGTAAAAAGAATTAAAATCCTCGTAAATGATAACAAATCGGAAAGAAAATAAAGTACAATAGATGAGAATATTTTACAACGAGTAGTTTAGCAAAAGTAGTACATCTTAGGTTATAAAGATTCGGGTACGATGGAAAACATAAACTTAGTACGACATGATACATAAGGAGAAATAAGACTGTTAGTTTCCGAATTTCTTCAGTCTTCTGCGTTGTTGTGACCATGACGAGCTCCTCCTCCTCCTTCTAACATATATACATTCCCATGAGCACCTTCGACTTGTTGACCTTGGTTTTGAGGACATTGATTCCGATAGTGTCCTTGCTCCCCACATCCGAAGCATGTGACTACGGCTTTGCCCTTACAGTCCTTAGCAAGGTGTCCTACTTTGTGACAGCTAAAACATATACCACATGGACCATTATGATGTAGCGTGCATTGGCGGCATCGTGGTAAGTTTCCTGCATAAGCTCTTCCCCTGGTTGGTGCAGCAACATAGACCCTGGCGACTTCTTGTCTTCTATTATGTTGTTGGTGATGGTTAGTGTTATGGTTTTGGTTGTCGTTATCATAACCTCCTTGGTCGTCTTCCCATTTTCTTTTGTTGTTGTTGATTTGGTTATCGTCGTTGTCGTTGTTGTTTTGGTTATTGTTGTAGTTGGTGCGGTTGTTGGGGTTGTTGTTGTTTTGGTTGGTGTTGGTGTACTTGCCTCTCTTCACTACCTGAGCCATGAGCTTTTGAGTCAATCGAATAGCTTCCTCAATCGTTTGCGGGTCAGAAGAAGTCACGTCTCCTTGAATAATTTCGGGAAGTCCTTCAATGAAAGCCTCCAGTAGCTTCTCATTATCTGAAACCATAGATGGGCATAACACGGCCAATTCTTGGAATCTCCGAATATAAGTGTCGATATCATACCCAATAGTTTTTAGTTCATAGAACTCCGTTTCCAATTTTTTCACTTCCGTTCGAGGACAAAACTTCTTAGTCACCAAACCCTTGAATTCCTCCCAAGTAAGCTTGAAAGCATTCTCCATTCCAATCGGTTGAGCATAAGAATTCCACCAAGACAATGCTCCATCGAATAATGTGCTCGTAGCAAACTTAACCTTACTGTCATCCGGACAGTCACAAAGCAAAAACACCGATTCCAATTTTTCAAACCATCGAACCATGGCTGTAGCTCCCTCGGTACCTCGAAACTTAGTGGGATCTCCACTCTTGAAATCCTTGTAAGAACAGCTCTTAACTCCGGGTCCTCCTGCATTTCCAGCAGTAGCAGCAAGCCTAGCGGCTTCAGCAGCAGCCGCGGTCTCAGCAGCAGCAGCCACTGTTTCCCTTTCAATCCTTAATGCCTCTGCTACACTATCCCTTACCAACTTTTGAATAGCCGCTTGGGTCATTACAGGTGTGGCTTTCTTCGGCGCCATAATTCTTCAAAATAAGAGGAAAGGGTGAGACGTAGCAAAATCCGATGTTAATAATAAACGCTCCAAAGAAATGTGATAAGAAATGATAAATTTGAGGTTATGTTTCAAAATGATCGTCGGTTTCCGAAAAGATGGGTTATGAGGTGTTGTGAGTGCTTCAATGTATGATGGTTTAGAGACTTAATGTGTGAATAAAGTGTAACTCGACATGTTAGTGGTGAAACAAAGGAATGAGAGCGACTTCGCCCTATATAAAAGTTTATCTCGGCATTCGTCGTTATCGATGATGAATCAGCTGATATAAAAATAAAAAAAAAATTGTGATAGGGAATGACAAGGAATTCTCCACGTTAGAGTATGGGGAAAAGATAATGGAATGGGCATTTAAGGGCATCCATGTGACAATCGTTTTGAAATGAAAGTAAATAACTCGAAAAATGTACGTATAAATCGCATGCAAAGTGAACATGCACTTGTAAAGAAATGATGAGATGCTATGATGATGTAGTTATAGTCTAGGGTCAATGATGCAACCTAGTTCTCTATAACTGAAGCTCTGATACCAATCTGTCACACCCCCAAATTACCTGTTTTGCAGCGGAATGGAATTCCTGGGGATTGACTGTCATAGCATCACAATCACAGTTATATTGAACGACCTAAAGTGTCGTTTGGAAAATACATCGTTTGATTTAATAAAATAATCAGAGTTTACAAAGTAGGTCCCAAATGAAAATCAACTTGTGCGGAAATAAGTTTGTACAATTCAAACGATGTTTTAAAGTACGTAAAACCCATGTGAGACGCGTCGTCATCGCGACTCCATGATGTGTCCAAATGCATGCCATGAAGTGAATGCCTTAGATACCTGAGATAAAACATGCTAAAAGTGTCAACACAAAGGTTGAGTGAGTTCATAGAGTTTGAGTTGAAAGGAAAAGCCGTTCGAAATCGTTTATGCAGCAAAGGCATTGTAAATCGTTGAAATGTAAAGACTTTCAAACTCGTTTATGTAGCAAAGGCATTGTAAATCCACTCAGTTCCAAGTCCCGCCCATACAAAACTTGCAACCTGTGTGTTCACAACCCATTGCCAAAATGTATATAGTTTATGATCAAGTGCATGATGTCAAATGCATTCACAATATAGTACCTAACTCGACGTAGAACAATAGCACATAATCAATAGCACTTAACTCGATTTATCAGTAGTCAACTGATTTAGAACGTTATACGACGTAGTACCGTAGCACGCAAACAAGAACAATTTATATAGTATAACCTTTGATTTAGAAACAATGGTAATCATGATAGATTTTAGCCTTAAAAATCTAAAGTACTTGTGAAAAATAATTGAGCATGTATCTCCCCCAAAACAGTTATGAAAACAAGTAAAAGCAGGGGCTACGAAACTCACTTGGTAAACTGACGAAATGACAAGAGTGAGTACACTGAGGTATAATGTGATGCGTTATCCGGTACCTAGTACCAATGATATGATCTGATATGAGTTGCAATGTAATGTTATGCATGCATTTCGTATGTTATTTATACCATTTACGAGTTTTGAAAATATTACTCGTCGTCGAAAAATACTCTTTTGACGTCTTGACCCTTCAAAAATGACTTTACATGTTTTTACATTAAAATGTCATCCTATAATGGTTTTATAATGATTTTTGGTGAAATTTACACTTTTCGTCGCAAAACAATGTCGTCGGAAATATCATGAAATTAACAAAAATGGCTCCGGAAAAATAGTCGTAAAACGGTGTACGTCGACCGTTAGAGAACGAACTCGACGGTTTTGGAAAGTTTGTATCGATATCTAGAAGTTTCAGTTCAGAAGTTTTCGTCCAAAAGGTCTCGATCATAAAGATATTAAGGGGTGAAGTTGGTGATTTTGGCTAATTGTGTGCAGAAAATGAGTTTCGGCCAAGTTTGAACATCCGTAAATAATTTACTATAACTCCGCTTGACAAACAGCTTGTTGTTTTGAAAAATATGGCCGGTGAACTTGATTTTACTAGAAGACATTTCGGTCCAACAAGTTTTGCATCATAGTTAAAAAAAAACAGCCGCAAACATGGTCGTTACAGCTAATGTAACACTTGTAACGTAAAAATAATATAGTTTTTCAGAAAATAATATTTACGGCAAGTTTATGAAAACGTGCATATATTTGTCGTTTCAAATCCGTTTTCTACGTATAATACGTCCTTAGCTTCGTATCGAAGTAAATTAATATATTTTTGAGAAGTCGAAATAATTTGTGAAGCTTAAGGCTCGTTTTTTTTTTTTTTTTTTTTTTTTTTTTTTGACCCGAACAAGTAAAAACAGCAAAGCTGAATTTTCTGAAAATAATACGTTTCGTCGTCAAACTTCAAAAATTCACCACGGCTTCGTTATAAGTCCGTTTTTATCCGTTCAAGCGGCCACGGATTCGTTTTAAAGTATATTTTCTAAAAATCAAGGCCAAAGTTTCGTACAATCTGTTGTTTTTTCCAGAAATTCGAAATAAGGACAGAACGTATATATATAGTTATCGAAAATAGTTTTTCTCGGACAAAACCTATTCTAATCCCTTCAAATCAACTCCGAAACTAATCTAATCCTACCATACACCTTCTTAGGGTGTCATGGGTTCCTAATCACCATCAAGACCAAAGAATACCATGGGAATAATTATAGGATGACCATAAATATATATAACTCAAAAATTATGAAATAAATGGTATAAATCACATAACTTGCATACTAGCTCCAAAAATGAAAAGAAACATATGAAAATGAAAAGGAAACATGAAAATGATAAAAACATACTTACTAATGAAAATGAAGAGGTGTAAGTAACAAGGATTAACTTAAATATCCTTGGTTTTTATTTCAAAACCATATAAAGGATATAACTAGGTTGATAAACACTTGATTTTACAAAAATCTTGATCCCCTTGGTTCTTTGATGTGTGACCGGTTTTGAAGCACCCAAAAAGAGAGAGAAACTTTATTTTAACTATGTGAAATATAATGAAGTATGAAATGAATGAATAAGTTGGACTTTTTGTATATGCATGAATCTAACAAATCAAGAAAATCTACCACTTGAGAATACATCCCCCCTAAGGGCCGGATTTTATGGAGGTTGGTTCCCACATATATTTTTTTTTCTTTCTAAAATGTGTAAATATGTATACTTGTGTAATATTTTGTGCAATTTGTAAGAAAATGTAAAGAAAGTGTAGATAGTAGTAGCTTTTTGGTACAAATAAGTTTTTAGTAAATCAAAATAGAATGTAATGAGATGATAAAAATTATAAAAATACATTCCTTGTAAAATTTGGGTGATAAAATAATTATCGTACAATTTTTAAGAAAAACGACGTAATAATTAAACTTTAACGATTAATGTACGAAATAAATTTGAAACACTAGGAAAACTAAAAATATAGTTTTTATGAACTAAATGTAAGTATAAAAATACGTCGGGATCATTTTTGAAAGTAATGGATTAAATATACAAAATAATAACTCACGCGATAAAGATTATTAAACATAAAAATTACGCGTTGAAAGTGAAACAAAATGTCATGAATAAACTAATGAGATGCAAATGATGTCAATGAAATGTAGACTACTCATAGTCCATATGAAATGTACGTGATGTCATGATCATGAATTCGCCGCTAAACCTCCAAGGTTACGCGAATTTGAAACACGTAAACCAAGTTTACGATAAATGTTGAAATAATGAGACATGAATCGTGTCAAGAAATGACCTGAAAGTACGGATTGTCACATTCGCCCATCCAAAAAGGAATTCAGTCCCTGAATTCAATTCGTGTTAGTCTATCGGGTTTAGGGTTTGATGTGGCAAACTTTCCCATTCCCGAGCAAAACCCTCAAAAGACTTTTTGGTAACCGATTTTTACTTAATCCCACAACTCATCAAACAAGAACTGTCATACGATTAGGCTAAATCGGTTTAGGTAACAACTTGTTTCTAGCTCGATCTTTGCAACTCATCAAACAAGAACTGTCACGCGGATCAAACTGGAAACAAGTGGTTTGAAGAAAATCTTTTGAAAATTTGGCTCGATTATGGAATTGCTTACACATATAAGCCTACTACTCCCTTCATTGCATGATTCTTCCTGAATTAGACATAGGTGATCAGGCTATGTATAATTTAGGAGTAACTATGCAATGCTTGGACTAATCGACTCATATGATGTTTGGTGTTGAGTCAACTGATGTTAAAATTGTGATGAACATCGAGGAGAGAAGACATGGAGAAGTGTCGTTAAAATGATAGTTAAAGTAAAAAGAATTAAAATCCTCGTAAATGATAACAAATCGGAAAGAAAATAAAGTACAATAGATGAGAATATTTTACAACGAGTAGTTTAGCAAAAGTAGTACATCTTAGGTTATAAAGATTCGGGTACGATGGAAAACATAAACTTAGTACGACATGATACATAAGGAGAAATAAGACTGTTAGTTTCCGAATTTCTTCAGTCTTCTGCGTTGTTGTGACCATGA
The DNA here is from genome assembly GCA_910596185.1 of Chrysanthemum makinoi. Taxonomy (NCBI): domain Eukaryota; kingdom Viridiplantae; phylum Streptophyta; class Magnoliopsida; order Asterales; family Asteraceae; genus Chrysanthemum; species Chrysanthemum makinoi. Next base: position 88,641,853 of record OU343220.1, on the reverse strand, counting down.
CGAGCTCCTCCTCCTCCTTCTAACATATATACATTCCCATGAGCACCTTCGACTTGTTGACCTTGGTTTTGAGGACATTGATTCCGATAGTGTCCTTGCTCCCCACATCCGAAGCATGTGACTACGGCTTTGCCCTTACAGTCCTTAGCAAGGTGTCCTACTTTGTGACAGCTAAAACATATACCACATGGACCATTATGATGTAGCGTGCATTGGCGGCATCGTGGTAAGTTTCCTGCATAAGCTCTTCCCCTGGTTGGTGCAGCAACATAGACCCTGGCGACTTCTTGTCTTCTATTATGTTGTTGGTGATGGTTAGTGTTATGGTTTTGGTTGTCGTTATCATAACCTCCTTGGTCGTCTTCCCATTTTCTTTTGTTGTTGTTGATTTGGTTATCGTCGTTGTCGTTGTTGTTTTGGTTATTGTTGTAGTTGGTGCGGTTGTTGGGGTTGTTGTTGTTTTGGTTGGTGTTGGTGTACTTGCCTCTCTTCACTACCTGAGCCATGAGCTTTTGAGTCAATCGAATAGCTTCCTCAATCGTTTGCGGGTCAGAAGAAGTCACGTCTCCTTGAATAATTTCGGGAAGTCCTTCAATGAAAGCCTCCAGTAGCTTCTCATTATCTGAAACCATAGATGGGCATAACACGGCCAATTCTTGGAATCTCCGAATATAAGTGTCGATATCATACCCAATAGTTTTTAGTTCATAGAACTCCGTTTCCAACTTTTTCACTTCCGTTCGAGGACAAAACTTCTTAGTCACCAAACCCTTGAATTCCTCCCAAGTAAGCTTGAAAGCATTCTCCATTCCAATCGGTTGAGCATAAGAATTCCACCAAGACAATGCTCCATCGAATAATGTGCTCGTAGCAAACTTAACCTTACTGTCATCCGGACAGTCACAAAGCAAAAACACCGATTCCAATTTTTCAAACCATCGAACCATGGCTGTAGCTCCCTCGGTACCTCGAAACTTAGTGGGATCTCCACTCTTGAAATCCTTGTAAGAACAGCTCTTAACTCCGGGTCCTCCTGCATTTCCAGCAGTAGCAGCAAGCCTAGCGGCTTCAGCAGCAGCCGCGGTCTCAGCAGCAGCAGCCACTGTTTCCCTTTCAATCCTTAATGCCTCTGCTACACTATCCCTTACCAACTTTTGAATAGCCGCTTGGGTCATTACAGGTGTGGCTTTCTTCGGCGCCATAATTCTTCAAAATAAGAGGAAAGGGTGAGACGTAGCAAAATCCGATGTTAATAATAAACGCTCCAAAGAAATGTGATAAGAAATGATAAATTTGAGGTTATGTTTCAAAAATGATCGTCGTTTTCCGAAAAGATGGGTTATGAGGTGTTGTGAGTGCTTCAATGTATGATGGTTTAGAGACTTAATGTGTGAATAAAGTGTAACTCGACATGTTAGTGGTGAAACAAAGGAATGAGAGCGACTTCGCCCTATATAAAAGTTTATCTCGGCATTCGTCGTTATCGATGATGAATCAGCTGATATAAAAATAAAAAAAATTGTGATAGGGAATGACAAGGAATTCTCCACGTTAGAGTATGGGGAAAAGATAATGGAATGGGCATTTAAGGGCATCCATGTGACAATCGTTTTGAAATGAAAGTAAATAACTCGAAAAATGTACGTATAAATCGCATGCAAAGTGAACATGCACTTGTAAAGAAATGATGAGATGCTATGATGATGTAGTTATAGTCTAGGGTCAATGATGCAACCTAGTTCTCTATAACTGAAGCTCTGATGCCAATCTGTCACACCCCCAAATTACCTGTTTTGCAGCGGAATGGAATTCCTGGGGATTGACTGTCATAGCATCACAATCACAGTTATATTGAACGACCTAAAGTGTCGTTTGGAAAATACATCGTTTGATTTAATAAAATAATCAGAGTTTACAAAGTAGGTCCCAAATGAAAATCAACTTGTGCGGAAATAAGTTTGTACAATTCAAACGATGTTTTAAAGTACGTAAAACCCATGTGAGACGCGTCGTCATCGCGACTCCATGATGTGTCCAAATGCATGCCATGAAGTGAATGCCTTAGATACCTGAGATAAAACATGCTAAAAGTGTCAACACAAAGGTTGAGTGAGTTCATAGAGTTTGAGTTGAAAGGAAAAGCCGTTCGAAATCGTTTATGCAGCAAAGGCATTGTAAATCGTTGAAATGTAAAGACTTTCAAACTCGTTTATGTAGCAAAGGCATTGTAAATCCACTCAGTTCCAAGTCCCGCCCATACAAAACTTGCAACCTGTGTGTTCACAACCCATTGCCAAAATGTATATAGTTTATGATCAAGTGCATGATGTCAAATGCATTCACAATATAGTACCTAACTCGACGTAGAACAATAGCACATAATCAATAGCACTTAACTCAATTTATCAGTAGTCAACTGATTTAGAACGTTATACGACGTAGTACCGTAGCACGCAAACAAGAACAATTTATATAGTATAACCTTTGATTTAGAAACAATGGTAATCATGATAGATTTTAGCCTTAAAAATCTAAAGTACCTGTGAAAAATAATTGAGCATGTATCTCCCCCAAAACAGTTATGAAAACAAGTAAAAGCAGGGGCTACGAAACTCACTTGGTAAACTGACGAAATGACAAGAGTGAGTACACTGAGGTATAATGTGATGCGTTATCCGGTACCTAGTACCAATGATATGATCTGATATGAGTTGCAATGTAATGTTATGCATGCATTTCGTATGTTATTTATACCATTTACGAGTTTTGAAAATATTACTCGTCGACGAAAAATACTCTTTTGCGTCTCTGACCCTTCAAAAATGACTTTACATGTTTTTTTACATTAAAATGTCATCCTATAATGGTTTTATAATGATTTTTGGTGAAATTTACACTTTTCGTCGCAAAACAATGTCGTCGGAAATATCATGAAATTAACAAAAATGGCTCCGGAAAAATAGTCGTAAAACGGTGTACGTCGACCGTTAGAGAACGAACTCGACGGTTTTGGAAAGTTTGTATCGATATCTAGAAGTTTCAGTTCAGAAGTTTTCGTCCAAAAGGTCTCGATCATAAAGATATTAAGGGGTGAAGTTGGTGATTTTGGCTAATTGTGTGCAGAAAATGAGTTTCGGCCAAGTTTGAACATCCGTAAATAATTTACTATAACTCCGCTTGACAAACAGCTTGTTGTTTTGAAAAATATGGCCGGTGAACTTGATTTTACTAGAAGACATTTCGGTCCAACAAGTTTTGCATCATAGTTAAAAAAAACAGCCGCAAACATGGTCGTTACAGCTAATGTAACACTTGTAACGTAAAAATAATATAGTTTTTCAGAAAATAATATTTACGGCAAGTTTATGAAAACGTGCATATATTTGTCGTTTCAAATCCGTTTTCTACGTATAATACGTCCTTAGCTTCGTATCGAAGTAAATTAATATATTTTTGAGAAGTCGAAATAATTTGTGAAGCTTAAGGCTCGTTTTTTTTTTTTTTTTTACCCGAACAAGTAAAACACAAAGCTGAATTTTCTGAAAATAATACGTTTCGTCGTCAAACTTCAAAAATTCACCACGGCTTCGTTATAAGTCCGTTTTATCCGTTCAAGCGGCCACGGATTCGTTTTAAAGTATATTTTCTAAAAATCAAGGCCAAAGTTTCGTACAATCTGTTGTTTTTTCCAGAAATTCGAAATAAGGACAGAACGTATATATATAGTTATCGAAAATAGTTTTTCACGGACAAAACCTATTCTAATCCCTTCAAATCAACTCCGAAACTAATCTAATCCTACCATACACCTTCTTAGGGTGTCATGGGTTCCTAATCACCATCAAGACCAAAGAATACCATGGGAATAATTATAGGATGACCATAAATATATATAACTCAAAAATTATGAAATAAATGGTATAAATCACATAACTTGCATACTAGCTCCAAAAATGAAAAGAAACATATGAAAATGAAAAGGAAACATGAAAATGATAAAAACATACTTACTAATGAAAATGAAGAGGTGTAAGTAACAAGGATTAACTTAAATATCCTTGGTTTTTATTTCAAAACCATATAAAGGATATAACTAGGTTGATAAACACTTGATTTTACAAAAATCTTGATCCCCTTGGTTCTTTGATGTGTGACCGGTTTTGAAGCACCCAAAAGAAGAGAGAAACTTTTATTTTAACTATGTGAAATATAATGAAGTATGAAATGAATGAATAAGTTGGACTTTTTGTATATGCATGAATCTAACAAATCAAGAAAATCTACCACTTGAGAATACATCCCCCCTAAGGGCCGGATTTTATGGAGGTTGGTTCCCACATATATTTTTTTTTCTTTCTAAAATGTGTAAATATGTATACTTGTGTAATATTTTGTGCAATTTGTAAGAAAATGTAAAGAAAGTGTAGATAGTAGTAGCTTTTTGGTACAAATAAGTTTTTAGTAAATCAAAATAGAATGTAATGAGATGATAAAAATTGTAAAAATACATTCCTTGTAAAATTTGGGTGATAAAATAATTATCGTACAATTTTTAAGAAAAACGACGTAATAATTAAACTTTAACGATTAATGTACGAAATAAATTTGAAACACTAGGAAAACTAAAAATATAGTTTTTATGAACTAAATGTAAGTATAAAATACGTCGGGATCATTTTTGAAAGTAACGGATTAAATATACAAAATAATAACTCACGCGATAAAGATTATTAAACATAAAAATTACGCGTTGAAAGTGAAACAAAATGTCATGAATAAACTAATGAGATGCAAATGATGTCAATGAAATGTAGACTACTCATAGTCCATATGAAATGTACGTGATGTCATGATCATGAATTCGCCGCTAAACCTCCAAGGTTACGCGAATTTGAAACACGTAAACCAAGTTTACGATAAATGTTGAAATAATGAGACATGAATCGTGTCAAGAAATGACCTGAAAGTACGGATTGTCACAGCTATAAAGAGAGAAGGAAAAGCAGTGGAGAA
>OU343220.1:88623974-88636740 GCA_910596185.1 Chrysanthemum makinoi | reverse complement strand
GGAGAGTAGAGTAAATTAGTTTAGGTAGTGTCGTATTAGGTAATTTTTCCTTTCAAGTGTAATTTAAAGCTTTCAAGTACTGTTTTAAGTATTCATAGTGTACAATAACTCTTTTGCAGTTATCAATTTCAGTTTTAATGCAAGTTTTTAGTTTATGCAAAATCTTACTTTTGTTCCAATATCTCAAATTAAGATTAAGTTGTTTGTGGTTGTTATCTTGGACTCAAAAGCTCATAAAAGTTCTTTATTTAGCTTATGAGAGCTATTAGAACTCTTAAAATCAGTTTTAGTAATAGAATTTAAAATTTCAGAAAAATATCAAAAAAATAGTGTAAAATTAAAAATCAAAGGAAAATGGTGAATGAAGCTGAAGCAGGGTAAGATATGGATCGCTTTTGGGTATAGAGCTTTGTGGAAAGCTATAGGAAGTAGTATTGATCATCATTTCTCTGTTTTGTGCCTAAACTCAATTTGTAAGCCATTTATTTGCAATTTGCATTTTCTAGAATATGTGTTTAATTCCTGTTAAATTTAGCTTAATCATGTTTGAATATATTTATTACAAGTTAATAGATAGAATTCTTGGTTTAAAAGTTGTTTTAGTACAATAAGCTTCAAAATAGTCTAAAAAAATGATGTTTGGATAAACTGTGTAATCCATGCTAGAGATGGTTCAAGCCTTTATTCTTGGTTGCTTTAGGTCATGTTAGCTTCTAGTAACTCAGTCAAGTCTTAAAAACCAAACCTTAACTGAGTAAAAGTCAAAATCATCTTTGATCTCACCTAAATAATGAACTGTTGGATTTTTATGTTTCAAGATCTTGTTTTTATGCTCATAAGTTGTTACCATTGATCAAATCACTCTTATTTAACCTTAACTTAACATAATCAGATAGTATAATCAATCTCAAGTTCATAATAGTCAACTTACTTAGTTTTTATAAAAGTCAAATTGTCTTAGTAGCAGATTTTGAATAAAATTAATATTTTTAGTGTATGTTCATTATTAATATTTAGATTAAATGCTTTTAGGATATCAATATTTAGTTGCTTAAATTAATTATAAAAATATTAGTTTACCATTTCTTAGCTTATAAAGTGCTTATAAATCAGCTTCTTTTGACCCCTTTTCATAATGCATGCCCTGTGCACACACTCAGCATACACTGAGTGTGCACAGGGATCTTACAGCTTTTGCACAAGCTTCATTCAAGCTTGTGAGAAGCTAATTTTTGGTCCAAGTGTAGTTAGCCATGTCTACTTTAGGTCCCAACAGCTGTTTTTCCTTTTAGCTTATTAGAATTACTTATGTACTAGCTTAAAGTAAGTACCTAATCACTGTTTTTCATTATTAATCCAATAAGCTCAAAACTAGTTTAAGCTTATTTAACAAATAAGAGTACTGTTAATTAGCTAAGATAGACTTAATATAGCATAAGTTAGCTTCTGTGTTGGATTGGTGCTCATTTGGACCTTTTGGCTTTTCTCAAGTGCTTATTTATAAGCAGTTTCCACTGCAGCCTCTTATTCCTTCACACAAGCACCTGTTTTTATATTTTTCCTAGAATCATAATATTATTTTAGACTTTTCTTGAATTTTTCAGATTTTTCTAAGTCAGTTTACTATTTTTCTTCATTTAAATTAGTTTTTAAGTCTTTTTAAATAGCTTTTAATACAAATAAATCAGAAAAAGCTTAAAAAAATATGTTTTCAATTTTCCTAGATTAAGATAAATATAAAAGTCATAAAAAATATTTTTCCATAATTTTCTTGGTTTAAATAGTATTTTCTAGCATTTTAATTAGTTTTAAATAGTATTAAATTAATAATAAATAAATAAAAAGTCTAAAAAATATATTTTCAGTTTTAAAATAATTTTTATCATATTTTAGATTTTTCTAAGTTATAATTTCATTTTTCTAGGTTAATTTTGTATTTTCTTATATTTTAGTGCATTTTAAATACTTAATAAATAGTTTTTAATTAATAATAATTAAATAAATAGTTGTAAAAATAATTTTCTTTTTCTAATAATTTTCTTTTATTATTTAGGATTGTAAAAATGTCATTTTCATATTTGTAGGCATTTTATTTCTTAAAACTCACGTTTTATTTTGTACGTTTACGTAATTTTATTTAAACGTACGTTTTAGGTTTTAAACGTTCATCATTATAAAAATAGTGATAGCGTTTATTTAATATATTTTATCTTTTTAATTTTCTTAATTTGCATTTAAGTCGCTGTAATTTATAAATCTTTTCTTTAGGTATAATTATCCATCCAAATCCTTACTGATCACTATCCTTAGTGATTATTCGACATCTGAAGTTGTTTAACACCAATTCATCCTCCGTGGGACTTAACGACCCGGGAATCCACTGTATTCTCCTGATCTAAATTGCATTTGGTGTGTGAACTGTTTTGAGTTTCTTACGGTCAGCCATTCACAAGTGGCCGGCTTGAGTGAGATAACTTGACGGTTCAGCACCAATCAACTAACGAGAGAACTAACGCATGTTAGCAAACAGTGCCTCTCGATGGACGTTTTGCAAAAAACTAAAACATTAGTGGCTGTTTTGCAACAAATTTCATCTCGGGGTATTCCTTGGTTTTTGGAAAACACTAGGGACAGTTTAAAAAGGTTATTTTATGGCTTTTACAATTAGTCTTATGACATAAGGTAGGGTTAAAAGCTTTTTTATTTTCTTTCCTATATTAATCTCTTTTGAGAATGGTTTCCTTATTATAATCATACGTGCTATTGTATCCGACCCGACCTATTAGTTACTGACCTATAAATTTTACCCCTTCGGTTAGATTAGGGAACCACCTTAGATTTGGTATTGGGTCCACCATTGGCCAAGCAACTATTATTCTCACGAAATATATGGAGAAGTATATCGTCTTAGACCAATTGTTGATGTTTTAAAGTATTGGTGGTAGCATTAAAGTGAAACAAAAGCAATAAATAACATACATCAACAAATCTATTTAGTACTTTAGTCAAGGCAGCCAATTATTCTCCTATGTTCTGGAGGTAACCCATTAATATGGCCAACTTCATAATGAAAACCCTCTTTCAAACGTCATACAAACACTTTATATTGATTTCTTCAATCCACCTCACCGGAACATTATTATATCCAGTTAACATTTCTTGTATGACCTGAATAGAAAAGAGAATAATCTATTAATAATTGTACCAACCGATTAGTTGCACCAAGTTTCGGTGCCTTAAACTGCTAATGATGTTTACTTTGGTTATGTATTCTTTCTTTCTTTGTTTTGAACCTTGTGAAATTTTCTTAACAGCAACTACCATGCCTCCACACGATAACCATCCTTTATAGACACAACCGAATCCCCCTTGGCCCAATTTTAAATCATCGGAGAAATTGTTTGTAGCCAAAGAGATCTAAAAATGGGAATCTTTTTGGTCCTGCTCCTATTTCAAGATCGTCGTTAATGATGTAGACTCAATCATGTCTAAGATGTTTTGTGCATCTTTTGTTTGCCTCCTTCAAAACATATCATATGCTGCTACGACTACTATAATGATAACGCCAAAAGGGATTACCAACCCCACTACTAGTTTTCTTTTGCTTGATATACCTTCCTTTTTTTGTTGTACTCAAACTTGAGATGAACTCCCAAGATCGTAGAACATGTCTCTCGACATTTACACATGTGGTAGTCGAAAATCCAACTGTTACCCACTTCAGAATAACATCCCTGATGTCAACTTGATAGGAAAACGTATCATTTTTTGAGAAGTTTCATAAGTGGCATAGCACCAAGACAAGATAATCATCTGAGTGATAGTATTGTAAGATATCCAGGCTTCTGCAGGATCGCCTCTATGTAAGCTCACATTCCACACTGTATAATTTACTAACAAAATGAGTTCTTGTTGATGGCCACATGTTCAACTGGAGGATCCCACGTGTTATGTTGCGAATCAAACTCAATGTGAATTATTTGGCTATCGTAATCATCACGATAGTTTGTGTTGAACAGGCCTTGAAAGGAACCACAAGAATTGGGTATAATTTCATCTCAAGTTGAGCGAATAAAGAATGTAAACCCGAAGTAATATGTGGATTTACCTAGTGTATCAATGATGAAACTGTCGTGTGTAGTAAAATCTGAGAGCTTCCTAGATTTTTTGTCCCATATCTGGACAACATCTGCTTATATAGCATGCCCAACACGATATTTGTGAGTAGTAAAATCTGTGTAATATATGGAATCTTTCAGTAGTTGTAAAATAATGAGTAAAAGTTAAAAATACTCTATGTATTACCCTATTTAACTCATTATGCTTTTTCAATTCTTAAACCACTCATTATACATAATCGTTTCGACTAATTATGCTTAACTAACTCATCTTTCTCACATTAAAATACAATAATACCCCTTGTCTTCTTCACCAGTGATCACCACCACTCCCGGCTGCCATAACCACCACCACCACTTCGACCGTACACAAAAACCAATAATCAACGAATTGTACTCCACAAAGGCCTTGTACAAAAAAACCGGCAATCAAGAAAATAGCGATCTTTCATCAATAAGTCGAGGATATGATAAGCGAATACAACTTTTAATTTTGAGATTGAATATAAGAAATATTGGTGGAAACTAAAAACATTATTATCCCTAAGCATAAAGCAAGCTATTTAAAGTGATACTTCACTTGATTTATTGAATCAAAAATAGAAATGTTGATGAAACTAAAAATATAGTCATAAGGTAAACACAAAGGTTAAGACTTTCTTGATTAATTAAAGATATGATATCTCACTTTTATTTTTGCTATATGGCAAGCTAAGCCCATCTTCGAAAAGAAACTCTTAGGTCGTGTTTGGTTGTAAATGGAGTAAAATTAGAATGTTTAAAATAAACTAAAAAAATCTGCCTACAGAAGAATTCAATATTCTCTCAACAACTTGATGGAAACTTTTAAACTCCATGAGAATTAATACATAAAGGTTTCCTTAAACTTTTAAACCAACTGGCCTAGCTCAGTTGGCCACCAAGGTTTTCTTAAGATACCTTGTGAAGGGGATGTTTGGCTAGACTGAACCATTAACAACAAACAAGTCGCTCAAAAATAAATAATACATAAAGAAAAAATTGACCTAAAAAAATCTTATCCCCACCAAACATTTTTATATGTCTCTTTCTATTCTTCATTCTACATCACGCTTTTCTCTATAGTCTCTACCTCACTCTTTATTATGAAAAACACATAACTACATCTCTAATTTTTATTTTATTTAATCGATCCACTCTATATTCACTTTGTTTTTGATGATGTACCCTCCGAACAGCTCGAAGGACACTCCTTTGAGGCGTGTCGAAGCCATTCTATTCGAAGGCCCAAGTTAGGTCTCCAGAATATTCATAGGCGTCAAACCATTCGTAAGCACGAAGGTTACCTACGGGGAATTTGCCATTCAAAGCCCTAAGCCCTTCGGGGTATGGTTGACGAAGGAGTAACGGATACGAGAACCTCCTGACTTGGTCAAACCCATGATCTCCCTCTCTTTCCTGGCTTCCCCGCCAAGTTTGAGAACGTGGGTCACTAAGCCCTAGCGGTTACCCACAAACATGGGACGCCCCCATGATCTCCGACATTCACGCAGAAGTGCCCCTAACCCTATTTCTTCCACTATAAATAGGTTGGACGGGCAATGGATTATGGTATGTTCATTTCACACTCATCTCTTTACTTACACACACTTATACAAGCATAACTCATACTTACTCTCACGCCGGAGGTGGTTCGCAGGGTCCTACCCCTGCGTAATCACTTAACGTAGTGTCTTCGTATTTCTTATTCTCAGGTGAAAGACAAGTCTTGGCTGGAACATACACCCCTCATACCTTTGATCATCATCGAAGCCTGGTAGTGCAATTTGTTGTACAATCAGTGGCGTCATCCATGGGACCGCTACTATTAGTCCCGTAATCACCAAGTCTTAAAACCTTAACCGATTACGCTACCTTTCCAGCATGGAACCAGGAAGGGAAGATACACCTCCACCAGGTTTCTCTACCCTGGTCCCCCTCAACACAACTAACACCAGTAATCTCTCCCCCATAACTGCCTCCACCTTCACTACACGATCTCGTCTGGAAACCACTCTCGTACATCACGCCTTAACTTCCGCTAACCCTATTCCAGAATTAGTCTGAGCTTGTTGAGTCAAACTTGAAGCCTTAGAGTCTTTACTAAGGGCTCATAAGAGGCAAGTTCGCAACACTGAAATGCGAAGAGAACTGGAATATTCCAGTGAGGAATATGATGAAGAGATTGAGGTAGATGAGAGGCCTCGACCGGTTAACAGGGGGCGTTTGGCCTTACGAAATGGTTCTCCTTCCATAAGAAGGCCTAATGGAAGGACTGTGGGTTTTGAAGAAGGTCTCGGAGGAGATCCGGGAAGAAGGGAAAGAGTACAAGGTGAAAGAAGGAGTGAGAACTCTAACGGAGGAAGCAATCCAGTAGGGAACGGAGGGGTAAGTCTACCCCCTCTCCTATCTGCTCACTTAGGAAGAGAAGGGATGGGGGCTCCGATACCCCCATCATATGTCTCGGGTATCGGAGGCCCTCCCCCGTACTCATGTATGAATCAGTTACCCCCTCCGGGAATGAACCCCTACCTACCTGCTCAAACCTATAACACCTACCCTCCGAATAGCTCTCTCCCCAACCAGAGTTACCAGCAAATGCCCTATGGATACGTTCCTACACAGTCGCTGGGTGTAAACCCTTCATATCAACCTTCTACAGTTTACCCTGCATACACACAACCATTTCCTAACCCATACAACCCTACACCTGTTTATCCACCTCCATATAACCCTTACTATGCCGAAGCCTCCGGAGCTTGCACACCTTTTGTGAAGTGGATCGAAGACTACCCTCTACCTGATGGTGTAAAGATGCCCACTCACATAGGCACCTACAATGGGAAAGGTGATCCTGAGAACTTCTTACACTTGTTCAAAGGCGCTATCAAGATGCAGAAGTGGGTCATACCCGTAGCATGCCACATGTTCACATACACACTCTGAGACTCCGCCAGGATATGGTGGAATGGACAGAAGTTGGGGAGCATTGTAAGCTTAGACAACCTTAAGGCTAAGTTCTGATCACACTTTAGCCAACAAAAGAATTACACCAAGACCCATCTAGCCGTGCATACCATCAAGCAAAGGGACAACGAAAGCACAAGGGCCTTCGTTACAAGGTAAACCGATGAAACTTTGAAAATTTTGGGTTTGCATGAGGATCAGAGGATCTCTGGTTTTGTACATGGCCTTCGGACTTGAAGCTTGGTGGAATTCCTGTCCACCGATCTTCCTACCACTTACAAGGCACTGATGGAGAAGAATTACACTTGGATTGAGTCTAAAGAAGTAGCAGCAAACGGGGCTCCGATAGAGCAAAAGGAAGCTTCTGACAAGTTCTCCAGATGGTCCTCCGGGAAGGATCCAAGAATAAGAAGAAGAACAGAGACCGCTTCACTCCGTACAACAAAGGCTCGAATCATGGACTCTTGGCGAACTTGGTCAAATCTCCCAGGGAGATTCTGGCTACCGAGAAAGCCGCAAAGTCCTTCGATCCACCACCTCGGATGTCAGCGCGAAGCAAAGCCAGGGACATGTCGAAGTATTGCCACTTTCACGAAGACCATGGGCACGACACAAACAGTTGCAGGGAGCTGAAGAAGCAGATCGAAGAGGCGGTACGATCCAGACAATTAGCACACCTGGTTAAAGGCATCAAGAAGGGAAAAGACAAGTTCTTCGATACCCAAATGGGTGAATGGAAGGGGAACAAAAAGGAGGCTACCCCTCCAGAGGCTCCGATACTAATGGTGCACAGGCATGATCCAACCTTGAAACGGAAAGAAGCAGATGGGGAGCAGGGAAGCGTAGGAGAGATAACCTTCCCTTCCATCCTAGGGCAGACACCTTCGACTGACCCCGTGGTCATCAAGGTACGGGTCTCAAACAGGGAAGTAAATCGAGCGTATATGGATTGTGGAAGCTCCTGCAAGATCATTTATGAGCATTGTTTCCTAAAGCTCAAGTCATCCATACGCTCACGAAGGGTGGACTCAAAAACACCTCTGGTAGGGTTCTCCGGCGAGCACTCATGGCCCCTTGGAGAAGTACCGTTGGAAATCACCATAGGCGAAGGCCCCTTATCCCGCAAGGAGACACTCACCTTCGTGATAGTCAGGTCAGATTCTCCTTATAATTTGTTAATAGGGAGAACAGCTATGCAAAAGATGGGCATTGTTGTTTCCACCATACATGCTGCCATTAAGTTCCAAACCCCCTTCGGAGTAGGAACTGGTCATTCCAATTATGGGGCGGATAAGGGTGTATATGGTATCAAGAGGATCAAAGAAGAATCAGAGGAGCCTCTGATAGCAATTCTTAGCTGCACAGATGCAGAAGAGTGAGTTGTAGTTAACCCTAGCTACCCTGAACAAACGGTGGTAATAGGAAAGCAACTTCCGGCGAATTCCAAGGCGAAGCTCACAGAATGTTGGGGACTAACCTTGATATTTTTGCTTGAAATATTCTGACATGACAGGGGTCACAAGAACATTGCTGATAGACGGACAGCCCTTCGGCACGGAGCATAAACTCAATAAGTACAAACATATTGAGCCAATAAAACAAAAAAGAAGGAGCCTAGCCCTCAAAAGAAACGCTGCAGCCTGCAAAGAAGTTGATGAACTGACACAAGCGGGCATTCTAAGGGAAGTTAAATACCAAACCTGGGTGGCCAACCCAGTAATGGTTAAAAAGAGCGACGAAGGGTGGCGCATGTGATTTGACTTCACTGACATCAACAAAGCATGCCCAAAGGATTGCTACCCCTACCAGAAATTGACTGGAAGGTAGAATTCTTGGCAGGCTTCCGGCTAAAATGCTTCCTAGATGCCTATAAAAGGTATCATCAGATCCAGATGGCAAAGGAGGACGAGGAAAAGACAGACTTCTACACAAGCAAAGGTGTCTACTGTTACAGGAAGATGCCCTTCGGATTGAAGAACGCAGGGGCAACATACCAACGTCTCGTGGACAAAGCCTTCAACAAACAGATAGGCAGAAATCTCGAAGCGTACGTTGATGACATGGTTATTAAAATCAAGACGGAGGAGGTCCTACTCCTCGATGTGAAAGAAACCTTCAACCAGCTTTGGGTGATTAACATGAAGCTGAATCCTAAAAAATGCTCCTTCGGTGTCGAAAAGGGGCAGTTTCTAGGACATTTGATCACTAAGCAGGGGATAAAGGCTAATCCCTCCAAGGTCAAGGCAATTACGGATCTCCAAGCTCCTAAATGTTTAAAAGATGTGCAGAGTCTGAATGGGAAGCTAGCTGCTCTAAGTCGATTTTTGTCGAAGGGGGCTGACAGATCCCTACCGTTCTTCAAACCACTTAAAGGATGTGTCAATAAGAAGACTTTGTTAATACAAATAAGCCGTAAAAACGTTTATTTATATTTTACGATCTTCTAATGTTTTGTCGATAACAAACGTAAAATCATTTTAATGAAACAAAAAGAATACGTAAATAGTTTGAGTCAATAGTTTCCTAACACATTTACGCTTTCACATAAAACACTAAAACAAGTATAAGTGATTTTATGATTTAAATACATATGTACAACAACTAGTGTTTACATATTGGGTTAGCATATACTTAAAACTAAGTATACTAAAATGGGTAAAAACAAGTATATACTAAAATGAGTAAAAACAAGTATATACTAAAATGGGTAAAAACTAGCAAATGGTATTAACCCATAACCCATGGTTTTATATATACCACTTAACCAAGTTCATTGTATCTAGAAAGAAAACCATGGATCAACCCATAACGCATGACCCATGACCCATAACCAAAATTACCCATGGGCAAAGAGGAGCGTTTCACGGATCCCTAGCTTTGTGCTAGCCGGATCCCAAGTGGAAGGGATCCGTGGGATCCGGGGAACAGTAGAGAATTTTCTCTATAAATAGAGAACCATTTCTTCCTTTCTACTCATCACTTTACACACATACTTCCCCAAGTATTCTAACCCTCTAACCTCAGATCTAAGTGATCTATGTAGTTTGTCCTTTTTTTTTGTGTGATCTTCTAGGTTCCTCTTAAAGGAGAGATCACCACTTCTTGAAGACATGCAAGCTCAAGTCCATGAGTTGCCATGCTTCGTCATCATCAAGACAACTAAGGTTCTCTTGTTGATAGTTCTTCCTTTCTCCATAGATATTGGGTTGAAGGCATTAGTGAAGAATGCCGAAAGTGTCAAGATGAAAGCATTAGTGAAAGGTGCTCATCATCCGTGTCAAAAGCATTAAGTGAAGAATGCTAAAGGTGTCAAGACGAAGGCATTAGTGAAGGGTTCCAAGCGTTGTGTCAAAGGCATTAGTGAAAGGATGCCGAAGAATCAAATCAAGTCGCATTTGGGAAGAATGCCAAGTTTGTATAATCGATGAGGTGCATCGTTATACACATAAGTATTTACTTATTTCCAAGGATGGTGATATCCTTGATGATGGTGTAACAAGGAGTTGATCTCCTTGATATTTGGTGTTGTGTTGTGAAGGGTAGTAGTTCCTCCATAGTAATGGAACTAGGTGCTTAGCCTAGTACCTAATAAAGAGTAGGCAACGTTGTGATAGGATTAGTTCTCCTTGGTGTGAAAGAACTCGGTGGTTAGCCTAGCACCGTATAAAGGGTAGGCGACGTTGTGTTAGGTGTGGTTCGCCTTGGTGTGAAGGAACTCGATATTTAGCTTTGTAAGGAAAAGGTTAAAGCACGTTGTGAAGGCTTCTCCGCCATAAGGAGATTGGTGTAGTGATTACGAACTCTCGAGTAGGTGACTCGGGGAGGGGAGTAGGGCAAGGAAGGTGTCCTTGTAGCCGAACCACTATAAATACTCGTGTTGTGGTTTTGTGCTTCTTACTCTTATCTTTTCATTACTTACCTTTATATGCTTGTTTATCAACATCCAACACACACATCCAAATAGATTGTCATAAGTCAATCTAAATAGATTAAAAGGAAGTTTAATTGGCAAAACTATTCAACCCCCCCTTCTAGTTTTCCACAGACTTTTCAGTGGAGTCAGGATGTAGAAGCTGCTTTTTAGAAGATGAAGGAGTTCATTGAAATCCTTCCAACACTTACAGCCCCAATCAAAGGAGAGGTGTTGTTCATGTACTTAGCATCCTCAATGGAGAGCATTAGTGCAGTCCTTATAGCAGAACGAGATAAGCGACAGATCCCCATTTACTTTGTCAGCAGGGTCTTGCAGGGGGCAGAGATCAACTATCCAACATTGGAGAAGTTAATACTAGCTCTAATCTACGCAGCAAGGAGGCTCCGGCAATCCTTCCAGGCCCATCCGATCACAGTCTTAACCGACAAGCCACTCAAACAGATCTTGTCGAAGCCTGAAAAGTCTGGAAGGGTGGCTAAATGGGCTATTGAACTTGGGGAGCATGAAATATAGTTCAAGGGTCGAAACTCTATTAAAGGGCAAATCCTCGCAGACTTCTTGGCAGAGACGCCTTCAGAGCCAGACATAGAAAAGGAAGGGCCCAAAGCTAAACTCACTGAAGTACAGGATGATTGGAAACTTTATACAGACGGAGCATCCAGCTCTGATGGTTCTGGAACAGGTCTAATGCTGGTCAGCCCTGACGGGAAGGAGCATACATATGCTCTTCATTTCGAGTTTGAATCCACAAATAATGAAGAAGAGTACGAAGCCATATTAGCAGGCCTCCGATTAGCAAAAGATATGAAGGTCAAAGCTCTTGCCGTTTTTGTAGATTCTCAATTGGTAGCTAACCAAGTGACAGGCTCTTATGAAGCAGGGCAGCCCGTCATCAAACAGTACTTGGAAAAAACGAATGAGATGCTAGAGAGCTTCAATTCCTACACCATCCAACATGTCTGTAGGAATCAGAACAAGAAGGCAGATGCACTGAGCAAGCTAGCCTCTATGGCCTTCGCTCATCTCACCAAAGAAGTACTTGTCGAAGTACTACCTGAAAGGTCCATCATTCGCAAGGAAGTTACGGACGTGGTTCATGAAGAAGGAGAGACATGGATGACGCCCATAAGGGAGTATTTGATAAGTGGTCTTCTCCCTGAAGATCCCAAACTAGCAAGGAAAATACGAGTTAAGTCTCCACATTACCGGCTAATGGGGGAAACCCTATATAGAAGGTCATTTCTATCACCTTGGCTAAGATGTGTGGGACCCAAACAAGCTACGAGCATTATCGCTGAAGTCCACGAAGGATCCTGCGGCCTCCATGCAGGGCCCCGCTCAGTTTTCTCAAAGATAATGAAGTTGGGCTATTACTGGCCTTCGATGCACAAGGATGCGGCAGAAATCATTCTCAAATGTGAAGCTTGTCAGATACACTCAAACGTTCCCAGATGCCAAGCAGGACATGACAAGTGTGACATCCGCATGGCCCTTCTCCCCGTGGGGAATTGACACGTTAGGAACCTATGCATGTGGCCTGGAGGAGTCAAATTCTTGCTGGTGGAAATCGATTACTTCACTAAGTGGGTAGAGGCTAAACCTTTAGCCTCCGTGATGGGGAGACAGATCGAGAAGTTTGTGTGGGAGCACATTGTGTGCAGATTTGGAGTACCCCACATCATCATATCGCCAATGGAAAGAGTTGTGAAGGAGTCTTTTTTTTTTTTTT
>OU343220.1:88610953-88623874 GCA_910596185.1 Chrysanthemum makinoi | reverse complement strand
GATCATGAAGAATCTTCATCCAACCATCCCCGATACCTTGAGATACTAAGTACACTTGCCCGTGATATTTCACTTCAACCTCAAATAAATAATAGTGAATTAACGCCGTTGTCACATCTTCTGGTTAAAAGCTCAAATCTAGCCTCCTTTGACGTTTTAAGTGAACTATGATAATGGTTTTCATCCCGACCATGGTTAAAAGCACATAACCCCGTAAAACCATGTAATAGCCAAACTGCCATGAGGACAATCCAAACAAACACCCAATTCATGAAGTATAACCCTTTTATCCTCTTTGAAGCGAAACCGTAGCACCAGATCATATAAGATCCCGAAATACACTTTCTCCGGATGGTTCCATCATTACGTGATTTTACAATTCTATGGTTTAAACCGAAATATTTCTTTCGCGGATTTTGCAAAGCCAAGAATAAACCGTAAGATAGATCCGGAGATGCACTTTACTATTATCAAGATGTTTCCATTGTCACGGGATTTTACAAGTCTATGATTTAAACCGAAATAGATTCTTTCGGGATTTTACAAAATCAAGACAAAACCGTAAACAATGCTTCACACTGTGTTAACAACTTTGGTTTTGGTGAATATCTGTTTTAGGGGAACATGCGTGTTCACATCAAATTCATTCTCCATCATCAACAATTCTTATCCAATATGTAAAATACCTTCACAAACCATACTAAGTCAAGTAGTATAAACTACTTCCCTCTGAGGTTGACCGTAACACACCAAAGTACACGTTTCTCCCCCATGATGGTTTCGAACTTTTAGAAGCATCATAACGTGTACGACCATTAGCCCGAGAAATTCTTGTCATAAGCAAACATCTTAAAAGATCATGAATGTCGTTGAGGATTTTTTTTTTAAAGATTTTGCTTAGACTGTGAAGTATTATAGCCATGATGTAGCATTGAGTAACCCATGAGAATTGCTGAATACATCTCAACCATTGAACACTTTGGTAAACACATCATTCACGTATTCTGACGGCTATAGCAATGACCACATGGAGAAACAAGCCTGATATACCAAACTTGAACATGACGTAAAATTTCCCAGATTTGTTACTTAAGCTTGTACTAAACCTCGTGAAAAAGAAACGGTGTACCCAATGTACAAAACCTCTCGACATATCCTCAACTGTGTGAGACACCGAAGTGATAGCTACGTTGTGGGTTAAGCGAGAAAGAATCACAACCGTAACTAAATAGCCAAGTCTTTATCACACTCAATAAATGCCCAAACAAGTCATCTTCGAGGAAGGGTAGAAAGAAAGAAGACGAAATAAGTAAACGCGCCCGAAAAACATCACTTCAAATCCAAATAAGAAATACCGTACAACAACCCTGTAGTTAACTTTGTTTAATAACCAATTCAAGCCGAGACATAATACAGCGTGAAAATATGTACACCAAAGTACCAAACCTCATAACCCACTGAATCTCATCATCACACCAAAACTCAATATCACAAATCATTAAGAAATCTCATATCACAAATCTCATCGTCAAGTCTCTTTAACAATTGTCATAGAAACAATCCAATATTGTGAAGCCCATTTTTCATATGATCCAAATAGCAATCCCATCGTCAAGCACACAAAGTGCTGATCATGACTTAATATCCGATCCATTCCAGCTAAAGCCCACATGACATTTTCAAAATATTAGCAACCGGTAGTAAGAGCCCATGTCCATATAATTAATGGTTAACATCTTCAACCATATCACGAGACCACGAATAATGCAATTGTAACTAGAATTCAAAACATTTCGTATAATAAGATCATAATGCCATCCCATACTATAAGACATAATCCATGAGACCATAAGAACCAAACAATACATAATCATACGGCCCACTTAAGCACCTCCTGGCCTCATAAATTATATCACGGCCCATGATCAATATCTATTTTTGAGAAGATCTGTTCGGCCCATTATCATTGACCCAGTAGCTACCATTTAACCCTAAATTTCGGGGTTATAAAAATGCACTTATCACACACACTTAACTTTTCACAAACCCTAAAAATGCTCTCATAATATCACTTCTCTTCCAGTATCAAACCCTAAATTAATCCCACTTGTTTTCAACTCGATCCTAAATATTATTCACACAAAAATCATCATCCTCCTCCTAATTTCATTTATCTCAGACGAAGCAACTCAAAAGTCCGAACAAAAAAATCATGACATTAAAGACCCACAAGTCTCGCCACAGGGATGGATTTGAGACAATGATTCGACTAAGCCACAAGGATGGTTTTTTAACCGAATCAAGATGCCACAGAGATGGCTTTGATATCAAACCAATGGCTCACGGTAGGTAATATTGTTTCCATTTAGTAATTGACACGACAAATCAAAGAAAGAAACAAACACATATGTTAGATTTCTTCTCTTTTAAGTTCGGATAATATCATAAGATCAATGAGGGTTGTTTCTTTCGGTTATAGATCTGAATAGGTCATAAAAACTCACGAAAAGAGAGATCAGATCAAGATTAGTAGTTACATGTTTTTCTTCTTTAATCGAACCAAGGAAAGGATTTTAACATTCATGTTACACATCCTTCCTGTTCGATCAGATATAAACACATGAGGTATAAAGCTTAAAAAAAACAGATCGATGATGGTTTAAATGATTTTCATAATCAAAGACCTTCGAGTCTTGTTCATACTTTGAGTAACACGAAAATTATAGACTGAGATGATGGTTGGGATGAGTCTAGACTTTGTCCTTTTGGTTCGATAGATGATATTGAGATTTGTCGATTGTACAATATGTTTATAGATCCGGATTTGCTTTTGTTGATGTAGATTTGATTGATGTTTGTAGATACATTATCATATATGAATCTGTATGATGATCTCAGATGTGAGTGATGTTTATGACGGTTCATGATTCTTGATGCTTGATTCTTTTAGATTTCAGAATTTGATCTTGATGTTTGTTGGTTGATATAGATTAAGTGTATGAATGTCGATTGTTGACTCTAAGCAGAATAATAGATTAGGATCAAAACGCATGAAGCAATTCATCAAATCGCTTGCCCTTTTTCAAACAAAACTCTTCTTGATTAAATGTTAAATCGTAATCTGTTTTTGACAAACCGCTTCATTGTTCAACAAATCGCATTTGACTTTTTCAAATCCCAGTTGACTTCATGAAAAACCGCATATATTGTATTTCCAAAACGCTTTCAAAAAATCATTTTAGACAAATTGCTTCATAAAATATTCACACAAACCGCATACAAGATCTGACACAAACCGCATACCAGATTCAGTGAATCTGGACAGTTTCAACAAACCGTCTCAAACCGCATCAAGAAGATTTCTAAACCGCATAAAACTATGCAACTCAATTCGCATCTAGGAATCATTATCAAACCGTATAGAAAAACAGTTTAAAAAAACGCATTTTTGAAAACCCACTGTCTCCACTTAACCAGAAAAACCATCAGACTGTTAACATCAGACTGTTAACATCATAAATTCATTATAAAACCAACAGACTGTTAACATCATAAAAACCAGATTCACAACTGCATAAAACATTAAAAAAACAGTATACACATCACATCAAAACTGAGTACCAAGCCAAGTACTAAACCACATCAACAAACTACACAAACCGCATACAAGAATCAACCAAACCGCATACAAGACCGCTTCAAAAACCATGTAAATCATCAAAACAACACAACCTAGAATCTGATGCCAATTGTAGGATCGTTTATTTTATGTTGTTTAGATGATTCGGGTGGTCTAGGATTGTGATTAAACAAGTGAGCCATTTTAGAGAGAGGAAGAGAGTAGAGAGGGTGTTCTAGAGAGAGAAACAAAAACAAATACAAGATTAGATTAATGAGAAGCACCACCCTTCCTTTAGTGGGAAGGGTATTTATAGTTACAAACTAAACGACCTCCTGACACCGTGTGGATCAGGTATATAGTGGGTAAAGACCCGTCCTTCCTCTACGGTGTTACACTACGCTAAACTAAACTAATAACTAATTAATAAACTACTAAATAACGTAAATAATGATAAGTCTACGAGCTAACTTATGCTAGATTATATTTGGGGTGATCGACTCTTCACTATGGAATTTCTAATTCCTAACAAGGAAGAAGGGCGTTCACCTCCCCTAAGAACCCCTCCTTCCCAACCTAGACGTAAAGGAATTGAATTCCAAGGAAAGAATCTTTTCATGGGTTTTTTGCATAGCAAAAGTGTTGATGATGCCATTGAGTTCAGTGACGATGAATGGTACTATGGGGGATTTGTGGGTTGTGTAGCAATGGATGTTGGGTGGTCTACTTCCCCACCATATAAACGGGTGCAACGGGTTATCGAATACGATGATGCCACTTTAACGAATGTACCGAAAAATTCTCTTCCAAATCGTTTTGTTGGATGCGGATCTTCTTCCGTTCCACATCAAGTAGGGACTTGTGTCAAGGCAGTACACCATAAGGTTTCGAGGAAACCGTATGCAGGAGAGGCATGCTTTGAAACACCAAGAGCGGGTTTACGAAAGTTCAAGATGTTGAGGCATTTCAATGCTCTAACAAGAGATCGGCGTCGAGGAGGTTCGGGATTAAAACCAACTTGGTATTTAAGAAACGGAAGGTTGGAGTGTAGGTATTGTTATGCAGCATGCTAATGGTGTTGTTAATGTTTACACCTTGTTGTGTTAACATTACTTTAAAGTCACAAAAGATTGTCTAGTCTAGGCATTTTTTGTAAGGCAACGTGTATGCATTGGCCAGACTTGTTTGTGTTTACCCACTTTGACTTTAAAGAAAGGCACCCAAAAAATGTATTTGACAGTTTTACAGCTTGATTATACATTTTTTTCATATTGTTTCTCAAGTGTTTGCATTTACCCACTATTTACTAACAATATGTTTATGTTACTTGGTCTTCGCAGATCAAGCAGACTAACGTGCAATAGCAGTTTTTAGCATTCATTCTCACCGGTCGTAATATACGTGTCATATTTTGCATTATATTGCATCACCATGACTACCTAGAAAGAAAGCAGAACCAACCAGAGCAGCAGTTACAACATTATCATGAATTTGTCCTATTTCGCAATGTCGTTATCATATTCAATGAAACCCTTTGTATACTTACAAAAAAAAACTATAACACATCACAAAATTCGGGAAACTAGTTTAAGATTGTTTCTACTTTATGAAATGCAATAGGGTATAATGTTGATTACGTATTCAAAAGATCTAAACCTGAATATGTTACTCTAGGGTATCCTGTTTATGTGATCTATGTTGTTGCTTACGTTATGTAAAGGTAATTTGTACCGATATATTTTGTGTTCGGTGCGCTTTACAATTTAACACTGAACATAAAAACTTGCAACTTATCCAAAAGTAAATTACATATAGAATTAAACATTTATATCTATTCCATTACATTACTTGCCTATTAACATACCAAGTCCAACACAAGTAACTAACAAAGATCCTAACATAATGAAAAACAACCTATCATACAGCTTCAACTTTGACTTTGCATCATTCAACTCTTTGTCCAAGATTGACTTGTCCAAAGCAAGAGTATCAACCAAGTGTTCAATATCCACCGACTTCTTCGATCTTTTCTCCTTTTAAAGAACCCATACACCAGATCTTTATAGTATTCACTTGGCAGATCATCATCCAAAAACTAATATACATCACAAATAGAGCATTTTACGAAACGCTTCCCAGGGTTTGCCCTTGTTGTTGACGTCTTGACTGGTAGACGAAGACTGCATCTGCAAAAGTATTCAACTTTGCCACCAATTAGTCTGGTTGTAGCTGAAGTTCTGGAAGTCATGATAAACAGGTTTTTAATTAACAAGTTTGTGGAAATGTAGGAAAATGTTGACCGACAAATTGGGTGGTGGGGAGTTTATAAAATTTGCAAAAAGGTACCTTTTAGGCTTCGTTTTTGGCCCAAACAAAACTTTATTTAGACATACATATAGCTTAATTTTGTTGTAAAAAGTAGAGGGTGTTAGGAATTAGAAAATTCAATGTTAAAGTGTCGGTCACCCCAATTATGGTCTAGCATATATTAGCTGGTAGACTTGTAGTTATTTACGTTATTATGTAGTTAATTAGTTAGTCAGTAGCGTAGAATAGTTTAGAGTAACACCGTGGAGGAAGGACGGGTCTTTACCCACTGTATACCTGATCCACAGTCCGATAGGAGGACGGTATGTTTGTAACTATAAATACCCCTTCCATCCATGGAAGGGGTGGAGCTTTTCTTAATCTAACCTTTCATAATTTACAAAGCAACTCTCTAGCAAGAAACTCCCTCTCTCTACTTTCTCTCTCTAAAATGTCAATCATGTATTTTGATCATCCAAGACCACCCGAATCATCAACACAATAATATTAAGATCCTTACAATTGGTATCAGAGCCAAGGTTTTTTGTGTTTTGATGATTTTTTGTGGTGTTTGATTCTCGTGTTAACTGTGTTGGTATCATTTTTTTTGGTTCGAAAAATGCTTTTACAGTATTTTGGTATAACAAGTTTACATGTTTTTGTGTCTGGTTTTGGTCTAATATCAAAAGTTCTGATCTTTTCATGTGAACAATATTTGTCTTTGTGTCATCTAATGTCCAAAAACTTATATTTGTTTTTTCATGTGAACAATATATGTCGTTGGTATAACAGGTTTACAGTATTTGTTTTTGTGTATCTGATGTCTTAAAAGGTAAAATACGTTGTCAAATGGTCATATTTGCCTTATCAAACTGGGTCAAAGATGAAGAGTTTCATATGCAGTTTTCTTGGTAAACTGGGTAAATATGAATATGGTCGAAAAAACTCGTCGAAAATATTCAAAAATTCTTCATAGCGACTTGTCACCTTTTGTCCAGATTCATTGTTTCAATGTAGCGACTTGGATATTCGTTGACTTTTTTGAAAGTCAATAGCGAGTTGAGTCAAATATTACTAGCGACTTGTCACTAACTTGAGTATTGTAGCGACTTGTTATTTAACAAGTAGCGACTTGTCATTGTTAGAGACTTGACTCTAAGTTAGCAACTTGACTCAAAGTTAGAAACTTGATGTAAAGGTTAGCGACTTGAGTTTTAACTTATCAATAGTAATCTAGCGACTTGTGTTTCAACTTTGTGACAGAAATGATGAAGGAGAAGAACAAATGACCAAGACCACAAAACAAATACCAAACCATGAACCTCAGTTTCAATCTTATCTTCATCAGTCCAAAGTTTGTTTTACAAAATGAAAAACATGTTACCAAGATTTAAACAAACCCAAATCCATCTACTACAACAACATATCTCAAACTAAACTAACTCATACATCTCATCAATCATATCGACAAATAGAAAATAAACAGATCTCAGAATCGGTTCAATTACTTGAATAATCTTTCAAGATTTTTTTTGTTAAACCTTGTCCATCATTGATCATTAGAAGCCAAGCTTCTTAATCTCCGAACTATTAAAGAAAGAACAAAATGGTCTGATTCATTCTTTCTTCTGGTTTGTTTGAATGAATATCAACCTCAGCTTTCTATTGTCGTGAAATACAAGACTATCAAGAGTCATTTCCACGAAATAGAGTAACATCACTAATCGAATAATTGTTCAAAGATAGCCTCGTTTTTTTATGTCCGAACACGAAAAGTGCAACACTTCTTCAAAACTATTTTCTTTGGTTCGTTCAAGCTCATATCAATTAAAGAAAAAGTAAACCTACCTTTGGTTCGATATCAATAGCCTTCTCCATACCTCGAGCCATCCCTGTGGCATATTCGAGTGAGGTAACTCAAGCCATCCCTGTGGCTGCCTCTATGTTTGATGAATGAGAAATATGAAGAGTTTTGAAGATATTTTTTTTGTTATAAGGGAGGCGGATTGATTACAGATTGTGAGTATTATTAGGGTTGTTGTGTGGAGTGTGTGACTTAAATACAACTGAAGGATTAGGGTTGTTATGATATTTGATCCGGATTGGATTTGAGCCCCTCAAATGATTTTGTTTTGTTGTTTGTTCAGACATGGGCCTTGATTGTGTTTGTTGCATTTTTTTGGGTCGTATGGACCTGGATCAATACATACATATTACGAATCATGTATATGGTTTACGAGATTGCAAAAGTTGAACTTAAACTATATCATGCTATGGACCAAGTATAAGAGCTCATAACCTGAACTTGAATATTGGACTTAAATGATTAGATCAAGGTAAAATTTGGGAATATTGGATTTTAGATTGATCCAGAGATATTTTGATGGGCTGATTTGTTTGGAGAGTAAATTTGGGCAGTGTTGGGTGACAAATTAAAACCGGGCATGAGCTTGAATTGACATATTAACTTGTTTTAATCCGGGTAATTCGTCAATTGAATTGGGCATACTATTTGAACCGGGTCAAGACAAATTTGCCTATATGGGACAGTTGATAATTTTTCTTGAACATGTATTGCAAGTTGTTGATACGGTTTGACAATGAGGCTTGTTGAGTTATGTGATTTGATGATGATGAGATTTGGTGTGATAATGAGAGTTGTTGTGGTATACGGTTTGGTACCTTAGTATATACATTTTCACGGAGAATAATATGTCACGGCTTGATATTTGAACAAGGTTGACTACGGGGTCGTTTGCACGATATCTCTTATTTTGATCTGATATGAGATTTTCCGGCGCTTACTTATTTCGTCTTCTTTCTTTCTACCCTCCCACGAAGATGACTTGTTTGGGCATTTATAGAAGTGTGATAAAGACTTGGCTATTTAATTACGTTTGTGATTCTTTCTCACTTAACCCACAGCGTAGCTATCACTTTCGGTGTCTCACGCAGTTGAGGATACGTCAAGAGGTTTTGTACATTGGGTACACCGTTTCTTCTTCACAAGGATTAGTACAAGTTTAAGTAACAAATCTGGGAAAGTTCACTTCATGATCAAGTTTGACATATCGGGTTTACTTCACCAAATGGTCACTGCAACAGCCGACAGAAGCGTGAATGATGTGTTTACCAAAGTGTTTATTGGATGGTTGATGATGTTGATGATGTTGGATAATGAACCGTTGATGAACCGCTGCATGTTCCCCTAAAACAGAGATTCACCGAAACCAAAATTGTCACAACACATTCAAGCTGACGTTGTTTACGGTTTAGTCTTGATTTTTTAAAATCTTAAAGAAACTATTTCTTAGTTTAAATCATAGACTTGTAAAATCCCGTGACAATGGAAACATCCTGGTAAAAGTAAAGTCCATTTCCAGATATTTCTTACGTTTATTATTCTTGGTTTTGTAAAATCACGAAAAGAAACTATTTCTCGGTTTAAACTATAGAATTGTAAAATCCTGTATTGATGGATTCATCCTGGAGAAAATAAAGTGTATCTCAGGATCTTATCTGATGCTGGTGCTACGTTTTCTTCTTCAAAGAAGGGATAAAAGGGTGTACTTCATGTATTGGATGTGTGTTTGGATTTTCATCATGGCAGGGGTTATGCTTAATCATGGTAGATGATACCATTATCAAAGTTCATTTAAATGTCAAAGAAGGCTAGATTTGAGCGAGTTCGTAAGATGTGACAACGGCGTAATCCAATATTATTTATTTGAGGTTGAAGTGAAATATCACGGGCGAGTGTACTTAGTATCTGAAAGTATTGGGGATGGTTGGATGAAGATTCTTCATGATCCTTGTTCGAGCTTATTATCAAAAATGAAGAATTGGAAATCTAGTTATTGTTGAGTGACTTTTACCTTTTCTTTTTACCACTTGGGGGAATTGGGCTCTTATCACCTCAAAATAACTATCACTTTAAGGAGTTACGTTGTAGTGCTCGTCACATTCAATTGAGGATTTTCAAGAGGTGATGTACGTTTTATACTTGATGGTTGGTTGGTTGAAGAGTATAGAGTACTTAGAGATTCAAATGGGCATGAAGCTCGGCAATCTCTTTGTTACATATGTGCAAGTTTAAGTCACGGTTCGGGATAGTTCACTCAGGTCAAATTCATCATATTGGGTTTTTCCATCACTGTCACGACAAATAGCCTAACAATGATAATGGGGTGATTACATGTTTTTCCAAGAGATGATGAAAAGAGAGAGATAATGACGTTTGAACAATCGGTTCAAGCCTCGCTTCCAAAGAAAAGAAATGTGTACGTTTTAGTGCGCATTATCTTCGAAAGAAGAGAAATCTTCTTATGACATTTGAACAAAATAGTTCAAGCCTCATTCTCTAAAGAAAAGAAATGTGTACGTTCGCTGCGATTATCTTCGAAAGAAGAGAAATCTTCTCATTTATGACCATTCTCATCAACATGCTTCATGCTTTTTCCATGTGCTTTTGATTATCAAGTGAACCGGGCTACCGTTGATTGTTTTCTTTTTCTACTTGCTCAACTATAATGACGATGGCGACATCATGTGCTAATTTTTCGGGGGAGAAGTGTGAATAGACTACATTTGTTGAAGATATTCACTTATTCAATCAAGAATGGCAACTCCGTATGCAATTCTTGAGGGGAGAAGAAGTGTAATTCATCTGATGGTTGATTGATTTAGAGAATAAATGTCAAACTACCTAAACTCATGTAAGAACCGGTCTTCTTATTGGGTCATCTTTACATGGAGTTTTCTTCTAAGAGCCGTTGGTTAACATCTTCACATGGGCTGATTTGATTAATGACAAAGTGCTTCTAGTTGCTGGGCTGATTTCCTTGATGAACGTCTTTCTGTTCTTGTTTGATTGGGAGGGATTTGATTTAAGGAGATTTGCTATATACAAGTTAACGGGAAGGCATTTGGTGAGTTGAAGATGGTGACTTTCTATTCCCCAACTGGACAATCTTGAAGAAGGTCGAGTCTACAATTTGTTTTACACTTTCTGCTGTGTGTTAGAAGACTAAAGACGAGTTGCATTTAACAATCTAAAGAATTCTTCTTAATCTGGGCATTTATCAAACAGATTTTCGGTTTAGGGGAGAGCACTAATTGGGGGAGAGTGATATGTCGAATTCAATCCCCAATTACACTTGCTCACATTCCTCAGCAA
The DNA here is from genome assembly GCA_910596185.1 of Chrysanthemum makinoi. Taxonomy (NCBI): domain Eukaryota; kingdom Viridiplantae; phylum Streptophyta; class Magnoliopsida; order Asterales; family Asteraceae; genus Chrysanthemum; species Chrysanthemum makinoi. The sequence continues at coordinate 88,612,772 of OU343220.1, read as the reverse complement.
GTTGATTCTCACAAAGATTTAGAGTGTTCTTCTCATCAGATTTCAAATATTTGGGCTTATATTATGTTGCTGATTCTGAAGTGTCAAAACCAGCAAGGGGGAAGGAGACACGCATCTAAACGCGAGTAAACTTGATGAACTTAATTCTTCTAAGTGACTGAAGATATCCCGGAAAGACAAATGTCATTACCGCAGAGAAACTCAAGGTTTGACTCATGGCGTTTAGTGTTCTTATTCCAATTACGTGGGGGAAGTGATGTTAGAGAAAGTTTCTGAAGATAAAAGTGGTACACAAGTATGACATATTCGTGGGAGATGAATGTATAACCTGAGGGAGGTGTTATCGGTTATTCTCTCGTTGGGAATGTGTGTACTTCGATTCTTGAGCTCATACACCATCATCAAGGAAGAAAGATGTGAACATTGGGGAGGTGTTTTTCATTACCCTCATGATGTGTATTTGGGTATCTTCGGTATTGGTGTACTGGTTCTTGAGCTTCATACACCGATCATCGGGACGCGAAGATGAACATTGGGGAGGTGTTCTTCATTACCCTCATGATGTGTATTCGGAGAGTTCTTGAGCATTATACAAAGAGACTGACTGCATCAATTCAACTACTTGGGGATTGTTCTCTTGACACCTTTGGGAATGGATCGCCTCAGATGTCGTTGAAAAGAAATATGAGAAGATTGTTTTATGTGTGGGATGATACGTTGCTGTTCTTCTATTGGATGATATAACCTCGAACGAAGAATCACGGTGATTATTCTTAAAAGGATGCAAAGATGATAATGGTGTGCTTCTTTGTGCACTTGGCTAAGAGAAGCTTGAAAGAAAGCTTTGAATCTGCTTCAGCTAAGGATTTTCGGTTGGGGGAAGCGCCAAAGTCTCCTTTTCAAAGGCTCATGTTCTATCTTCTGCTGGAGCCTGCTTTGGTGGTGGAAGTTTAATAGATGGCGAATTCTATCTTCTACGACGTGCTGCTCGATATCCTTATCTCTGTATCGATCATCATCTTGTTAAACTATATCATCTATTCTATCTGTATATATCTATCAAAAAAGCAAAATACATAAATATAAAACCAGAAAAAGAAAATAAAATTATAAACTTTTTAAAATCCATAAAATCGAAAATCTCAAAATAACAAAAATATGTTTTCTCTAGACATGTCTTCTGGTATCGATAACATCTTCGGTCTTAGAAATGTCATTCAATAATGGCACTGACCATAGATGAAGTTCGAAAGGGAGGTGTAAATATTTCTTTTCTTAACATTTCTTAAATATGGCTTACAAGCATCTCAGATCAGAATCTCATTTTTAAAATTATGGCTTGCTATTATTTCTGATAGCAACCCGTTTTTCAAGAAAGGAAAGTGCTTCGCTTAACTTTCACAAAATTTGCACTTATCCTCAAACAATTGAGGGAAAGTATGTCAAGGATCGTTGCTCCTACACAAATGTTTTTTCCGCCTAAAATTCTTCTTAAAAATATTTGTTGTTCAAAAATTGTGGAAAATGAGTTGCTTGAAAATCAATCGATTCAGAGGCTTTGAAAATTTGAAAACTCAATCAATGTCTTCAACGCTTTTAATCTTTTTCAAAATGAGTCATTGATTGAGGGGGTAATGCCAAATCTATATCATCTAACGGGCTTTCTTAATTATCCTACGTGCTTAACTAAAAATGATATTTGCCTATGTCGAAGCGACTAGGGAATTTAGGATATGATTGTTAGATTAGATGATTAGATTTTAGCTAACACATAATTCCCATACCTTTAATGATTCCTATTTGATATGTTGAATTGATC